>CM076584.1:81268191-81754501 GCA_034641835.2 Pinus albicaulis | reverse complement strand
GATGACACACTTCTCTAAGAAAAATTATGAAACACCGTGGAATAACTCAAATTAAAACTTATAATCAATCAATCAATAGTTAGAACATAGTGTTTAAGTGAACACAATAAAAATAGTACACATTGGACATAATATCATATACACATGGATCATACATATCCAACTAAATGTGGTAGCTAAAGGAACTTCTTCCTACACATAGTGTCCTAGATGGCTAAGGCAAGGTGTCATCAAACGAATGATACATTCATGAATTACATATAGATCCACATACCTTAGATGAAAAATGATCAATGTGACAAGAATTGTAGGGGTTGAGATGACAATCAAATTTTAAAATATCCTCTAAAAGCCCATATAGAAAATGGGGTAACATATCTTATGACATCCAACTTGTGATATATGGTGGGAAAACCTTAAAGTATATCTGAAGAAAGATGTCTTGTTGAGGTCTAGGTCAAGAAGAGGTACAATGCCTCACTAATTTGGTAGTTGAAGAAGTTTAAATCTTGGTTTGTCAATTTGGCCCTAAGTAGGCAGGGCAATATAGAAGGAGGTGACCCCCTTGGAAGAGTTCTAAAGGGGAAGGGCACATAAGGCCTTATATAAAGATCTAAATCCAAGTACCTCCCTCATAAAAAGTTCTAGACGTGTATTTAAAGAATGTAGATAACAACTCGTCCAAATGTTGATAAAGACAATAGAACATCCCTTGAATCTCATAATAAATGGGGGCATCTACAAATGGAAACGCTAGTAGATGTTATTAAGAAGAGGAAGGTCATTATGATTCGTTTCAACTCGACACAAATGTAAACCCACTTTGAACACACCAAGGGAGATATGAAGGGCAGCATCCGATACTCTTGAGTGTATGTGGTTAAACAAAACGGCCCCCTTTCATTTGCATGAAGTGTTCCTGATACAAATCCATGTTACAGTCGAGGCCCTAAAAAGATGAAGTCCAAGTACATTGAATGTATTGTCTATAAATAACCTCTCTAACAACCTGACACAAACATATAATGATGTCATTTACATTTGAGGTGTAAATCACTTGAATTGTGTTACAAATTTAATCGCTCCCCAACAAAACTGTGCCATGCTTCCTTGTGATGATGCTTCAACCCTATTGGAGAACAACCTCACAATGTAAAAGGAATTTAAACATGATGTAACTTTAATAGTGCCCCACATTCACCCTTTGGCTCACTACCCATGGCTAATTTGAGGTTATTTCAAGTAGACAAAGTTGAAGAGAGTCAGACAAAGCTCTTCTAAGTTACAAATCTAAAGAGAAAAAACTGGTGATGTATATGTGGTTGCTCAACCTGGGCTATATGGAAAATATTGGCTGAAAGTGTTTACCTTTCCGTTTCTTCACGAAAGTAGGTTGTTCGGTCACATAATAAGATCATGACTACATGTAGGTGATGGTTCTGTAGTAAGTTCTTAGCCTTATCTTCGGAATGTATAACAAAGAGGATCAGGTTTGAATACAGGATATAATTTGATGAATTTGGAGATTTAGAGTTGAAAATAAATTGTGGTGATGTTTGGATGGGTGCTAATTTGTAGGGTTTTCCATTTTTATAATTTTCTTTGTGCTTTCTACCATGCTACCTAGTTGCTTTCATGTTTCCCTAGCATTTTAACTTTTTCGATTTCTATCTCTCTATTGTTTCTTGCCCCATTTGAAATGTCATCCTTATTTGGTAGGTGTTTTCTTCAATATAGTGTGAATATTTTTCCATCACACAGCTTCTATGGGGTTTGTCTACGCAAATAGCTTGTAAGGTCCATTCATCGGGGTATTTGATGAAATGAAATGATTATCGATGATCACCAACTAATGGTACCTGCAGAGATTTACTCTAACAATTCTATAGTTTTCTTGTGCCAACAATTATACAACATTTTAACCTCATGAATTAGTCTCCTCTATTCTCGTAGCTGATTCTATAAGCACTTATTGCTGTTGTCAAAGCTTTTACTCTCTAGACCCATTGAGTTGTTTCATTTATTTGTGGACATTGATCTATTTTCATTTCATTTCTTCAAATTTTCTGACTGTTATGCATTGCCTTTGGCCAGTGCCTTCTTTCTTACCTATGCTTTTTATGCTTAAGCATTCTAGCCAGCCAGAGCAACAGGGGTAGCAGGAGCCACACAGTCCAGCCAGAGCCCAGCAGGGGCAGCGCAGAGGTAGCAAGAGCCACGTAGGGCTAACGCAGGCCCAGTCAGGGCAGCGCAGGGATAGTGTAAGCCCTTCAGGTGTGACGTAGGCCCTTACTGAGTAGCGCAGAGGCTGATGCAAGCCAGTTAGGCTGACGTAGAGGGATTCAGAGCAGCGTATTACTACTATTTTTATTTCTCTGTTGGGTGAACCAGTTTTGGTGCCTAGGATTGTTGTACTTAGATTTTGCATAATAATGAAAACCCTCTAGAGCTAGCTGCATCGATTTTCCCACATTGGGTTTTTTCTGGGGATATTTGTCTAGAAAATCTATGTGTCACTTTTTCTATGAGCATGTTATTCAGTGTTTGATCTGTATGTGTAGGTTGCTAGTTATATTTACTATTTACTTCGTTAATTTATTGAATATTTTAGAAATTAACTTGTAACTTAATTCAATTAGGAGAAGAAAATCAAGATACTGCAATAGGGTTTCTTAGATTAAGAATTTTTCACATTCCCTAGGTCTAGCCCCATTAGGTCACCTAGGGCAACAATTTCCCAGGAATCTAGCTAGAGGAAAACTTCTATCTCCTAGAGGCAGCTGCATTGCTGGGTGCCCTCACTCTCCTTAGAACATGGGCCAATTCCGACGATGGAATCTCCGAATACCTCAAGCCCTAGCTCTAGGATCAAGTTTTGCCTAGGTGTTCCCAAGGATAGAACCTAGTAGGATCAATTTGACCTATCGAAGTAAAAACACTTGTTTGATCCTTTCCCATCACCTTATCCAGGATAGGAACATCATTGGTTGCTAAATTCCATCCCCGAACCTAGGTTGGGTCCACTTGGCCCCATGTGGTCCCATTTGGTGTCAAAGGCCTTTCATCAAGGACCATTTGGGAATCCAAGTTCCCAAAGGATTTTAGGGATTGAGAACTTCCTTCATAAGTCTTATTCTTCTCCCTCAACCCTTCGATCCCCCTCCTCTCTCCCTAAAAGATAATTCCCTTGCTTAAAAGGAAAGCAAGTCCCACTCTTTATTTTATCTTAGGGAAATGGTTTCGAGGGTCACTTCCCACCTATTCATTGACCTATACTCTACAAGTGACTTCCTAAACTACCGGGACTCCACCCATCGGTGAAAGTCCGTGAAGGGCAAGGAGCCTTCCTTCAGCCTGCCTTGCACATGCAATTCCTATGGAATTATCTCCATATTAATTAGGAAAATCAACCTTCCTTGATTGTGAAATCCATCATGGCATCCCAATGACTTTATAATTGCACATGGGAAATTTTCTATAAATACAACTGATAGTTATGTTCCTCTAAACTGTGTTACAATATGCCAAATGTTTTTAACATCTTCAATTTTTTTAACATCTACCACATGCCAAATGTTTTTAACATCTTCAATTTGCCATATCCACAATTTTTTTGACATTTAAACACCGTTGCACCACCAAATTTTGAACGCTCCGGGCCATGTCTGAACGGCCCGGCGCCAGTCGCCCAGTGTTAAGTCTGAACGACCCGATGTTGCCTTTTAACACGGTGCCCGAGGTCTCAAACACTTTATCCAAGCATTTAAACATTGGTAAGCTATCCCTACACACGTCTTAGGTTCATATGCTCATGATCTTTTGTTAGCATCCATTTCAAAAACAGGTTTAAGCCTCTGCAACGCCCAACTTTGAATGGCCCAGGCCATGTCTGAACGGCCCGGCGCCCGGTGTTGCTCCTGAACATCCTGGCGCCCAATGTTGCTCCTGAACACCCAGTGTTACTCCTGAACGAGGCGCCCGTAAAACTTTTGCCATCCATTGACTGCTCGAGAAGTGGAAAAGGTCTCTACCACCTGCCCTCTAATCTTTCCCTCATCATTTCTCATTTTCAGTCATTGAAAGTGCCATTCTTAGCCTCTGTGCTGCCCATTCCTGAACGGCCTGGGCCACCTCTGAACGGCCCAACGCCCGGGCCACTGCTGAACATGGTCTTGCCCGCTTGGGCTGCTGCTAAATCCATCATCTCATACATCTGCAAAGCGGTTTTCTTCACACCAATATCTCACCCTCCACGTATCAAACTCTGCATATCATTTTCACCTCTCCTGGTTCATCCCTACATGCTTATTTTTGAATGGCCCAAGTCACCCCTGAACAGCCCAGTGCCCGGGCGCCTGAGCCACCAGCAACACAGTTTTTCAAAATATGCCAAAGTCAAGTTTTTAGCAGAAAGACACCAACAAGTGCATCAAGAGACTTTTATAAAGAGGATGAAGGAAGTCTTCTACTATGATTACAGAGGACATAAAACAATGAAAGAGAGAATGGTTATTGTGTCACTTTGAAAGAGATTTTCTTTCTATAAATGGCTAGGGATATGCATAGTCTCTAAAAGAAAAACATCAGTTTTATTAGAAGGTTTTCAATTAGTTTGGAAGAGTATTTAAAACAACGTTTTAAAAGAGTCCCTTTTGTCTCAAATAAACCACAGAGAAACAGTGAAAGGGAAGAGGGTTAATGTGCAAATTTGAAAGTCCTTTTTGTGCTATGAGATAGCTAAGACTACACAGTTGATAGAAGGAAAAACAGAGTTTGTTTGTAGAGGTCTTCAAATCAGTTTAAAAGGTGTCCTAATAGTGTTTTCAAAAGAGCACACCTTGTTTGCTAAATCAGAGATCAACACAGTGATTGGGGAAGAGGTTGTATCAGTTTGAAAAAAGTCTTGTTTACCTTTTAAAAACAATGATAGAAAAGGGGCAGTGTTTAAAGGGGAAGGGTTTTCATGCCAAAACAAAAGGAAATTCCTTTTGAACTGCTTCAGGTTTGTGGAATTGGGCCTCGCAGTTTGTGAGAAAGAGTAAAATTATCACAGAGTATTGGCTTATTTCACTCTTTGTAGAATATCTAAAAAACATAATATTAAGTAATTTCTACTTATGAATCATATTTTTTAAAAATAAATTCTACTTATTTTCATAATTTAAGAGGTTTCACAGATCTAGAAATAGAGAATAAATAAATGAAACAGAATCTTACTGATGGTGAAATTGTCGTTGGGGGCTCTGAAGCATCTTTTCTATTCCCTTGAGGCTGAGTGAGGTGCAGATGATTCTCGCAGCAACCCTGTTGGCTGCAATGTTGGCCTTCATCTAAACCTCTCATTTAAGTCTTCTCTTCTTGCTCCTTTATTATGAAAAATGGCCTCCCGAACTCATCAAAAGCCAACGCCATCCTTGCATATAGTAACAAAATGTAGCACAGAGATTAAAGCCGAAACATACAAGCATGGATGCGAAAAAAAAATAGTAAAACCAGATACCTGAGGTGTGTGTACTCCTCTCTGTGTGGACTGAAAATCCGATGGTGGGGTTCAAGATCGGATATCGAGTCTGTCACTGGTAAAACCCCAAGTCCCAACTCTGTGGTTTTCGCTCCCGCCCTGTGCAAGCCCAAAATATTCTACTTAGATGCTGTGAGAGTAAACGTTTTCGTTCCCGCCCTGTAAAAACCGAAAAAAGATATACTTACGAATATTTGGGTTGCCATGGGTTTTGTAAATCATCCCAAAAAAAACAAAAATCCTATAATTTTATTTCCAAAGTTTTTGAAAAACTAACGCTTTATTGTATGTTTTTGGTTGTGATGGAAAGCATTTTTTTTTTAATATTTTGGTATATTTATTATAATAATAATCTATTTTTAAAATTATTTATTTTTAATGTAATAATTTTATTATTATAATTTGTTGAGATAGGAATGTTGCATTTTTTGAATTTTAATATGAAAGTACTTCTAACTTGGTTGTATTGAAAATATTTATTTTTATTATTATTATTATTATTATTATTTTTAATTAATTGGGTGAGTGTCAAAAAAAAGAGTATATGGTAAGTGGGTTTAATAGTTAAAAAGTATTAGTCTTTTAAATGTCATATGACAAATTTGGAAGGAGTAGGGTGTGTATCATTCTTTAGGTTAAATATATTCAAATTGTTGTGTGAATGGGGTTGTAAGAGCTTATGTTTTCATCTTGAGAAAATAGAGTCATTTTGAAGTCACTCTCATAGTTTAGGTTGTCATAAGTAAAATATGTGTTTTGTCTTAAGTTGTGAACATTTCATTTTAGGCAGTGTGATAATGTGGTTTCAGCGAGGCATTAAAATATGGAATGAGCATGCACATTTGGTATGCTAGTGTTATGTTCTCCTTGAGGCACGAGTGCACGTCTAAGAAGACTCTAACAAGGGTTGAAGAGGTGGAATACTTAGAGAGGTTTTGGGGGGTTGTAGTCTCACTTAGAGGTGTAGAAAAGAAAGTTAAGCACCATAAGAAGTTTTGAAGCAAACTTAAGATATTTGACAAGCTGCATGAAGGCAACTCAGCAGTGGTACTAATTGAACATTCTTTGATCGAAGTTGATACCCTCTCCTTGGCACTACCACTTTGCAAGACAAAGACAAAATGTGAAATATATGTGGAACCCACTAAAGAAGTTGGCAAGGTTGTTGCAACATATATAGGTGGTTTTGTCATGTTGCAAAAGGAGTTATCAGAACTTAGAAGGTGACCATTGGAGTAGATTTTTCATGGAGTGTCAGGGAGGTGCAAGGGTGTAGGCCACATCTTATGGGTATCTTGTACTTTTGGTGTGTGTTAGCGATGTTAGTGCATTTTGTTTGATGAGCACAAGCTATATTATGTTTCATGAAGGAAAAAACCCATGAGTTTGAGATGTCTTAACCATTTGGCATTGTAAGATGTGTTATGCCCTAGTTTTGAGGAGATAATTAGAACCATCTCAGAGTATGATGGGTTGTACCATGGACTTAGGTCCACTTGCATGGGTTGAGGTGTAAAGGTGCCCCGTGAGTTGAGGAAAATGATTGCAATGCTTACCTATATAAAGTGTTTATGATATAATATTAATTATTTTTTTTGGAGAATGGAAGAGGAAGATAAGAAAGGAGAGGCACTAAGGTTTGTTGTAAATCAAACAAAAGGAAGGAAAAATGTATCCTATTAGAGATATTTTTCAAGTTGCCTCTTCAATAGTACTAAATTTCATTGGAGCTAGGAAGTTGGCCTCAAAAACATTGATTGGGTACTAGAGAAATCCAAGACCTGATATATCCAAGCTAGTCCATTAGATAGATTCGTCTTGGGCAAAGGTTGCAAATTCTAAGGTGAAAATTTCCCATTTTTAATGTGGGTTTTAAACCTTCCATTTGAAAATTCTAAACATAAGGTCATGATCTTGAAAGGAGGTCCTTGATTTTACCAAAACTCAATGCCAATGTTTAATCCATGGTGTGATTCTTTCTATTTGGGTTTTGTCTTTAACATTGAGATCTATCTTTGGGCTTGGTTATTAGTCTATCGTCTCATTTATGTGTTGAGAAGGTTGTAAGGGTTGTAGGGGATACGATGGTTATTTTCCAATACCCCTCCCTTGAAATCTTGTAAAGAGATAGTGTGCCCCATTTTGTTGTTGTAATATTTCAACCATGAGCCCTTCTTATGAGTATGCCCTTGAAGGGAGGTTATGTAAAGGAAGTAGAAAAAACAAAATTTCATGTTGAGTCGAAGGAAGGGTATAGATTGTAGGTGTCTCTAGAGGTCTTGACAAAGGTGAAGGATAAAGGATTTTACCTCTTATTGAAACACCTTCTATTCCACCATTCGAGTTGCTAAAGGGCACTGACTTTAAGGGTCATAGGTGAGTTCTCACGAAGATCTTAAAAATATGAAGGTAGGTGTGATTTAGCATAGGATTTATTCTTCAATGGTTGACTTTTAGGGTGATATTTCCTAGTAAATGGAAAAATTGAAGCCCTACCAGCCATAGATTAAGTAGAGTATGATAAAATGTTTCCTAATTTTCAAAACTTCTCACCATATATTGTCCATGAGATCCATGACAATTATGTTCAATTGTCGATAACTCATGTTATGATATCATCTTTGATTCTGGGCACATATACTTCTTCAACTAGTGGTGGAGAGTCCAACCAATGAGTAGGTAAGGTTGTTCATTTACAAGGTTGGCATCAATGAAGTATTCTCCCTCTTTGCCCAACTCTAAGAGGAGAAGTATGCATAATGGACTTATTATTGTAAACAATCGTAAAGATTGGGTTATATTGAAGTTCAAGGGCTTGAAGTTCTATGTCAGTGAGTTCTAGGTGTGTTAGGTGTCAGGGAGTGGTAGGATGCGCTAGGGAGTGCCAAAGCATGCCAAGGAATGAAGGGGATGCTAACAGGTGCCACATAGTGCGAAGGGATTGTTAGACGTGCTAGGTGTTATGGCATGTGAAGATGTAAAATATGTTGCTTAGTTGTTTTACGACCAAGGTTGGATGTGAGCCTTGTCTTCGTAACTCATTAAGTTGTATGATTTGATATTCGACGTGAGTATCCTAAGATGAGTTATAGGAAGTACTTAAGTGAACAAGGAATAGTCTAGTTGTGGTAACTATAACTTGGTCAAGCTATTATAGTCGAATTAGGATTTGGTTGGGTTATTTGAATATTGTATTTGCTGCCAAGATCATTATGTACAAATTTTATCAATGAGTGAGAAAACATGGTTAAGGCTAACTTATTGTCTAAGAGTTCTGCATTTCTGAGAAGATGTCTGACTGAATGCCTCAAATCTGGATCTGAGGCTGATTACATTTTGAAAAAACAGTACTCACAAAGCTATACGCAGGTTGGTGTGAAGGAAAGCGTGTATACACGCGGGTTCAGTGAAGCGAAGTAGCGTATGCATTTTAAGTTGATGAATGTTCGGGGTTGAGTTTGTATCTGCATATTTATTCTGAAGTTTGGGTTATTTCTGATGTTCTGATTACAATGGTCTCACTGTTCTTTTTGAACTATTGGGTAAAATACAAGGTTGTTGATGTTTATGAAGAGTTGTGTTGATGTTGTTTGATCCAGTATGAAAATTGATGAAACGTGGTCTGTAGTGGTTCTGAGGGTTGAAGCCTTCAGTATGATGACCCTTTATTATCACACTGATACAAGGAGTACAACTAGAGCTTGGTGTTAGTCCTTTGACAACCAATATACCTTAAGCAAGACAACACTTGACCCAATGTTTGATGGTGGACACACATAGCCCTTTCAATCCACATGTCTTGAACACATATGGCAGGTCCTCTTTCCTCCCATTATGCAACTCTTCAATCTGCCTCTATCAATGAACTCAACTCCTTTATGTTACTGAACTCGAATCAAAAAAAATTTCCCTCTATCTACCTATTTTTTCCTTTAAGGTCTGCAACACTACAACTCTTTGGTCTGCCCATTTTTGCCATACTACTGCTCCAAGATGACAAGTCTAGGGATATGGAGGTTTCCCTTATTCTCAATGACACAATCCTCTACAATACAGTGAACTAGGGCTAGTTGGCTAGCCCACTTGACTCCTACTTTAGTCCTTCAAATTATTTGGCATGTTTTTGGGCCCAATACACCTACCCTTCTACCAGTCTTGTTTTCCTTCACAAGTACAGGACTTAGAACTCTTATTTGATAGTCACCTAACAACCCTCCAATTATACTTGGACTGCCATCAGATTTCCCAACCACGGTAATTTTTTTTACTGGTCTAGTGCCCACAACACTGCCCTCATCTAGGGCTCTTCAAATATGCCACCTAATAGTGGTTTGAGTCCTCTCAAAATCACTATTCTTGTGTACCAAATTCTTTGTCGTCCAATCTATGAACAAATCTGAACTACTCATCATATCATCCTTCTAACAATTTGTAGATGATTGAACTAGGGTCACAAATCATCCATTAATAGTCCATCGACTAACTGTTTATAGGTTGCTTCAGATCTCTGTCCAAAACTCTATGGACAGTCCAACAAAATCAACTCCTCTTCATGTCAATCCATTCCTCACATGGCACATTTCTTTTGCTCCATCTTCCACTTAGGTTCCACCTTCCTTTGGATTTGTTATCTCCACACATACTTCTGCAAACCATCTTCCAAATTTGTGGTATATATTGCAGAGGTAAACCTCTCTCTAAGGGTCACAACCCCTCTTCTTCTATGCATATTTTTCACAGTCTTAATGGCATGCCTTATGGATTGAACATGCTAGGAAACCTCCCTAAATAGGGAATTATACTTCTATTCCAATTTCTTTAGAACAAACCATATCCACCCATAGAAAAAAATACAACTCTTTCCTCCATAAGATACTCAACCTAGCTCATATGGATTCATAGATTATGGTCATTTCTTTGACTGAATCTTGAACTGAACTTTAGATCTCTATGACCCTCAAACTACGGTTACCTCAATCAATATTACACCTGTGACTACTTATGTTTTGGCCCTAAATTCTAGTGCATGCCCTCCTCCATTTGTGTTGGTCTTTATCACATACCTTGCAACCTAGTAACCACCACAAGGTAGGGTCTCAACCCTCTCAACTATTTCGAAATTTGATGCAGACTTCACACAAAAACACCTTTGAAATGACATGCCCAAATTCTCATGAGTCGCCTCTCTTGAGCTTTATCTGCCCTAAGAGAACCAACAATATGCCATCCTACTTCCTATCTCAAACCCATTAAGATATGTGACATTCTTGTGAACCCTCACATGATGATATTACTCTTGGTAGATGATCATGGCCTCCCTTTAGCAATGCCTACTCAGCCCTCTAACTCGACCTACTTTAGGACTACATCTCTCCTAGCCTCCTTGATAAAATGAGCTCCTTATCACTTGATGTTCTTTCCTTCATACTAAGGCCTCCTTAAATAGCTTTTCCTAGCTAAGCCTCTTAATAACGCTCTAGAACTTACGAAATTTATCTACTTATACCTTAGTAAATGTTATTTTTTTGTTTAATTTTCTTTTAGATTTTAAACCTCATCTCGAGTCCAAAGCCCCTTCACTTGGGTTATTTTCCCACAAAACCTTTTTTGGTCAAACTCACACAAACCCATCTCACTAGGATTGTGGAGTACCTCCCAAGCTACACAATTCAACAACATAGTCTAGTTGTAGTAATCGTAACTTGGTCAAGCTCCTATAGTCAAGCTAGGACTTGGTTGGGTTCCCAAGTTGAAAACTAAGTAAGGGTAGTTGTGAGGGCATGATAACTAGGAAGGGTTAGGGCATGCCAAGGAATGAAAAGGCGTGCTAACACATGCTGTACAATGTCAATGCATGTTGAAGAGTGTTAAGGAGTGTCGAGGCATCACAAGGGAGAACTAGGTAAAAATGCATGGAAATGAACAAATAAGAGCGCGTTCCAGGGAGTGTCAGTGAATTCAAGTGTGACAAGGATGAAGTGTGTTAGAAAAAGTTCATAATATGATTTGTAAGAGGCTAGCCTATGATTACGATAAGGGGCTCAACAAAGCAATTTTAAACAAAGGGATACTTTGTGTTGGGCACAACACTATTTGCCTTTATTTATTATTTTTATATGACATGTGGCACACTTTGGCTGAATGCTCATGTTTTAAACTATTTTAGACAAATCCATATTGTACATTGTTGTGTATAAGTTTTGGGGAACTTATCTTGTGCAACCTATATCTTGTGTGTCTTGTGTATCTTGTGGTTCTTGTAAACTCTCAGTTAATGCTCTACTGTTTA
This sequence comes from Pinus albicaulis, assembly GCA_034641835.2. Lineage (NCBI taxonomy): Eukaryota > Viridiplantae > Streptophyta > Pinopsida > Pinales > Pinaceae > Pinus > Pinus albicaulis. The sequence continues at coordinate 81,742,691 of CM076584.1, read as the reverse complement.
TATGAAATGGACATACATGTGAAATATTTCATATGTAAGCTATGTTTCTTAGATGTTTTATGGCCATGGCTAGATGTGATCCTTGTTTTGGTAAGTTCTTAAGTGGGAAAAGTTCAGCTTGGACATGACTGGCCTAAGATGAGGTATAGGAATTTCTTAGGTGAGCAAGGCACAATCTACTTGTAGTAGGTGCAATTGATCAAGTTGTTACGGCTGAAGCAGACCAATGTTACATGAACTGGAGTAGTTAAGGAGTCGATTGGGTTCTCAAGTCGTGAAAAAATGTAAGGCTATTTGTGAGGGCATGAGTGCCAAGGCATGCTAGGGAATGCTAACATGTGCTAGATAGTTTGAAGGCATTCCAAATATGCTAATATGTGTCAAGTGCTAAGGCATGCCAAGATTTGCAATGGTGTGACAATACATGTCGGGGACTATCAAGGCGAAAAAAAGAAGAAACAAGTTAAAATACAAGGAAATGAACACATCATAGGGTTAATAAGTCATCAATTTACATTTTCCAAGAGGGGCATGCTATGCACACCAACACTAGGTGGAAATGAGTGTCAAGTGCCAAGTGTTAGTGCATTCTATGTGCCAAATCATCCTCTGTTACTTCTCTTCTACTTTCCAGTAATTGATCTCAAATAAATTTAATATTAAACCATGCCATAGCATACCGAGGTATCTTAATGAATGCTAGACATGATAATGATCATGGCCTCTTTAGGACTACATATCTCTTCACCCCCTTGATCAAATGAGTTCCTTCTCACTTGATGTTATTTCCTTCATCCTAAGGACTCCTTAAATATTTTTTCCTAGACCTCTTAGGAACCCTCTAGAACTTATGAGTTTTATCGATTTAAACCTTAGGAAACATTAATTTCCTTTTTATTTTTCTTTTAGATTTTAAACCCCGTCTTGGGTCCAAAATCCCTTTTCTTGGCTTATATTCCCACAAAGCCTTTTGTGACCAAAATCACACAAATCCATCTCACTAGGCTTGTGGAGTACCTCCCAAGCTACAAAATTCAACAACATAGTCTAGTTGTAGTAACTATAACTTGGTCAAGCTCTTGTAGTCAAGCAAGGGCTTGGTTGGGTTCCCAAGTTGAAAATTAAGTAAGGGTAGTTGTGAGGGCATGATAGCTAGGGAGGTTCAGGGCATGCAAAGGAATGAAAAGGCATGCTAACACATGTTGGACAATGTTAATGCAAGTTGAACTATAGTGTTAGAGAGTGTCGGGGCATATCAAGGGACAACTAGGTCAAAATGCATGGAAAGGAACAAATAAGAGTGTGTTCCAGGGAGTGTTAGCGAATTCAAGTGTGCTAAGGACGAAGTGTGTTAGGGGAAGTTTATAATAGGATTTATAGAATGCAAGCCTACGGTTGTTATAAGGGGCTCGACATAGGGAGAAGTTTTAGACAAAGGGAGATCACTTTGTGCTAGGCACAACATTGTTTTGCCTTTAGTTATTTTTTTTATATGAGATGTGGCACACTTTGGCTACATGTTCATGTTTAAACTATATTTCTAGATAATTGCATATTGTACATTTTTGTGTATAATTTTTGGGGCACTCAACTTGTTTCAACTTATATCTTGTGTGCCTTGTAAATCTTGTGGTTCATGTAAACTCTCAGTTAATGTTCTATTGTTTATTTGAACTGATTGAACATACATCTCGAATATTTCCTATGTAAGCTATGTTGCTTAGTTGTTTTATGGCCATGGCTAGATCATGTGATCCTTGTCTTGGTAAATAGTCAAGTAAGACAATTTGATCTTGGACACGAGTGGCATTAGATGAGTTATAGGCAGTTCTTAGGTGAACAAGGCACAATATACTTGTAGTAGTTGCAATTGGTCAGGTTGTTGCGGTTGAAGCAGGTTGATGTTTTCACATGAACTGCAGTAGCCAATGACTTGATTGGGTTCCCAAGTCATGAAAAAATGTAAAGACTAGCTATGAGGACATGAGTTCCAAGGCATGCTAGGGAATGCTAAGATGTGCCAGATAGTGTGAAGGCATGTCAAACATGATAAGATGTGCCAAGTGATAAGGCATGCCAAGATGTGCAAGGGTGTGTTAATGCGTGCCAAGGACTATTAAGGCAACAAAAGGGAGAAACAAGTTAAACTACAAGGAAATGAACACATAAGAGGGTTAATGAGTCATCAATTTACCTTTTCTAAGTGGGGCATGCTAGGCACACCAACACTAGGTGCCAATAGGTGCCAAGTGAAAAGTCTTAGTGAATTCTAAGTGCTAAGTATTCCTTTGTTACTTCTCGTATACTTTCCAAAAATTGATCTCAAATAAATTTAATATTAAACCATGCCAAATCATACCAAGGCATCTCAACGTGTTCCTTACATGCTAAGACTTTCCAAGTGCCAACACGTGCCAAGCGCCAATATGTGTCAGGGAGTGTTATGCATGCTATAAAGTGGAATGGCATGTTGAAGAGTGCTAAGGTGTGTTAGAGAGTGCTAATGCATGTTGAGGAGTGTTAAGGAGTACTAGGACAAAAAATTAAGGGAGCACTAGGTCAAAATTCATGGAAGTTAATGAATATGAGGAACGTGTGCTAGGGACTAGTATTAATTGGTGCTGGTTTTCATGCCAAGGAGGGAGTGACAAGGTATGAAAAGCATTGGTAAGTCATGCTAGGGAATATAAAGGCATGTAAATATGTTCTAGGTACAAAAATGTTCCAAGACATGCGAGGTGCTAAGAAATGTTAGTGTGTGACAAAGCATTAATTTAAGTTGTGCCCGGATTATATCAAGGAGTGTTAGGTCTTTCTCATTAATATAATTTTCATAGCTTGATTATGTATTAAATAATATATTTGCTACACACACTAGTGGAAATTTATCTAAAGGGAACTTGATAGATAATAAACTTAATAGATATGAATCATGTGTTGACTAATAGGAAAACTCAAATCGACTGATGATTACTTGAGGGAAATGATACACACTAATTACTTCTTAAAAAATTGATTGATTCTAACCACTATGGCCTTGGAAATATCATAAAAAATACTCCACAATAATTGCCTTAAATCGTTACCTTTTGAAAATAAAATATATTAACATGCATATAGCGTCATCAAAAACTCATTGGAATGATCAATGGTGACGAACATTTTTTGACCGTCACCAAAAGTAACAAAAAGAGCATTGCTGAGGGTCATTAAAAGTCCGTCACTAGAAGTGTCACCAAAGAGAGAATTAGTGAGGGGCCTTTAACGACCCTCACCAAAAGTGTCATTGAAAATGTCTTTGGTGACGGACCATAACGGACCATCACTATATACATGACGGACATTTTTTGACCGTCACCAAAAGTAACAAAAAGAGCATTGGTGAGGGTCATTAAAAGTTCGTCACTAGAAGTGTCACCAAAGAGAGAATTAGTGATGGGCCTTTAACAACCCTCACCAAAAGTGTCACTGAAAATGTCTTTGGTGACGGACCATAAAGGACCATCACTATATACACTTACAGTGACGGTTTTTTAAGGACCGTCACCATATGTGACATTGGTGACGGACCTTAAAGGTCTGTCACAAGCATGACCCTCACCAATGTGATTTTTTCTTGTAGTATTTGCTTTATGGTTGTGGAGACTTTCCATTCCTTAATGGCTTTAATTTTGTTAGGGTCTACTTTAACACCCTCGTGAGATATAATATGACCCAGATATTCCACCTCTTGTACTCCAAAGAAACATTTGGATGTTTTTGCATATAATTGTTTCTCCTGCAATAGTTTAAGTACCCTATCAACATATTCAACATGATCTTTCCAAGACCTGCTATAGATTAGTATATCATCAAAAAATACTAGCACAAATTTTCTAAGGAAGGGTTTGAAAATGGAATTCATCAACCCTTGAAATGTAGAAGGTGCATTGGTAAGGCCAAAGGCATGACCAAAAATTCATAATGACCCTCATGAGTTCGAAATGCTGTTTTTGGAATATCTTCAGTCTTCATTCTAATTTGATGATATCCTGAACGAAGATCCAAATTGGTAAAATAAATTGTTCCATGTAATTCATCCAATAATTCATCAATCACAGGAATGGGAAATTTATCTTTAATGGTGAGCTTATTGAGCTCCCTATAATCCGGACACATTCGCCATGATCCATCCTTCTTGTGTCCCAATACTACAGGAGCAGAGAAAGAACTTTGACTAGGTTGAATTATACCCGCCTCTAACATTTCTGCAATCATGCGTTCAATTTCGCTCTTTTGGAAGTAAGGATATCTATAAGGCCGGATGTTTGGAGGAACACTTCCTGGAATCAAATGAATAGCATGATCATGATCACGAATAGGTGGGACTCCTTTGGGAGTTTCAAACACCTTGGAATGATTGTCCAAGACTTGTTGGAGATCTACAGAAATAGATGATTTTGATGTCGGAACTTCTAGTGAGCATAATTGTGCAATTACACCTCGTTGTTCTTTCTTTAGAAGCTTTGTCATGACATTAGAGCTTATTATCCTTCCTGGCTTCCCTTCAATACCCCGTAATTCGACTTCCTTTCCTTCTGAAGAAAATTTCAAGAAAAGTTCTTGAAAATTAAAAGCTACCGTCCCCAAAGATTGTAACCATTGTACTCCTAGTACAACATCGGCACCTCCCATAGGAATGGAAAGCATTGGACTAGTCAATACATATTCCCCCATGGTTAGCTTAATATTATGGCATTTTCCAGAGAAATTTATAGTTCCTCCATTGCAACCATCACTTGACATTCTGGTGCTGGGTATAGGAAACAATTTAATTCCTTGGCTACCTTACAATGAATAAAATTATGGGTGCTACCTGAATCAATCAACACTATTACCCTTTTCTTCTTGATATGCCCTTCTATCTTGAGAGTTTGAGGAGTGGTAATTCCTGCCAGTGCATTACACGATATGGTCGGATTCATTTCTTCCTCTTCTAGGGGTGGTTCCTGGTGTATATTCTCTTCTTGTTCATTTTCTTCTTCTTCTTCACAATCTATGTAAAATAATTTCTTCTCAGCACACTTATGACCTTTAGTGTATTTGCTATCACAACTGTAGCAAAGCCCTTTTGCTCTTCTTTCTTCCAATTGTTGTGGTGTCAACCTTGTAGGTTGTGGAAATCTAGGCATAGCAACACTTCCTTCTTTATAGAATTGAGTGGTAGGCTTCCTTGTCGCCATTATTTTACATTCAACTTTTCTTGCCAACCTGAATGCCTTCTCCAATGAATCTCGTTCCAAAACACGAACTTCATGTTGGATGTTATCCTTTAAAGTGCCTATGAATAGATCAATCCTGTGTTCCTCTGGAATATCAGTTACCCTTATATTCAATTTTTGGAAGTCCTCAATGTGCTGCCCCACTAAACCCTTTTGTTTGAGATTTATCGATTGGCTAAAGAAGGTGTTTCTCTTTGTATCCTCATAATGTGCTATCATTTCCTCCGTAAAAATTGACCAAGTGACAATTTTTTTACGGGAGCAAAGCCATCGATACCATACAAATATATTTTGTTCTAAATGTAAAGTTGCAATGCGTACCTTTTGTGTGTTTTGCACGTTATGGAGATCAAAATATTGCTCCATCTGTAGTATCCATGTTACAGGATCCTTTCCATCAAACTTCCTCATATCCATTTTTGGAATATGGTGGTTCTTCCTGCCAACATTAGAGTTTATGAAATAACGATTAACATTTATTTTGTTCTCATCATGAGGTTCTTCTACTATATTTTCACCATTAGGAAACATTTCTTGTATCAACTTTGTCAAACCTTCGATGTCTGCTTTTAGATCATTCTTCATGTTTTCCATGTTGTCTTTCATGTCATCCATCTTAGCTTCCATGCCGGCTTCCATGCCATCCATCTTAGCTTCCACGCCTTTCTTCAAACCGTCCATCTTCGCTTCCACACCTTTCTTCAAAACTTCCATTTCATTTTTTGTTGCTCTTTGCGAGAGTGAAATTTTGGTGCACTTGCTCTTGTAATTTTGATAGATCATGTTGCAATTCTTCATCTTCATGAGTCATAGTAGAGCCTTCTGAAGGCTTAATGGGTGTTGAATTATTTTTACGGGGCATATTTTAGAACCCGATACTGACATATATTCTACAATATTCCCTTGGAATCAATTCAAATTGATTCTTCAAACAAGACTTATGCAATTCGGAAAACAAAATACACACCTTTTTCTTTCTTTTGAGGAGATCGATATTGAAATTCGATTATCTCTGTGATTGTAGCTCTTAAATATTTGAAATTTGGCACTGATGTAGCCCTCTGAATTCTCTTTCAAATGCCACAGGTCTGACCTGATTTGGATTCTCGAAGACAAATTTGTGTCCAATCTCCCACAATGACCTAATTATGGACTAGTTCAGTAGAGCGAACTTGTACGACTTGCCACATGCCACTTTTTTGTCCTTCGGCTCTGAAATTGATAGCCAAGAAACTACAGTCCGTTTACTTGTGACCAATTTTTACGGCACTCCAATCTGATGCTCAAAGAGAGAGTTATGAATCTTTTCCCACGATCACCTCTTTGAGATGAAATTCAGGAGCCTGAAAAATCACTACCTTCCACAGATCATATCTCCGAAAATATTGCGAACCAAGCTCTGAAAGTTTTTGAAGAGTTTCCTCAGGATGTCGGCTTCGCACCCTAAAATTTTTAGATTTTGAACCTTCGAAGGAAAAAATTTATAGCGAAAATTCCACGATGACTTGTTTAGAGCAGCGAAACCCTAGAATCCAAAGCTCTAATACCAAATGTTGTGTAACCAGCTCCAAAAATAGAAGAAAAGAGATATCAACGCCTTAGAAATAAGCCACTTCGAGGGGGAAACCTCCAATACATTACATAAATGAACAATTCTTGGAACATACAATTTACAAAACCTCCTTTCTATATATAGGAGTCCATGGGGTCATAATGTAATCCTAGTGGGGCCACAATGTAATCCTAGCCGACCTAACAATAATAATTTAAGGGCACAATAATAACAATAAGGGTACAATAATAACAATAAGGGGGTTACACTAACAACAATAAGGGACTATACTATTAATATAGGGACCTAACACATTAGGGCACATGTACTATATTTAGTAGTTGGGATTGATCTCCTTCACAAGGACTTAAAGCTTTTGTCAAAAATAATGTTTTTACCTTCAAGAAATCCAAATGAAAAGCATGATTGATGATTCTTCTGTGCTGCGCCTGTTAGCCCCTTATAAATTCCTTGACAAGCAAGCAAGGGGCTATATCGTTTTGTGAAGTCTTCAAGGAATGCATTTCCCTTGAAAACACATCATCCTTGAAGCCTTTTATGTTCCCTACCTTATATTGTTTCCCTTTGCTGTTCTTGAGTCAATAAGCCTTGCTGAATGATAAAAACTGTGCTCCAAAAGGCCTTTATTTGCCCCTTGCATCTATGCAAAATGCTTCATTTCACCTCTTTTTCCCCTTTTGTCAAAGTCCCCTTTTCCCCCCTAAGTTCCCCCTTACCCTCTAAATCATATCCAAAATCCCCTTGGATTCCTACCCTTACCCTTTGTTTGGCCAAATTCCCATTTTATTCCCCTATTGTTCCCCTTCCTAACCCTTAAAATGCATTAAAAGGGCCTCAAAACCCACTTTTTAACTTTATAATAGAGCTTAGGCCCTTTCCCGCCTGCCCCTTTAAACCACTTCCCCATATGCCCCAGCGCTAAGACCAAGCGCTTTGACTTTAAGCGCCAATCGCAATCGGAGTTGTTGGAGGGGCAAATTCCTTTGTTACATTGAAAAAGTCTGATGCGATTGGTTTATTACATTAAGTCCTGTGATGTGTTATGCACCGTTGATCTGTTATCAGATCTGACGGCGGAGAGCCAATCGCACTACCCGCCCAATCGCATCGCACATTCCAATCACATCGCAAAATCTGATCGCGATCGCAACTTTCGTTGCAATCCCCCTTCCGCTCCTTCTGATTACGTCTTTCCGATCTCATCCTAGCCGTCCATCTCCCCGCTGATCCAACAACCATCGCATTCTCCGCCCAATCGCAATCGGAAGATTAATGGTGCCGCCCCTTTGTGCCCCCTCCGATTGCGATCCCCCGATCCACATCTCCACCGTTGATCTTCCCGCCAGATCGGATGGCCTGGCGCTAATCGCATTCCCTTTCCCAATCGCAATCGGAACTTATGTAAATGTGTCACCCCTGCCCCTTCCCAATTGCGATTCTCCGACTTAATCTCGACCGTTCGTTGGATCTAAAGATCTAACGGCTCAGATCTAATCGCCCTCCACCACGCTGGGTCCCACCTCGTACGATCGTTTCCACGCGTTTCATTGCATTCTCATCGCATTTCTTTGTATTTTCGTTCATAACCAAAGTTTTGTGTTTTACATTAAAGTCGTATGTTCCATAGTCATTCCACCCAATGTTCATAAACCGTTCCACGGATTGATCTCTGCCGTCGATCTATGCCTCCAGATCATAATCGAACGGTCCTAAAAGCATTTCTCCACCAAACCCTATTATTCGCTATTTCTGCCATTTCACTGCATTATTCACCATTTTTCATGTAAAACCACCACTGTCGCGCTGTCATTTCCTCCGCCCTCCATATCCATTCGCCCTCCATGCATTGGTTTTCCTAATGAAGTTCATGTTCTGCAGGATGTAGGCATTAAACGCCACCATGATTCACAGTTGTTGAGCTCAGTAAGACAGGTTTCAGAGCCCGATAGCGTAGAAAAGGACTTGGGAAGGCACGGAAGCTTATTTCCATCAAAGTACAGGGTTGAGGCATTTCTATACACATCAGCAGAATGTTCCCGCCTATGAAAGGACAAAGCGCCCATATTGTTTCTTTAATTTACCTTGTTCCTGAAGGGATCTCCACCCTGACCACAGTCCGGAGCTACCAGAGCATTTGTTCCACGAGTATGGCAGACCTCACCATCATTCACTTCACTCTTTGTTTATTCACCAGAGAACTACACAGTTCTGCAGTTAAAGTACATCAGAGACATATCTGGAGTGAATGGAAGCCTGACGAAGACTATTCTTTCCTCCAGAGGGTACCAGAGATAAATGTTCTGAGTTTAAAATAGAATGGGCTGCGACCCTCTTCCTCTTCTGGGTGTTAATGCTGCATTTAGTTCCCACCTACCTCTTCGGCTCATCTTCTGCTATAAAATCCCCAAGAACATGTTGTAAAGGTTGTTGTTCGGCTATTAGGCTGTTGCTGTTAGAGGGATTCATTTTTACTGTTAGAACAATCTTGAGAGGGATAACATAGTAGTTGTTTTGTAGTAGGCTGGGAGGAGAAAGCTGGATTGTATTAGCCATTGAGCTCAGAGTATGTGACTGGTTTTGCATCATTAATCAAAGCACATTTCACAGGATCCTGGTCTATTACTATTGGTGATGTTTTTCTAGCTCTTTTTATTACATTTTCATACTGTTTCATTTTCTGCTGGCTTGCATCAGAAATATGACATGGGATTTACCCTTGTTAGGTACCCTATGTCTCTACTCTCCTTACCTTCAATGTTTTCTACTAAATGTGTTATCTAAGAATTAGTTTCAGTTAATTTAACAAGTGTAGTGGATGTCATTGCCTACTAGCTGATGTATGAATTAAATGAAATTGTTTTTAGATGTTCTTGTTAGGTTTAAGCTGGAAGATTTGGGAACACTGGGGATAAGAGTTAGCCTTGTCCACTAGGATCCTTGTGCAACAAGCTGGCCTTTCTAAGATCTCTTGTTAAACTTATCTCTGTTTTCCCTTGGAGCATGCCAAAGCTGACCTGGAGTTAAATGACCTCTGGTCTGATCTACAAGCTGCCCCTTTGTCCCTCCATTGAAAGCTGCCTTTGAGTATGTCCAAGCAGGTCTTGAGTTAAATGACCTCTGACCTGATCTATAGACAGAAATTGGGTTGCTTTCCTTCTTTCACTTTCAATCCTTAATATTCCATCCCACCATCTATCTAAAGATCCTTTAGTGTAGATGACTTGCCCTCTGAAAGCCTTGGCTAGTTGTTGCAAGTAATTCTCCTTTCATGACTCCATAGCCCAATGGATGACACTTTCTTGACCTATCCTCTTTGCTGAAATATGCTGCTGCTTTGTTCCTTTTCTCTCATTACTTTCTCAGTCTATGATCTCATGACCAACCCAGCAACCAACCAACCAACCAAATCATTTAAAACCCCCCTTTTTGTGCTTCATAACTAGCCTAACATCTCATTTTGAGCTTCAAAGATACATTATTCTTTGTTTTATTGGAGAGATCCCTCTCCGGGTCCAGGAGGGCTAGATCCTAGGGCCCCAAAGTAGTTTGATGTTGTCTTATCTTTTGGTATTGCCAAATCTGCCTAAACATAGGAACCCCAACAACGCCCATTTCTCAACATCCAACCCCAGAAGGCCTTGTCCCGCCAACTGCCTCACAGGGTTAGTGGCCGAACTTGTCGGACAATATCTCCTTGATAAGCTCAGGGTTGGGAACATTTAGCTTGGGTTTTGAACCAACTAAGTAGATAAAATCCTTACCTATATACATATTGCATACAACAAGAATAGTTATTAGAGAAGAATTGGAGGTTGCACTATTATGCTACTCTGGTGACATGTAACTCTGGATGTTGTGTGAGTATAATTGGATGAGAGGCAGCTTTTGAGGTGAGGGAACAATGGTGTGACTAAGAGACAGGGAACATGATTGGTTATGCTTCTCTACTCCTCTTGCATTGCTTCTTTAGCTTCTTCCTCTAGCTTCACACCTTGAAACATTCTTGGTTCTGTACTTTCCTCCTAGCGACTTTCTCATGGATTGATGAGCTCAAATCTGTTGCAAATAAATCTCTCATGGATTGTGATGACTCCATATCCAACTTAGTACACTCCCTTGTGTGTCTTATCTTTTCACTTTCCCTTGAAAGTGTAATGTGTGCTTCTTGGGATGCTAAAAAATCAAGCACCGTGTCCTCTAGATGCTTCATGGACACAATAAGGTCCGTGATATTGTTCTTTTCATTTCCCCCATTGCTGGAATTTCTGCCAATGGTATTCTTCCAATTGACCAGCGGTTGGTGCTATTCTTCTTCCTGGGTGCTCCAAGGAAATTATACTACTTCTAATTGTCTTTTCTCCTCTTCCTTTTTTGCGACAACCAAGGCTTCATCCTCTACTTCTTCCAATGAATCAAACCCACGGGGTTGGTTACATCGCTAATCGGTGCCCTAAAGAGAGTTCATCCTTGGTTTTCTTGAGCGTTTTTTATGGTCACATGATCAATGGTCTCAATATTAGATCTCTATTTAAATTTGACTATATGTATCATATACCTGCTCAGATATATCAGTGGTGCTGAAATTTATTTTAGGGGTTTCAGAGCTTGGGCTTAGCACAGTCACCTTAATTTAATGTCGGATTTTTTTCTTTGGAAATCACAAGATCCGAATCCCAGTCTCTTTCTTGGCCAGAGTTAATGGAATCATTATATTCTACATAAACATTTCAAGATTGTGGAGATCTTGGAGTGAATTTACATTCTGGTTTCTCACCTAATTTAGTCCAAATTCTGATGTTAGCATTAATTCTGATCTTTTCTCTTCGGAAATTGCGAGAATCCAACCCTGTATTACACATTGGCCATAGCATATATTTATCCCCACACAATCTATTGTACTTTGGAGAAATTATATAATGATTTGAATATGCAAGCAAACAACCACTACCAAGGATGTTGAGACTAGACTCAAACAATATGCACCCTGCAGGATGCCAAACTCAATATGCTCCTTATGTATTCACACTCTGGGATATACATCATTAGATCTAAGAACAGTTAAATTCAACAATGGATATTCCAGTATATATTACATTTATCGGTGCCCTAAAGAGAGTTCATCCTCGGTTTTCTTGAGTGTTTTTTATGGTCACATGATCAAAGGTCTCAATATTAGATCTCTATTTAACTTTGACTATATGTATCATATACCTGCTCAGATATATCAACGGTGCTGAAATTTATTTTAGGGGTTTCAGAGCTTGGGCTTAGCACAGTTACCTTAATTTAATGTCGGATTGTTTTCTTTGGAAATCACAAGATCCGAATCCTAGTCTCTTTCTTGGCCAGAGTTAATCGAATCATTATATTCTACATAAAAATTTCAAGATTGTGGAGATCTTGGAGTGAATTGTGGAAATCTTGGAGTGATGAATTTTACATTACGGTTTCTCACCTAATTTAGTCCAAATTCTGATGTTAGCATTAATTCTGGTCTTTTCTCTTTGGAAATTGCGAGAATCCAAACCTGTATTACACATTGGCCATAGCATATATTTGTCCACACACAATCTATTGTACTTTGGATAAATTAAATAATGATTTGAATATGCAAGCAAACAACCACCACCAAGGTTGCTGAGACTAGACTCAAACAATATGCACCCTGCAGCATGCCAAACTCAATATGCTCCTGTATTCACACTCTGGGATATACATCATTAGATCTAAGAACAGTTAAATTCAACAATGAATATTCCAGCATATATGACATTTATTGCAGTGTGGAGGGTGCATACTGTTTTAAAAACTTAGAGCAGACAACGATAAAAGTAAGTGCACACGATCTTTTATGAAACACAAGCATTCAAAATGGACGACCCAAATTTGCATAAGACGGTGTATTTTAAATTATAGATTTATGAATTTACACGCATAATGCCTAAAGGAGCTTTTAGTGTTGTAATAATTACGGGTCCAAATGCTCTTTTTTTCAAACCCATATTTGCGAATGCTTATTGGTTTAAGTCTCAACCCGGCCTATCTGCTTGAACAAGTATTGAAGGAATTCTCACAAGTATTGAAGGAATTGTCAGTGGTACGCTACCTTATGCTGCTTTTGTTGTTATTTCTGTCCCTTGAAAGTGTAATTTGTGCTTCTTGGGACGCTAACAAACTAAGCACCGTTTCCTCTAGATGCTGCATGGACACAATAAGGTCTGTGATATTGTTCTCTTCATTTCCCCCATTGCTAGAATTTCTACCAATGGTCTTCCTCCAATTGACCAGATGTTGGTGGTATTCTTCTTCCTCGGTTCTCCAAGGAAATTATACTACTTCTAATTGTATTTTCTCCTCTTCCTTTTCTGCGACAACCAAGGATTCATCCTCTACTTCTTCCAACTTTTCACCTACAATGGGCTTATCTTTTATATGTGCAGCAGTGTACATGCTTGAAAATAGTGTATATGGTTGTAAAAGTTGAGGATGGGAAGAAGGAAATAGTAAGGAATGCTACAAATGAACTTAAAGGAATAAAAGAGATAACGATGAAGGCTATGGAAGAAAAATGCAGACATAAAGTTCTTCTTCCTCACTGCTTCAAGGCAATTATACTACTTCTAATTGTCTTTTCTCCTCTTCCTTTTTTGCCACAACCAAGGCTTCGTCCTCTATTTCTTCCAACCTTTCACCTACAATGGTCTTATCTTCTATATGTGTAGCAGTGTACATGCTTGACAATAGTGGATAAGGATGCAAAAGTTGAGGATGGGAAGAAGGCAATAGTAAGGAATTCTACAAATGAACTTAAAGGAATAGAAGAGATAACGATGAAGGCTATGGAAGAAAAATGCAGACATAAAAATGTTTCCATTGCCAATTTTGATTGGGAAGGAGAACGCTCCTACGCAGAAGAGGAGCATAAGAGTGAAAAGAAAGTCCTAGTTCTCAAAAGCAATGTCTAGCGAGTCTTCCTTCTCTTGATTGAGTCGCAATTTACAATAGTAATCTTCCTTCTCAGCTAACAAACTGATGTAGCCTTGGATGGCAAGCAAACAACCACCACCAAGGCTGCTGAGACTAGTCTCAAACAATATGCACCTTGCAGGATGCCAAACTCAATATGCTCCTTCTGTTTTCACACGCCGGGATATACATCATTAGATCTAAGAACAATTAAATTCAACAATGGGTATTCGATCATATATGACATTTATTGCAGTACTGGAGGGTGCATATTGTTTTCCAAACTTAGAGCAGACAACAATAAAAGTAAGTGCAGACAATCTCTTATGAAACACAAGCATTCAAAAGGGACAACCCAAATTTTCACAAGACGGTGTATTTTAAATTATAGATTTATGAATTTACACGCATAATCCCTAAATCAGCTTTTAGTGTTCTAATAATTACAAATCCAAATTCTTTTTTTTTTCAAAATTAGTAATTACAATGGCCTTATCAAAGCAAGGGAATCATTTATTTAACATTGGGCAGTCGATAACATATTCTGGATGTCTCCACCAACCAACCATCGTTGTTTTGTTTGAACATATTTCGTTGAAAGTAAGTGACAAACAAACATTAAATGAAATCATTAATGATACTGGTTGCTTTAAAAGGGCCTTTTCACACTAGAATACAGATATGGTAATAGAACTAAAAGATGAGACTTTTGCTTACATTTTAACTAATGCAATTATGTGTCCAATATATTCAAGTATTGATCCTCTCAAATTCTTTCCTGCCAAATTTCCAGAGAAATAATATTACTATCGTAATCTCTTATGATTTCAAATTAGGAGTTTAACTGTAAACAAATTAAAGATATAAACCTACATTTTCAAAATTGTTATGGATTTCATCAATATTTCATCAATTTCCTTGCATTTAAGAAGTTTTGTATTCATTTTTCTGTCAAAATATAAGTTTAGCTCGATGATTTTGACTTTTTAGGCCAATGTTTTCTTGATTTTTGTGCATACAATTATCACCTAGGGTTTCAAATCAGACTTTATTAGTGTTTCAAAGGATAAAATCAGCAAAATAACTTACTATCTGGCACTGTTTTTTACACAGAAATAGGTTGTCATAATTATCATTTTGCAATGGTTTGCATGTCAATTTATACCAAGTATTTAGTGCATCAATTTTGGGGTCTTTCTAGAAGTTTCTGAGTGATTTCAGCTTGCTTTCTCACACTAATTTTATTTTATAACAACAGTTTCATTTATTGGTTTTAACTCTGACTCCACTTATCATCAGCTGAAACCTTAGACTATATGGAGTATTTATCTAGACTCCTCTACTATTTGCAGGAAGGAATTTCTAGGGGATAATAAGAATGAAACTTGTTGCCTAGTTTCTCTTCCAGATTGATGTGCTTAACAGTCTCATTGACATATTTGTGGTCATTTGTTGGATATTAATAAAATGTTATCTTATTTTTCTTAAAAGGACAATTGGAGTTGAGAATTCATGCATACATAGTTCCAACATTTCTAAGGTATCCAACAGAAAAATAAACTTACTATCCGGCACTATTTTTTACACAGAAATAGCTTGTCATAATTATCCTTTTGCAGTGGTTTGGGTGCCAATTTATACCAAGTATTTAGTGCATCAATTTTGGGGTCTTTCTAGCAGTTTTTGAGTGATTTCATCTTGTTGTATCACACTAATTTAGTGTGGAAAAACAGGAAATTATCATCCATTTTAGGCACACTTAGTGATTTTAGCATCTACATTGTTTTTTCGATGTCTGCTTGATGCCCTGTTATATTTGTTTTCTTTTAGAACAACGGTTTCATTTATTGGTTTTAACTCCTACTCCTTCATTTATCATCAACTGAAACCTTAAGACTATATGGGGAGAAGTATAGAGTGATGTGGCATTGGCTCTGCATGCAGTTGAGAATTGATGCATACATAGTTCCAACATTTCTAAGGTATCCAACACTTGGACAATTCTTTGAACATAAGTCATTGTCTTGGGATATACACTTTCATTTTCTCTTCTATCTTCTAAACCAAGAAAATTCTCTTATATTCATTGGTATTTCCCTCCCCATGAAGTCCTATAAATCTACACTACAAAATACAGTATATATGCAAATCTTATGGATCTATATTGCACTTGTTGATTTCCAAGTATATTTGCTGGACTGCAGTATTTCCATCTGGATGAACATTTGTGCAATCTACAAAATCTGAATAAAAAATATAAAAAATGTACTTTATTGGTAAGCTAAGATTGGAGTGAAATAAAAAAATTGTTGGACTTATGTCGGTCAATTTTTATATTTTTTATTTCCTTTCAATCTAAGAATTTATGTGGTCATACTGCAACTACCATAGAGCTGTAATTTGAAACTACCCATATGTTGCAACTATAGAACATCATAAACATCAATGTAATCACTATCATAATAGAATATCAATGTCACATAAAAGTTTCCATACAACACAGTGTCATTGCCATGCTAAGGTCATTGTAACTATCATAAGTTAGGTAATTGTCCAAGTTTATTGCCCCATCGAAGATTTAGAGTAACCATAAGCTAATTTGTCATAGGTATTGCTCAAATGAGAATTATATCCATGTGAATTACTATATGAAGCATACAACACTTTCATGAAGTCATTTGCATAAATTAATGTCTCATTGTGATTCTATCTCTAGGTCACATAGATGCTGGGTTCAACCAACTTCTCCATGGCGAGATTATAATTGCATGATACTTTTCTTCAGAAACTTCTCTTATTGATATTTTTCTTAAATAAGCTGCGTTGTTGTGTCCATCCATTCTTTTCCATGCCATGCATAATTCATCGGTTCAATTCAGATAAAGGGCTCATGTAGTCTAATTGTTCCCCATCTATCTAAGAGTTTGTTCATTCTACAAACCTACTGCAATAAAGATTTATCAAATATTTTTTTGGCATACATTTCCATGTCCAAGTGTGTAAGAAAGTACGTATTTTCATAGACTCTTAATTGTTCTCATTCCATGTTTAAAAGGATTTGAGTGGTAGGATTCAAATAAATTTCATTTCCCTTACTTTCTGTCATTCATTATCAACTCTATTTTAAGGCACCAATCAATTTGAATAGTTGTTTAACCCTATAAAAACAAACTCGATCAATATTTCAATTTCATCAATTTCCTTGCATTTAAGAAGCATGGAGATAGTCTAGCATAACTAGTTTTGCATTCATTTTTCTATCAAAAATCAAGTTTAGCTCGATGATTTTGACTTTTTATGCAAGTGTTTTCTTGATTTTTGTGCATACAATTATCATCTAGGGTTTCAAATCTGACTTTATTAGTGTCTCGAAGGATAAAATCTGCAAAATAAACTTATTATCCGGCATTGTTTTTTATACAGAAATAGGTCGTCATAATTATCCTTTTGCAGTGGTTTGCGTGCCAATTTATACCAAGTATTTAGTGCATCAATTTTGGGGTCTTTCCAACAGTTTTGAGTGATTTTAGCTTCATGTCTCACACTAATTTAGTGTGTAGAAACATGAAATTATTATCCATTTTAGGTATACTGTAGTGATTTTAGCATCTACAGTTGTTTTTTCGATGTCTGCTTGCTTCCCCTGTTATCTTTGTTTTATTTTAAAACAACAGTTTCATTTATTGGTTTCCCTGCCTCTTCTAAACCAAGAACATTCTCCTATATTATAGTGTAACCTAGAACATTTGTTCTTTGTTTGAAAATATAAAATGCAAGTGTGTAATCTACAAAATCTGAGTAAAAAATATAAAAATATACTTTATTGGTAAGCTAAGATTGTGAGTGAATAAAAAATCTCACAATTGGAGTGAGGTTTGTTGATCCAATTCCAAAAATTTGTTGGAAATTCACCTCGCCCATGTCGGTCAAATTTCATAAACATCAATGTAATCACTATGATAATATAATATCACTGTCATAAAAAAGTTTCCATACAACATAGTGCCACTTTCATGCTAAGGTCACTATAACTCTCATAAATTAGGTAATTGTCCAAATTTACTGCCCCATCCAAGATTTAGAGTAACCATAAACCATTATATCCATGTGACTTAATATATGAAAGACACAACACTCTCATGAAGTCATTTGGATAAATTATTGTCTCACTGTGATGCTATCTCTAGGTCACATAGATGTTGGGTTCAACCAACTTCTCCATGCCAAGATTATAATTGCATGATAATTTTCTTTAGAAACTTTTCTTATTGATATTCTTCTTAAGTAAACTGTGTTTTTGTGTCCATCCATTCTTTTCCATGTGATGCATAATTCATTGGTTCAAGTCCGATAAAGGCCTCATGTTTCCTACAAAGGAAGAACTATCAATGCCTTAAAGGGCTCATGTTTCCTACAAAGGAAGAACTATCACTGCTTTGAAAAGAGAAGAAAAAATAACATTACCATGGTTTCCATTCTCTGTAACTGGAAATTAGGGGAAGAAGACCACAAGGATACCTATATCATCTTAGACTGCATTCAACCATACTCTGAGGCTCTGTCATGGGAAACTAAGAACAAATCTGAGGCTATTTGTTATATGTATTTTCTCTGAGCAAAAATTAACATTGTTAACATAATACCACGGGGTTCTGAATATGTTTTTGAATCAGAGGTTTCTAATGTAGATTGACATAAATATATCTAACTTGAGAAAAACCTAAAGTATGCTTCCACCAGAGGCTGATGTATTGCAAGTATGTATACCATATGCATTGTATCACCATTGATTTGTGAATACAATATTGTCATGGTTTTACTTGATATAATAGTACATTGATGCAAAGATTGTTGGGTTATATTCATCATTTTCCTTACAAATTACAACTTAAAAACTTGCACATTATTGTCCTAATATAAATTGAACCTTAAACATGCATAGATTGTGACAACTTAGTGCAATTTAATTGTGCCCAATTCAAGTATTGGAATTTCTACTGAAATCAGAAGTCAATATAATGTCAATGAGTTTAGTAAATACCATATATAACAACATTTAAGATTGAGGTTCAATTATGTTCAACCATTTCCTGCTTCAGTGGCGTATAACTTTATTTGGACACTGTCATTTCTTTTATTCTCATACCACTGAGAATTTAGGCTAATTTTTTTAACTTTATTTGGACAATGTAAAAATTAAACTACATATCTATGCATGAGAATATCTGTATTTTTTTGTGACATGGTGCTCTACACCAGTTTAGTCCTTGCAGACTTCTTGTTGACTATGTACCATAAACTTATTCCTTTTAATTTTTAACCTTTATCCTTTTTCTAGGGTCTTGGCATCATAGAGATGTGTTCTTTTAATGCATTTATTTTGTTGGTAACAATCATATTTATTGTTTCCTGATCTCATCAATATTCTTTGGAAATCTATAGATAGGAGCAATAGAAGAATTTGCCAAGGTAATTGAGTTTCTGCAAAGACAATTGCACATGTAAACTCTGATAAGTACTTGGAAATGATGGAAGAAGTAATATATGTTGACAGTTACAAATTGAAATTACAATGCATTGTATCTGATAACATTGATTGTTTATTAAAAAGAAATGGTTTGTTTAGCTTAGATGCATTTTCATATACTGTAGGAGATTGTTTGTTTAAGTAATTTGAAGTGCTTCTACATTTTCGTTATACTTCAAATCAATTGTGAAATGGATTAATAGAACATTTTCTATTTTGTTTAAACAACAATGATGTTGAAGAAGTAGAGTCATGTCAATATGAACTAGCATCTGATTTTTTGTACAAGTTACATGGAATTACTGATATTGATACATATCTTCGTAAAATGTATAGTTATGCATCTACAAATATAAAGGAATCTAAATGAGGGTTATGGGGGGATACATTTTGCATACGTTGGTTAGCTAAATGGCTAAATATATCAATGGAAATTTGGTCATTAACAAGAAAGAGAAGATATTTGATTTTTAATCAACATGAAAATACAATTCCATATTGTGTTCTGTTCCATGATCCAAATCCTGTTAGTGGTCATTATGAACCATTTCTTTACCAAAAGTTCCCAATATGCATTTCTGAACAATCTAGTATCTATTTGTCATCTATTTTCAAAGATATTCAAAGCCATTGGATGCATACTACACGTAATATGCTTTTATATGAATTATCGATGGAAAAAAAAAACATCTAATTGCGGCGACAACCTCTTTAATGCAATTTTCTATTTAGTAGCAACAGAATTTGATGCACAATTTTTACGACTTTACATTGTCCAATCTTTTTGCAATGCACTTATGCATAGCAATCAACAAGAATTGCATTGTTTAGAACATTATCTCATAGTTGATGTGATACAATATACAATGAATAGGAACTGGCAACAGTATCTCATAAATATGGCAATGCCATATGAAAAGGGGAAAATAGAGGGTGGACCATTCTGTTTGCAATGGATATGTATCATATTCAAAGTGAACATCTAGTTGTGGTCCTCTGTAACTAGTAACTTTGTCATTTACAGTTTTTTTCATTCGAGATGAAATCGTGTTGTTAATATCATGTCATTCAAAACATATACATTACACATTCATTATGAGCCAATGATACAAAAACAATATGATCATGATAACATTTTGCAATATGATGTAGTAACAAAATCTACAAATGCTAATGAAAAATTTGACATGCATTCTCAAGTACATTTCAACAATGATGTTGAATTTGAGATATCATCTCAGTTACAACAATTGTGTCCAACTAAGTGCTATAAGCTTAATTATCACAAAATTAAGAAATTCATACGTACAAGAGGCAAATCTAGTGATATGAAGCAATTCTTATATACAAGAGGCAAATGCAATGACATATGCAATAATGATAACATATTGCCTCAAAAGCGCCTACTAGAAACAAAGCAATATATTTCTGGGATAGGATCTGATTCACAAGATATCAGTCCAACTAAGTGTCCTAGGCTTAGTTATCACAAAATAAAACAATTCATACATACAAGAGGAAAATGCAATGACATATGAAACAATCAAAATATATTGCCTCGTAAGCGTCTACTAGAAACAAAGAAATCTATTTATGAGGTAGTATCTGATTCACAAGATAGTAGTCCAACTAAGTTTCGTAGGCTTAGTTATCACAAAATAAAATAATACATGCGTACAAGAAGTAGATGCAATGAAATATCCATTAATGTTTCTGAAGCCAACATACATGACGAAACTATGCAAATTGCATATAAAAAACATCTTCTAATGAGAAGGCACAAATGAAACTTCTTGGATTAAAACAAAGACTTCGCAATGTCGAAAACGATAAAAAAGGTATAATAAGAAAACAAATTCGTCAAAGCAAAAAACATGCAAAATACATCTTTATGAAACAAGTCCAAGAAACACCTAGAAATACATGTGCAGTTTGCACCAAATTACATTTTGCAAAAAATATGACATGCTTCACTACAGACCTACAAGAAAAGCATATGAATTTGACATTGAAAAATAGGACCTTTAGAAGTGAAAAGATATGTGCTACTTGCAAAAGAGCACTTCAAAATGGAAAGCTTCCACAATTTTCAACACCTAAAAAAATAAGACGTAACACTCCATTACCAATTGTAAAAGTGCTTTCAGATTTAGAAGAAAGACTTGTGTCACTAAGAATTGCATTTGCACAAATACGATAATGGGGATATAAGCGATCACAAATTGGATTAACAGGATCAATTATCAATGTACCAGTTCATATGGACAGTGTACAGAAAACATTGCCACAATATCTAAGTGATACGATGACAATTACAGTTGCATTGAAAAGACGATTGCAATGCAAAAATGTATATCAAATAGGTAAAGTGCGTCCAATTATTGTCATGAAAGCATCGCATGAATTATGTTCTAGAAGTCTATATAAGGATGAGAACATTTGTGTAAATGAGAATTGGACCCATATTTTACAAGAAAATAATGAAAACATCATACAAAATGAAAATAGTGATAGTGGAAGTGATACAAATAGTGATGCAAACAATGAACCACTTACTTAAACATTGATACATGGATTAATAGAGTCACAACGCATATATGATTTGCAAGACAAAATTATTGAACTTGCACTTGCTGAAGGACAACGACCACTTGGGATTTTCAAGTAAAAACATGGAGAAGAAATGAACTTTCCAACATTATTCTATGGTGATGCATGTGATGATGACATCACAAATATATTTATCTACCAAAAAATAGTAAAATGGGAATTGTTACAAGAAAGTGGTGACTTCTCATATCACACAATTTTTTTTTTTTTCAAGACAATGCGAATAATTATTGATAAAGTACTCTCTTGCATATGGATATGAATAAGAAAAGGGCAACTAAGAGGAAGAAAAATATTAGCAAAAGATGTCAAGTATCGAGCAGTTTTGGAAAATTTATTGAAATTTGATATTGGATACATAGATTTCAGAAACATTCGCATCTCTCCTGATCATTTGGAACAAATTAAAAAAAAAAACATATTTGCAATGATATGGAAATTGGGACCTCCAACTTTCTTTGTGACATTTACAAGTGCAGAACATCGATGGAAACCATTAGTAGATACATTGGTCACCTTGTTTAAAAATAAAGCAAGTAAAAATGATATTGATACATTAGAAGATGATGACATTGATTATCTTATAAGAAAATATCCAGTCATGTAGTCAGTACTATAGACACATAATTAATGTTGTAAAATGAATGATATGTCACGATAGTACATTCTTCGGGAAAATATCTGACTAATATTTCATAACATATTTTCAAAATAGAGGTACTGAACATGAACATGGACTGTTATGGATGGAAAATTCTCCAATATATGGAAAGGAAAGCAATCTAGATATTGAAAAATTTCTCGATAATTACATAACTTGTGATACAGACCATTTGGAGGCAGATATTGCTAAATTCCATAAACATCTCCATACAAGAAGTTGTAGAAAGCGAAAAAATTCAAATTGTAGATACAACTTCCCCATGCAACCAATGAATCAAAAATGATCATTGAACCGATTAGTGTAGACAATAAAAACTCATAGACAAATCATTATCACTTCTAGCATTCTTGGAACAAACAAATTACAATGATTCAATAACCCATGACAACTTTTTGATAGAAATAGGAGTAACAGAAGATGAGTACATACAACTATTACAATGTAAAGTAAAAAAACCAACAATTTTTTTGAAACGAAAACCTTCTCACATTTGGAACAACAGTTTTGCAAAGGGTATGCCTGCTATATGGAATGCAAATACAGATGCACAATTTGTGCTAAATGCATATGCTGCAGCATCATATTGTAGTTCAGATATATAACCAAAATTGGAAAGTCCATGACAGATTCATTTAGAAGGATACATAAATAGCATGAGAGAAATGAAATTGATGCTATGCAAATGATACGTAAACTTGGGAATACATTACATAATCTGCAACAAATGTCAGCTCAACAAGCAGTGCATATAGCTATTTCATTTCCATTGAGTTGTAGTTCAAGAGAATGTATATTCATAAACACATCTCCAGTTTATAAACGTACATTTATGCTTAAACCACCTATTCTCTTGAAACAAGAACCTAATGATTCAGAATATGTGATGTGTCATTCCATTATTGACTACTACATCAGACGCCCATGCTCCATTAGCAAAATTTTCCTTGTAGAATTTGTATCAAATTACAAGAAACATGGCACACACATATAAAAAAGGGAAAAACCAAATGTTATACGATTTGTCAAATATAACAAATAAAAATATGTTGAAAACTTTTGCAGAGAGAAATTATTGTTATATGTTCCATTTGAAAAATGTGAAAAAGCATTGAAACGAGACTTCCCTACATGGCAAGCTGCATATACATTACATGAAAAAACAATTCGCACCAATGAAGCTAAATTTACATATAACATGAATCCAACATGGGGTGATTTATAGTCTGCAACAAATGAACTAAATAGTTCTATGAATACCGATCAGATAAATATTTGAAACAAAGAAAATAGTTCCCATTGTGAGAAATATGATTTGCAATCAGACTTGCAATTTCCAAAACAATTTGAGATGAAAAAAGAATCAATCTTGGATTTCAAATAACTGCTCATCCATTTTTAATGGAAAACAATGAGTATTACAAACTCAGAAGAATGTTGAACAGGGAGCAACAAGAAATTGTAAAATATGTTGGAATAAAAAAAAGAAACTTCAATGAACCAACTTACCTATTTATTACAGGTGGAGCAGAGGTAGGCAAAACATTGACAGTGAAAGAAAATTTCCAAATTCTTATACGAATATATGATTCATAGAACAAAAATGATCCTATGAAACCAAACGGTATAATATTAGAATATACAGGAAAAAAATGCATATAATGCAGGTGGAACAACAATACATTATGCATTTCTAATGTCTTTTAACAAGTCTCAATTATTGCCACTTAGCAAAGAAGTATTAGACAACTTATCAAAGCTATATCAAGAACTGCAACTAGCTTTCATAGATGAAGCCTCTATGTTTGGTAGTCGACTCTTATATTCTATTGACAATAGACTCATAAACATAAAACATGTCCAAACTAAATACTTTGGAAACATTGACATGATATTTTGTGGTGATTTCTACCAAGCGCAGCCTATTCAAGATTCGCTAATTTTTGAACAACCAAGAATTAACAATCAAACAATAACACATGATTTCTGGAAGGATAATTTCAAGTGCTTCCAATTTCATATGAATATGCGACAAATAGATGAGAGATTTATATCAATTTTAAATAGATGCAATCAAATAGTCAAACATGTGATGATATAAAATATATTAATACAACTTGCATGTGCTATGTACCAATTTATCCAACATTTCCCTATTTATTTTACAAAAAAAAAGACGTTGCAATGAATAACAAGAAAATGTTAACGCTCATGCATGGTAATGAAATTTTAATCAATGCAATTGACGAATATGAAGAGAACAATGGTAATGTTCCAAGGCATCAACATACATCTAATTTTCCTTCACAACTTGTGATAAAGTTGAACATGCTAATTGAAATGCATGCTTGCAATTATGATGCACAAGATGGACTAGTAAACGGTGCAGATGAAATAATCAAATCATATACTCATACAGATAAATTTTATGTTCTATGGATTAAGTTTCATGACCCTAATATTGGTCATCGAAAATCTAGAAAACTAGCTTATTTGTATACTTCAGACATAGCACATGATTGGACACCAATATTACGAATATCAAAAGCAATGCCTATGTCACCAAACATGGCTCATCTGAAGATACATAAATAATTCCCAATTCAACTTGCATGTGCAGGCACAATACATAGGTCGTAGGGTTTAACCTTGGATAGACTTGCATTTGACCCTACTGGAATACAAGTGCATGGCCTAGTGTACACAGCTCTATCATGTGTAAGAAACATAGAGTCGATGTATTTTCTAAATTCTCTGACAAACAATAATTTCAAGGTTAAGCAAAAAGTAAATTGTGAAATGAAACATTTGCAAAGCACTGCAAAATGGCAATTAGAATATGACTATTCAGTAATACAATCATTGCGATCCATCTCCATTCTTTCACTAAACACTCGTAATCTTCATGCACACTGTTGGGCCCAGAATAAGGTATGGTTCTCACCCTGTAAATACTTCAAATTATATTGTAATTTCAAGAAAATCCCTCTTCACATTAACAATAAGGAATAAAAAAATCATGAAAATGGGAACAATCAGGCTAATGATAAAAAGGACAGTTTATAATAAGAAATTGACTATTTTTGTCTTTACCTGCAGGAAATTAGGAATGCCTGAACCAATAGCGAATGGAAGCCAATCGACGGACGCAAGCACAAGAAGTCCTAAAGCAGTCCCAATGGCCGATAAAAGGTGAACAAGCAGATTTGAGTCCAAGAACTCAAACGACAGCTACGCGTAGCGGGCTTTCGTTTGAGATACATTCTTGAAACTCCCAAAGATCACCTTTAAAAGGGCAAAGAACAGAATAGGAGAGTAATCCTGTAATAGATACATCTAGAACAGTTTGTCTAATTATATTCTGTAGCATTCCTGGATGTGGCAGAGAGTTTTGAATAACCATCTTTTGAATTTTTCTCAGCACTGAGGCTTCTGTAGGTCTGGGCCCAACCTCCGGGAGCTCCACGCACGTTTTCATGTTCTGAATAGCTACAGAATCGATACCTGTGAACTTAGTGAAGTTGTAACACATACTTCCATTTAATATACTACAACTCTTTTTCTTTAACGAATCATTGGAAAATGCGTTCTTAGAGTAAGAAAAGTGCAATCCCGTTTATGATAATGTTTTGTTAATTCTGGTTCTTTTGTTGTCATGACAATTGACTTCTAGGCCATAGGAAGACTGATTTCAGTGTTCTTCATCTCCATGCATTGCGTTCTCCTTCTAGCATAGTAAAGCAATTAACCAGTTGATCAGTGTTGCTTAATTAAGTCTTACAGAGAATTCCATTGCAAAATTACTTAATTATAGCTGTATGAGTTATTTGACTCGTTTCAGTTATATCGTTGTTCATTACTACCGGCTTAGTTCTACTGCTGTTTCATTATTGCACAGCTAGTCATATTGCTTATTTCTACTGTTGTTTCATTATTGCACATCTAGTCATATTGTTCAGTTATACTGTTGTTTCATTAGTGCACAACTATTCATATTGCTCAGTTATATTGATGTTTCATTATTACACAACTAGTCATAATTCTAGTTATACTACTAGCCATATAGCTGCTTCATTACTGCTTAGATCACTAGGTCGTTGATTCAATTCAATTCCATTTCTGAAACAACCTAGTTAGACTATTGTTTTGCTTAATTTCATTACTGTCATTTCAATTCTTGCTTGATTTATTTAGACTGTTGTTCAGTTTAATTAAGCTGTTGTTTTTTTCCAGTAGAGAAACACCAAATCCCATTACTCAGCTTTAGGCTAAAGATCCATCTAAGACACCTTCTCTAAGATAAATAAGCTCCAGGAGTTAGTAATTCCTTCTTTACATTGACAAAGAGCATCCGTAGACCAGTTAACTCGCATATACTGTGCTGACACTCTTGAAATAAAAAGACTTACCCCAGGTTGATAATTAAATGAAGGAACACTAGAGTTGTCACAAAAAGTCATCTCTATCCGACCCAACACTTTGGCGCCATTTCCGGGGAGAGTGTTAAGAGTTATCTCCTTTAATTCCTTATTTTTCCATCGCTGTGACGAATTGGGTATTGAAAACGAAAGGTAAGAACCTGCATGTCGATAAGCAACGTGCTTGCCCTTTAGCCCGCCCACCAGCAAATTGTACAAGAACCGTAGGATAGGTGCTCTTGTTTTATGCCTAAGAAAAAGAAGATAGAAGCAACCCAAAATCAGTCGCAACCACAACCCAAAGGACCAGTGATCCTTGGGAGGACAACATACATAGACGAAATCATTAAGAAAGCTGAATCTCAAGCATTTATAGGACCGAGAACTACTTCCATCCAAAATCCTAACATACTCCCTCGGGTGGCAGCCTCACCATCTGTAGCCTACACCGAGATTCACAACAAGAAAGAGGGGTCTGAGTGAAGCCTGCAGACTGCCATTCATCAAATAATTGACCTTTCAAAAGAGGGAGGCTCTTGCAACTTGCAAGAAGGCAGGGGAGAAACTAGTGGAGAAATTCACATAGACATACCTAAGTCCCCTGAAGAAGTAATCAAAACAGAACTTCTTAGAATCCCAGATCAGGGAAGTGTTGTAAAACTCCCACCGCATTCACCTTCCAGGCCTATTAAAATCTCCCCTCTAGATCAAGAAATTCCTGAAGATTTCTGGCACCTCTTTGATCAAATGGCAAATAATCAAAATCAAAATCAAAGGTAGACATCAACATTGGAGTACCCCATTGTTGATCATGCTGCCAATGCCCCTATGAAAGCAATTCCCTTGCATAACATCCCCACCTTTCATGGATTAGCCACAGAATATCCTAATGCATTCTTATTTGAATTTGATGTCTTATGCAGAGGATATGATTACACCACTGATCCCCAGAAACTAAAATTATTTCCCTCCACCTTGAAAGGGACAGATCTCCGCTGGTTCATGGGGTTAGGAGGGGGAACTATAAACAACTGGGACCAAATGAAGAATACTTTTCTTACCAAATACCAAGACTATTGTCGAACACGAGACCTAAAATACGAAATCTTTAACATGACTGCAAAAGACAATGAAACATTAGAGGAATACGTAGAAAGATTTCAATACAATTTACAAAGATCCCCATATACTATGTTGTCCAAGGACATTTTGAAAACCACAATGCTTAAAGGGATGAAGGAGGAATGGGTTGAATTACTTAACATAATGGGAAAAGGAGATATTTATCAAGAAGAATATGACGATATTATCTCCTTATGTAGTAGATGCTCCCAGAGTAGCTCACACAACAGACCTATTGGGCGTGATCTTAAGCAGACTAATGGAAATGTAACTAGCTCAAAATTTGGAAATATTTTAGAAAATTTTAAAACCAACATCTTGGGCACTTTGACTACGCAACTTGATGTTTTGCAAGCCAAACAAAAACAAGTAATATTCGAACAAAATCTGGCTATCTTCTGCCCAAAATGTCGGAAGAAGCATAGCCAAAGGGAGTGTCCTTTAGACATGGTCTAGAAATGTGTTATCTGCACTAAGCTGTTCATCTTGGACCCGATGTCCTTCACTTTTCGGGGTGAGAAGCCATCTACAAAGAAGTAGAAGAAATAAGATGAGTCTATTTAATGAGATCAGACCAACGATGGCGAGGCATGACACGGCATCTACCATAAATCCTACCTCCATTGATTTCCATTTTACTTTGAGTATTTCCGAGAAAAACCCTGCAACAACTTGGTAGACTCAAAACCCCTTCCCAACTTGGCCAAACCAAACCTTTCCTATCCCACCCTGGCCTACGCAAAATCCATCAGGAAGTAATTGGAAAAACTTTCGTAGTTCTCCCCCTTATTGGCAGAATATCCCTTATCAAAACCAATGGCCAAACCCTCCTACTCAAAAAAATAATTGGAACTGGCAACGACCTACGGGGATGGGAAATTTACCAACAGGAGCAGGAACCCAACAATTACCATCTCCCTACCCTATTCATCATAATCAGCAGCCTGCCATACGACCTCAATTACCAGCCCAACCCAATCCCAATCCCAATAATAGACCAGTTCAATTAATTCAGATCATAGAGGATCCAAAACCCAACAGTGAACAAAAACAATGTAACGAATTGAGGTTAAGATCAGTACGTACCATATTTCCCGTAGGGGCCACAACTCCACCTCAATCCCAAATTAAAACATCCACAGGGCCTAGCTCAACGAAGATAACAAACACAGGTAAAGATGAGGAAACAATTGAACAACAAAGACCTGAAGATCTTAAAATAGCTCCACCACCATTTCTTGAGAGATTAAACCTACCCAGACTTATAACCAACTCAGAATTTGACATCCTGGGGGAATTAAGAAACCTTTGTGTTAAATTCCTCTTCTACAGGCCATCCAGGATATTGCCATCTATGAAAAAACAATCAAGGAGTTATGTGGAAAAAATCAAGTTAGGAAAACAATGGCTGCACCTACCGTTCATGTAGTAGGAACTCTGTTTGACTTACTGTTAGGTAGAGAACCACCTGTGAAATATGAAGACCCAGGAAACCCCATTGTAACCGTACAAATTTCTAGACATTAATTTCCAAACAAATTGGTTGACCTTGGGGCATCCATTAACATCCTAACTATAGGAGCTTGTGAAAAACTAGGCATATCAGTCCTAGAACCTACAACCACACTTCTGGAATTAGCTGACAGATCTGTTATTAGACCAGAAGGTATAGTGCAAGACATTATGGTCTCAGTGGACTCATGGGAATACCCTGCTGATTTTTTAGTTATTAATACAAAAAATAGGATGGAAGGGCACCCATTGATTCTTGGGCGGCCTTGGCTGGCCACGGCAGACGCTTACATAAGCTACCAAACAGGCAACATGAATATCACTAGAGGAAATTCTGTAAAAAATATTGTTATTAATCCGCCTGCCAAACCAAGTCTGCCCACGATAAAAATTCACAAACACCTAGATACATATTGGGAGAAAAATATCCGTCCACCTCTCACACTAGTAGAGGCTCTCAAATTTAAAGATCAAACTGAAGATGATTTTATTAGTAACATTATGAATCAGCCTCCCAAACTTGAAAATTTGAAATGCCAAATGATGAAAACAATCCTTGAGCATGAAGGGAAAGAAAACCCTGTGACGGACTTTGAGACCCAATATAATCCCACAACCACTGTTTGTAATAATATACCTATTGAGATCGAAATAGGGAAGATTTTGAATATTAACGGTAGCCTGGATGACAACCAAAGGCAGAAACTTGTAAAAATCCTTAAGAAGCACCAGGGTGCATTTGCGTGGGATTACCAAGACATGAAGGGCTTGGACCCACAGTTGTGCACGCATCATATCTATACTGATAGAGAGACACGACCTCTTAGACAACCGCAACGAAGACTAAATCCCCATTTAAAATAAATTGTAAAAGAAGAACTCCAAAAGCTCCTAGATGTAAATTTTATTTATCCTATCTGAGACAGCAAATGGGTCTCCCCTTTGGTGGTCGTCCCTAAAAAGAATGGGAAGTGGAGGATCTGCATAGATTATAGAGAATTAAATAAAGCAACTCAGAAAGATCATTTCCCCCTTCCCTTTATTGACCAAGTCCTTGACACATTAGCTGGAAAACATTTTTTTTCTTTTCTTGACGGATTCAGTGGATACAATCAGATACAAATAGCCCCTGAAGATCAAGATAAGACAAACTTTACCTGCCCATGGGGCACTTTCGCCTACAGAGTGTTACCGTTCGGATTATGTAATGCTCCAGCAACATTTCAAAGAGCCATAATTAGCATTTTTTCTGTTTTAATAAATGAAGGACTTGAAATTTAAATGGATGATTTTACACCCTATGGGGAAGATTTTGATCAAGCACTAGAAACATTAGACAAGGTATTAGAACGATGTATTGCTACTAGATTGTGTCTAAGCAATGAAAAATGCCACATGAAGATGACTGAGGGGGTAATCCTAGGCCACTACATTTCTGCAGTAGGAATACAGGTAGACTCGGCTAAAATAAAGGTAATCCTTCTGTTGGCCACACCCTGTACACAAACAGAGGTACGCACTTTCCTGGGGTATGCAGGATATTATCACAGATTTATAAAAAAATTCTCACAAATAACTGCACCTCTGTATTCTTTAACTGGAAATGTTGAATTTCAGTGGACTGAAAAATGTGACATTACTTTTACAGAATTAAAGAAGATGGTTTCCACAGCACCAATATTGCGAGGTCCTGACTGGAAACTACCCTTTCATATCTCTTCCGATGCATTTGATACAACAATAGGAGTAGTCCTTGGCCAAGAATAAGACCAATAACCATATGCTATTTATTATATTATCAAAAATCTTACTCCCACCGAACTAAACTACACAGTAACCGAGAAAGAGTTCCTGGTTGTAATTTATTCTATCAATAAATTCAAGCACTACATAAGAGGATATCAAGTATTCCTGTACACTGACCACTCTGCTATCAAATATTTAGCAAATAAATCGATCACGAATGGAAGAATAACTCATTGGCTACTATTATTACAGGAATTCTATATAACAATCAGAGACCGTCCAGGGAAGGAAAACGTAGTTGCAGACTTTCTATCGAGAGTCCCAAAAACATATGACACATTAACAGTCAATGATCAATTTCCTGACGAACACCTGTTTTTTGTAGCAGTCAAAACCCCGTGGTACGTAGATGTGGAAAATTATCTAGCAGTTGGGAAGCTACCCAAACATTTGATGGCAAAAGAACGGAAGTTGATTGTACAACGCAGTTCACGATTCTCCTGGATTGAAGGATACCTATTTCATACGGGGGATGATATGCATATATGCCGATCCATAAGGGAAGACGAAATCCATGACATCTTACGCGCCTGTCATGATGAACCATGTGGTGGTCACTTCGTAGACCGACCGACGGGGCATAAAGTGCTATAATTAGGCTATTTTTGGCCTACGATTTTTAAAGATGCAAAGAAGTATGTTCAGGCCTGCGATAGCTACCAAAGGATGGGCCGTCTAGGCCAAGCCGATGAAATGCCACTGCAACCACAATTTGTGGTCGAACCATTTGAATGATGGGCGTTGGACTTCGTTGGACCATTTAATCTGCCATCAAACCAGAAAGCCCACATATTGGTTGCCACAGATTATGTTACCAAATGGGTGGAAGCAGTAGCTTTTCCAAGAGCCACGGAATAATCATTAATTAAGTTTCTCTTTGAACTATTTGTACGATACGGCATACCAAGAGAAGTAATAACCAATGGGGGGGCACAATTCATAGGTAATAAGATCATATATACCTTAAGAAATCACCATGTCATTCATAGAGTTACGTCTCCTTATCACCCGCAGGCAAACGGACAAGTCGAAAGCAATAACAAAGTCCTGGAGGCAATCCTTACCAAGACAGTAGCATCACACCACAGGGATTGGGCCACTAGACTGCAAGCCTTATGGTCTTATCGAACAACCTGGAGAAATACCACTGGATATTCACCATATCAGCTAGTATTTGGGAGAGAACCTATCTTCCATATTGAGTTCTAAATTAAAACACTGAGAACAACCCAGGAAGTAGGGTTGGACTTAACAGATGCTCAAACTAAAAGACTTCAACAAATAAATGAACTGGATGAAATCCGACTGCTTTCCTTGCAATGCACAATGATCATTCAACAACAATGAGCCAAGTGGCACAACAACCTAATAAAAAAGAAAGTATTCCAAAAGGGAGATTGGGCACTCCTATATGATTCCAGATTCCAAGACTTTCCAGGAAAACTGCAAACAAGATGGCTTGGTCCATATGAGATTCAGAAAGTGCATAGCAATGGTACCCTCACTCTGACCACGATAGATGGATCTGGCTCAACATTTCGAGTTAACAGACACAAAGTACGCCTCTATCACAAACCTCTCATGAAGCAATCCTTTTGTCAACAAGCACGAGAAGATCCCACCATCCAATTTGTGGCGCAAGGGGGTGACAACCCCACAAACTCAAGTACATGAGAGGTTTGACACCATCACTTGTAAATTATGTATATAGTTGTATATTTCTCCCATTTGCAATACATTTTTCATTATAAGATTGTGTTTTTTTAGTTTCTTACTTTGTCGTTCAGTTTATGAACAGCTGCTATTCAATTTTTGAACAACAACAATTCAATCGAATTGAACAGCTTTTTGTTGAGTTTTTATGTTTTTATGTTCAGTTTATGAACAACTACTGTTCAATTTTTAAACAGCAGCAGTTCAAATGAATTGAACAGTTTTTTGTTGATTTTTTATGTTTTGTTGTTCAGTTTATGAATAGCTGTTGTTCAATTTTTGAACAGCAGCAGTTCAATTGAATTAAACAACATCAGTTCAATCGAATTGAACAACTTTTTGTTGAATTTTTATGTTTTTCTGTTTAGTTTATGAACAACTATTGATCAATTTTTGAATAGCAGCAGTTCAATCGAATTGAACAGATTTTTGTTGAATTTTTTTAATTTTTTTGTTCAGTTTATGAACAGCTGCTGTTCAATTTT
The DNA here is from genome assembly GCA_034641835.2 of Pinus albicaulis. Lineage (NCBI taxonomy): Eukaryota > Viridiplantae > Streptophyta > Pinopsida > Pinales > Pinaceae > Pinus > Pinus albicaulis. The sequence goes on along the minus strand of CM076584.1, from coordinate 81,709,037 downwards.
TGAACAACAGGAGTTCAATCGAATTGAACAAATTTTTGACGAGTTTTTAAGTTTTGTTGTTCAATTCCAGAACAACTGTTGTTCAATTCCAGAACGGCAGCGGTTCAACCGAATTGAACATCCTTTTGCCACAGTTTTAAGTTTTTCTATTCAATTCCAGAACGGTTGCTGTTCAATTTTTGAACAGCACTGGTCCAACCGAATTGAACAACGTTTTGACCATGTTTTTAATTTTTGTTGTTCAAATCTAGAACAGCTGCTGTTCAATTCTTGAATGGCAACGGTTTAACAGAATTGAACAACTTTTTGCCGCGTTTTTAAATTTTGTCGTTCAATTCCGGAACAGCTGCTGTTCAATTTCTGAACGACAGTGGTTCAATCAAATTTTAAACAGTTTCTTTTGGCGCGCTGTTTGTGTTGTTCCATTCGGAAACAACTGTTGTTTCATCTTTGAACAACCTGACTAATCCTTCAGCAAAAATACCCATTTTTGAGCATTTTTTTGAACACCTTTGAACATTTTTAAGCATTTTTGCCAAGCAATATTTAAACAATTGCTTCTAAATGTCTTAAATAGCCATTCTTTTATTGAATATCCTTGAGCAAGGAATGGCACTTGAAAGGGAGAAGGCAAATGGTAAAATTCCAAATATGATGTCTTATGATACTACAATTCTTAAAGAGGAAGCTGATATTATACACACATCAACATAAAGGCTAAAAATACCCATAGTTCGAATATGATATCAAACGATTCAGGACCTTATAATGATATGTATTTTTGAACTATTCGAGTAATATGACCCTACAACATGAAGAAATGGAACAAGGGATATTAATGGTATTAGTTTTTCTACTTCTTTCACCATCCCTCACTCTTAAGGAGTCAATGAGCCTCCCTTAGCAATCATTGTGTGACATGAAAATCTCAAAAGAGGATATGGGGTCTCATTACGAGCCAACCTACAATGATCACAGGGATTAAACAGGTGACATTCCTATTATGGCCACCACACCAGGGTAATGACCTTCTCATCTATTAGAAGGATAGGAGGTATCATCACGAGCCGACCTGATCACTCTGTTACAATTCTAGTGAATGGCACTGTAATTATCTGGCTACCACACCATCACAGTGACCTCCAAATGGATCAAATTGTTAAAATACAAAAGCAAATACTACATTTACATATCTTAAGAGAGGATATGGGGTCTCATCACGAGCCAACCTACCATGTTCATAAGAGTCTAAGAGATTGACATGCCCATTATGGAAACCACACTAGGGTAATGAACTTCTTACTAACTTGAAGGACAGGAGGTCTCATCAGGAGCCGGCCTGATAATTTTGCTACAACTCTAGGGAATGGCACCATGATTACCTGGCCACCATACCAGCATGGAGATCTCTCCATCGAGATGATAAAATAACTATTCTCACATAGGGATCATGGCTCATTTTTTGGGTTAAAAAGCAACCCTGTCGAGGCTATGAATGCCTGCTGGAAACAATGGCTCTGCTTGTGGTATGAAAGAATGTTTCTTTAATAACAAAATACTATTACATACACCTTGTTTTCCATTTTATTTTACTACAAACCTATTACTCAAATTAATGACAATCATGAATTACCATAAGAATAAATAATGAAGATTTGATTACATATTTCGAACTTGGGAATGACAATGCCAATCAATACTTGATTAAATCTTTCTTCCGTCACAACTTTCTAATCATACAAAGACATCATATCATAATAATGACAATACTGTTTTCTCTCACATCTCAGCCTTCTCCGCACAAGATTCAATCATGAAAATTTTTAAATTTGATCGTTTGCTGCACATGAAGTAATTACTTAATCGTTGATCCTCCACGTGCAAAATTACCAAAATCTGACATCCCCATGCTTGCATTCATCACTGGTCAAATCTCTCCAGTACCTGAGGGTGTGGGCCCCGTTTTCTTAGGGGGGAGGGGTGTGACTGGCTTTAATTTGGCAAGCAGGCGAAATCCCTGCACAAATCCCGTCAGACGCATCGATAAATGCTACAATTAAGGCATGGATACTCTTTATACATAACCACAATCTCTTTTTCGCTTACACACAACACCCATAAAAAACAACAAAGCCAGGAAGAAAGATAACCAGAGGAGAAGAGAATACCAGTCATGGGCGGAGATACTCTTCGAAACGAGCCGTCGAATTTTCCAATTTCAGAAGTGGCGAGTGCCATTCTCCAGCGAGTTGGATGGCTAAAATATGTTCATAGATTACAAGGATACAACACAAAAATTACAATCGAATTCCTGCAAAATCCGCAGGACGGGAAAACTAGGGTAAACGGCCGAACCATACCTGTTACAAAAGACATCATAGCAGCAGTTTCTAGAATACCAGCACAAGGGGAGAGATGGGCAGAAAATCATCTACTCCTGCGGGAAGCAATAGCGCTATACCAGGACCCAGACGAACCATTGGAATGAAGGGCTAGAGGGATTTCCCCCACTTTCTTACACCAGCCATGGCAGGAGTTGGCAATATTCATCCAAAGATTCATAACATGCGAAGGACGTCAGGAAGTGGTAAAACCTCGACAGCTCAAACTCTTAGCTACATTCAAACAAAAAATTTCAATTAATCTTCCTGCCTTTTTAAATTCTGTATTGCATGATACCACTGTTCGAATAAGAAATGCTAAGAGGCCCCAAGTAGTGGTTAGTCACCAAAGCTTAATAAAGTTAATCATTATTCATGAGCTAGATAGGCAGTATCTAGCATGGTACAATTTTGTCAACCCAGAAGTGTAGGAACCATAAGTTAACCCAGAAGTGCAGGAACCATAATTTAACCCTGAGGGTACTGAAACCGAACCTCCTAGGGTAAATCCTCTAGAAAGAAAAAGAAACCGAGCCTCAACATCAGAGTTAAACAGGAAAAAATGGGCCAGAACACCCCATGGAACTTTGAACACCATAGATGGAGAAAAACCATTCCAGGCACCCTTACAAGAATTTGAGGAGGAAATGGCCCTAGTCCTAGGGCAAATAAGGACAAGCTTCGAATTAAGAAACTCATCAGAAGTAGGGGAGAAAGAAGAATTTGCTGACAAAACTGCCTCCCCTAGCAGCTCTGGTCACACTAATATCCTACCCGACCAAGAGGAACTACAAGAGAATGAAGCCCTGTCTCCCATTGATAATTATGAAGTATACGGTGAAGGACAGACAGAAGAGAGATTGGAATCACACGCTGATTTAGGTGACACTGTCCTCGTGGAACAAAGTGCACAAACAGAGATATTCCCCTTGTCCCCAGGTGGCAGCATCGCTCCTCCCTGTCAGGACACTCATATTGAGGTCAATTCTGAAGAAGTAATTAGAAACATCATTCTAGACCTTATCCCTGTGAAAGAAAATTCTACTCCCCTGCCACCTGTTGAAGTAAAAATAGGTGAAGGTTCAGACATGAGAGAAACTGATAATTTAAGAAAGACCTACAAGAAATTGAAGAAGCTGGTGAAACACCTGAAGAAGAAGCTAAAAAGAGAAAGAAGGGTCAGGAATCCAAACACAGAAACCTCCATTGTAGGGACCCAAACAGAACCAACAAATACTATGGAAACTGGAACATAAACCAATTTGACAACCACCAATGAAGCTAGAGTGCAGACAGAAGCAACAAACAACATCGAAACATCCACCCAAACTAAGTAGAAAGTTCTGGAGGAAAAAGGGATCCAAACAGAGGGATTCCCTGCCTATGCCCATTTAGTAGAGATAGCTACTAAACAAAGATTACAAAATGAGCTAGTGCAATTACGACATGAACTGACACAGTACAGGAAGGAGGTAGTGCCATTACGAGAATATCAGGCACTGTAAAAGAAGTTCGTTGACCTCTCTCTTACAGAAGATGAGACATTTTCCCAGCTTAGAGGAGAGCAGGCAAAGGTTAAAGCAGTACAAATGCAGGTAGAGCAAGCCAAAGAGCATATCTCTGCAATTTTCTCTTTATATGATGATGCTTTATCATGCAGGTCACTGGCAACTAACTACGCCCTATTCCTAATAGAGCGGTACCTACTTCTGAAAGTTAAAGCTGTGAGAGCAGGAAAATCCACTTCCTTTAAGACTGTAGAGGAATTTGTCCAATGTTGTAATGACCAGGATGAACAGGTTCAATGCCTCTTATGTGAGCTCTACATGCATAACTTATTTTTAGAAAATGACACTGACAGCAACCCTAGCCCCTTCATAGGAGATGTACAACTACAAGCTTTCCTTTCATTTTCTAGAAACCAGATTAGGTGGGCCAAAGCTTACGACATCTTTCAGAAAAGACAACATAATCTGGAACTCTGGGTCAGGGGAGAGCCTATGAAACCCGTGTAGCTGATCATCTGAATTCATAATTTCATGAGAAGGCCAGGTGTGAAGTCTAGATTGGGACCTTTCCATAAACATGTCATCGAAAATGCACAAGATTACTTCGAAGACATCCGTGAAGAAGCCCTAGCAGTAGCTAAACAACGGTGGATGGCCTCCACAAATAATGTGAAGAATAGGGAGCCATTCAATTACAGGAACTTCAAGGTTGCTGCCTCCAGATTCCGTTTATACATCAGCTTAGTCTACAGCATGGGGCCTACCTAGCTGGGTTGCAAATACCGAAATCCCATCCTCTGGCTTCCTCCCGAGGAGTATAATCATGACTACGAGTTGCCAAAAGGAGTCACAGGTGTTGCCTTTGCATTTATAAAAATAAAACGAGGTTTCAGAGGACACAATGAGAAGGCCTACCCCACCTATTATTTAACACAATTACATATTAATCATTTGTTTGCATGAGGACATGCAACAAGGTAAGCAGGGGAGTATGTTGGGCCCAGATTAAGGTATGGTTCTCACCCTGTAAATACTTCAAATTATATTGTAATTTCAAGAAAATCCCTCTTCACATTAATAATAAGGAATAAAAAAATCATGAAAATGGGAACTATCAGGCTAATGATAAAAAGGACGGTTTATAATAAGAAATTGACTCTTTTTGTCTTTACCTGTAGGAAATTAGGAATGCCTGAACCAATAGTGAATGGAAGCCAATTGACATACGCAAGCACAAGAAGTCCTAAAGCAGTCCCAATGACTGATAGAAGGCGAACAAGCAGATTTGAGTCTAAGAACTCAAACGACAGCCACGCGTAGCAGGCTGTTGTTTGAGATACATTCTCGAAACTCCCAAAGATCGCCTTTAAAAGGGAAAAGAACAAAATAGGAGAGTAATCCTGTAATAGATAAATATAGAACAGTCTGTCTAATTATATTATGTAGCATTCCTGGATGTAACAGAGAGTTTTGAATAAACATATTTTGAAGTTTTCTTAGTGCTGAGGCTTCTGTAGGTCTGGGCCCAACCTCCAGGAGCTCCACGCACGTATTCATGTTCTGAATAGTTACAAAATCGATACCTATGAACTTGGTGCAGTTGTAACACATACTTCCATTTAATATACTTACAACTCTTTTTCTTTAACGAATCATTGGCAAATACGTTCTTAGAGTAAGAAAAGTGCAATCCCGTTTATGATAATGTTTTGTTAATTTTGGTTCTTCTGCTTTCATGATAATTGACTTCTAGGCTGTAGGAAGACTGATTTCAGATTTCTTCATCTCCATGCATTGCATTCTCCTTCTAGCATAGTAAAGCAATTAACTAGTTGATCAGTGTTGCTTAATTAAGTCTTACAGAGAATTCTATTGAAAAATTACTTAATTATAGTTGTATGAGTTATTTGACCCATTTCGTTTATATTTCTGTTCATTACTGCCGGCTTAGTTCTATTGTTGTTTCATTATTGCACAACTAGTCATATTGCTTATTTCTACTATTGTTTCATTATTGCATAACTAGTCATATTGTTCAGTTATACTGCTGTTTCATTAGTGCACAACTATTCATATTTCTCAGTTATACTATTGTTTCATTATTGCATAGATAGTCATAATTCTAGTTATACTGCTAGCCATATAGCTGCTTCATTACTACTTATATCGCTAGGTCGTTGATTCAATTCAATTCCATTTCTGAAACAACTTAGTTAGACTACTGTTCTGCTTAATTTCATTACTGTCATTTCAATTCTTGCTTGATTTATTTAGACTGTTGTTCAGTTTAATTAAGCTGTTGTTTTGTTCCAGTAGAGAAACACCAAACCCCATTACTCAGCTTTAGGCTAAAGATCCATCTAAGACACCTTCTCTAAGATCAAAAAGCTCCAGGAGTTAGTAATTCCTTCTTTACATTGACAAAGAGCATCTGTAGACCAGTTAACTCACATATACTGTGCTGACACTCTTGAAATAAAAAGACTTACCCTGAGTTGATAATTAAATGAAGGAACACTAGAGTTGTCACAAAAAGTCACCTCTATCCAATCCAACACACACCTTAGTGACATATGCAATGATTATGACACAATGCAATCTGACATCTTATGCTTACAAGAAACATATATGTCCATGTCTATGCAAAATGAGTACTTCGCAAATTTCAATTGTATCTCAAGCTGCATTAAGCATGGACTAATGATACTGATAAAAAAACATATAACTATGCTTGAACACATCCATTTCGAAGAGCATCTTGTAGAAGCATTGTTGGAAAAAATAATAGTTCATGGATCACAAATTGCAATACTCAATATATATGCATCACCATATGAAAATTTGAATAATATTTTGAATGTCATTGCAAAAGCTTTATGTCATCTAGATTTAAATGATATCATAATTATATTGGGGGACTTCAATATTGATATGTTACAATTCAATCAAAAAACAAAAGAGCTGGAAATATACATGAACAATTACAATATCCATTTTCTTATCAACAAAACTAATAGCATGCATAAATCAGTCATTGACCATGTGTGGTCAAATGTAACTAATATAAAATACATAATTTCCATATTAGATACATATTGGTCTGATCATGATACAATATCTCTTGTCCTTCAGCTATGATATACATATGAAACATGTTACAAAATTGCAAATTTTGATACCTTTTGAAATATGTACAAATTATTTTTGCAAATTTAATTTTACTAAAGCATAATAGCATATTCCTATCCGTAATAAATCAAATAATAAGACCATATATACTATGCATCCTATTATACATTTACATATATGAATTCATATATTCTTGGATGCAGATTCTACCAATAAAACCCTTTTCAATTGAACAAAAACGGATGAGAAAAAAGATCAACAACATCGAACATGAAAGAAGAAAGTATATACTTCTTGTTTTTTCTTTTATATGGTTGTTATATTCTTGTTCATTTTTTCCTTTTATATGTTTTTTGAAATTGAACTAAATATATGCTACTATTCTATAACAATAGGGTAGTTGATGAAAAATCAAAAGAACAAACGAGTCAAAAAAGTCAAGAACAAGGAAAACTGATTGACCACACCATAGAGCAAATTGAACAAGAAGCTACCAAAGAGTATGCCCATAATCATCTCCATCATTTTTGTATTTCAATTTTGCTTGTCACAAATTACTTACATTCACGCAATTAAAATATTTTGTATAGTTATTTAGAATAGTAATTGCGTAATTACAACATGATAACTACTCAAGATATAGAAAACATAAGTCAAGTAGAGGATGAAATCCAATCACAGAGTTTAAAGAGGTATGTTTATGACAACTATACAAATATGCTCATATTCTGAATTTACAATGTATATTCACTATCATTTTTACAATTGACTAATATACATATGTACAACTAAATGTATATAAATTAGAAAATGTTGGACAAGTAAAAAAACGCACTAGTAGCCAGTCCCTTCAAGCATCTGAACAACAATATATGTATAGGTTAGTTATCATAAACTCTTCATTTATTGCTTATGCAAAATACATATGATAATATTCGAATCATATTGAAATATGCAATTACTATTTTTAGTACAAGTCAAATAGAATCAACAAGAGGAGAATCAAGCATTTTACAAAATGATGCAGTAAAAAGGTATGCATATGCAATGAAAAGGTATGCATATGTAGTGAAAAGGTATGCATATGCAATCTTATACTGTAATTTATTTATATTTCTACAATTTATAAAAAAAATAGCATTATAGAAACTTTTATAGAAGTATCTAAATAAGCAATTTATACAGGAAAAAACAACTACCCCTAGTTAAAGTATCAATTGAAGACTTGAACAGTCGTATTATTGGAAAATTATTTGTCGGAGGCGTAATAATCGTATATAACACATTTCTTGACAATGAAAACAAAGCACATCAAATATTACGTGTTGATTTGACAGATGATAAAGGAATGATGACTATAAAATTAAGTATACCTGCACAGTTAATTGAGCGACATGAATAGAAAATTATACAAGGTAGGAGTATATCAATTACAAATTTCAGAATAATGCCTAAAAATGTTTATGATCGTGGTGAATGTAATACAATAATTTCGCTGTATGAATAAAGCATCATAGACACTGTGCCTGAAGTTTGCAAAGAATATTGTTTCATTCCAGATACAACCATTGAGCAGTTTGCAGACAGAACCGAAATGTACCCAATTGGTACAATCGGTGCAGTTGTTACACTTGCCAAGAGAGTTGGATTACACTACATATTGCATATCAAAGATGGAGATTCTGAAAATGACTGTGCAACAATATGCATTTGCATACCACTTATTCTCAATTTTTAATAAATAATATGCATTAATTCACTATATAAATATTGTAATTTGTGTGTTGCAGTTGCAATTGTGTGATACATATGAACAATACTTTATTTCAATGGAACAACAATTGCAGAAAGGATAATTGGCGTTGATCCTTTTAAAAAATATAACAAAAAGGACAGACGTAAAAGAAAAAATATTTTGAACAAAAAAGTCAACTTTCATAACTGAACTTAACACGGATGCGGTTACGAATCTTGGGAAACTAACGACATCTAATCATGTTGTAAGTATAAAAATAATTCTCTTTTTTCTAATTTTGAATTTCATATGTAATATTGTACAATAACATTTGAATATTTTATAAACAAGTTGAAGGTATGCTAAAGGCATCAAATTTTTACTCAACTCCATTCGAGCCTGTTTGTGTTATATGAAATTCCGTGAACATTTCATCCATACTGATCAACTATGGAACAATTTATTGTTCAAAATGCAATAATAATTTCCCTTTCATATACAAAAATTATATAAATGCTACAATAGAATCTATCACAAAAAACATTGTACATTGAACTATGAGGGAACCTTTAGTACATGATTTACTTTCTCGTTTAAAACCCATGTCATATGAACAATATTTGCAAGAAAATGAAACCATTTTCTACATGCTATGCGATCTCAAAATTCACAGAAGGTTCATATTGAATGAAGATAGCAAATTGTTACATGTCGGTTGACAAATGAAAGGTACATTAACATCTTGACTCGACATATTTTCTTTCGAAAATGTCCTCTGCTCAATTGATAATGTTATTATTTTCTTTTTAACTAATTCTTTGTTACACAGATGACAAAGACCAAAGACATTGCAACTATTGGAATCCAATAGCTTGTTCAATGCCATTGACTTCCTTCACTCATCTGAATCTGTTTCTTTATATTATGGTCTTATTCAATAGAAATATTTAATTTTCAATTTCTGTACATTTATCGGGAAAATTTACTTAGTACACAATACTACACAATACTATTGTATGATATTAGTTGGTTACTATATTGTTGCATAATTCTTGCACATTATCATTATGTTCAATGAACTCGATTAAGGACAATTTTCCAATTTTCTTGTCTAAACTCAATTCATGTTTCCTCCTTTTCTTTAACATTTGAAATTTGCATTTAATTATGAACTAGGTACTTTATCTATGGTATTACTGAATTACTTACATTTGAATTTGATCTCTAACAATTCTTTGAAAACTTGACAGTTTTTGTCATATGTTAATGGAATTGTTCTATCTGTGTCCTATTTTTACACATAATTTTTACAAGTGTTACTTTTGAAATTTTGAAATTCATTACTTTGATTTTGAGCATTCAGTCCTCTTTTTTCAGTATGCAATATTAAATATCCTATACACTATGAATACTTCTCTTTTATTTCCAAGTATAGCAGAGTATCCCACTCATGGTGCAATACCAATGGCTTTTGATAATAATATGCCTGCCAACATGAACACATGGGAAGTAAGACATGGGTAGCTACTATAGCTATGCATAGAAAAATCCGTATAGCATGAAGAGTAGGTTTTTGAATATGGCACATTATTCTGCTTCAATTGAAATAGCTATAAGGATACATGGTATGAGTACATTCCTGAACTGGTTGATTCAAAATGGTTTACAAATAGAGTTCACTACAATATGTGTTTACTGATGCTTATTCCATTTTTCCATTGTTTTAGGAACAAAAAATGAAAAAGACATACTAGAATATGTCCTAACTGTTGGGAAAAATACTGAGAGGGGGGGGGTGAATCAGTATTTAGGGCAAACTAAAACTTTTTACTTTTTCATGCTCTAAAACCCATACGCTAGTTTCCTTTAGTAAACTCGCGTATACACGCGGATATCCTTCATACAACTCGCGTATTAGTAGAGATCTAAATATGTAGATATTTATTATCTTAGTTCTTTGCAATATTCATTCATCTGATGTTAAGTTATCAGTAACCATCACACAAAGCATCACACATGAACACCAGGATTTTTAGGTGGAAACCCAAGTCGGGAGAAAACCACCGCTGCAGTTTTATTATAGAGAAAACATCTTACAACATATGTGCTGGTGCAGACTCCTACCAGCACGCAGGCACCCACCTGCGCTCGTTTACCAGCCTCTCCTGGAAGGGAGCTCCAACCCCCTAACTCGTTTACCAGCCTCTCTTGGAAGGGAGCTACGACCCCCTGATCTCGTTTACCAGCCTCACCTGGAAGGGAGCTACAACCCCCTGACTGAAGGCTACAACCCTCAACACCTCTATGGACCACGTTTCATCAATTTTCACCAGATCCAAAGCTTCCCGCTGGGACACAACTTACGGTCGCATTTCATCATATTTTAGGACGGACCCTCCCGTAACGTAGCACGATCGACCGCAAACGGTCTGCGCCTGTTCCAACAGCGAGATGTCGATGGGCCAGTGACCGGATCGGACATTTCTTACACGGACTTCAACAAACCCTGGTTTGCATACGCCTCGCTCGCGATGTCGCGTTTCTCAGCTCCTTTCGCTACGTGACCGGGACCATGCCTGCCTTGGAATTCGGAGTCTGATTTTACTACCCATACGCGCTTTCACTTCATACATCCCGCGTATATACGCGCTTCCTCTGCGAAGAGATAGCGTATGGTTCTTCAGACATATAGGTCATTGCAATTATTCAGAACAGATACATCACACAGATTTTACCCTTTGCTTCAGACAGATGTTCGCCTCATCTCAGATCAGATCATTCCATAAACAGATCTAGCAGATACAAATACATTCCAGATCTAGATTCCCTTCTTCATCATTTCTTCATTGGTGCATCATGCATTCAGATCTATCATTCAGCTGTAACCCTTTCCATTCAGATCTACTTCAGAGAGAAGTATTCATTCAAGCTCAGACATCTTGCACCCACACTCATGGTTTGCACAATGAATTTCTTCTCTTTATATAGGTTTACCCTTTTTCAATACCATGAGCCAAAACCACATTACTTCCGATGGTATTCCTGGACGGGGTCATTTAAACGAATCATTACCCAATACAATGGGTCAATACCATGGTGGTTACCCCTGGTTTTGCACTTTTTGAGCGCTTTTGCCCATACGCGACTTGGAACGTACTTTACCGCGTGCATACGCGACTTCTCCTAGACAAATCCGCGTATTCCTTGAAACATACTCTTTTCATCATGGATCTAGCACATATTGAATTCCTTTCTTCATTACCTTCTGTACTCTCTGTAGATACATCATATTTACTTCATCAAGAACATATTCTATCAAGCACAACTTCATCAAGTAAGTTGCCATCTTCTTCATCAAGTGGGTTGCCATTCAATGACAACACTCAGCATCATATTGCTAACTAACATCATTTCACATCAGATTTACAATTCCTTTACCAAGTCCATCAGGTCAAGAATAACTTCATCAGGTGGATTGCCATCAAGGACAACACATGCCAACACTCTCATGTCTTCATCTTCATTCAGTGGGTTGCCATCAACGACAACACTCTGCATCATATTGCCAACACTAACTTGTCAAGTAAGTAGAAATATTCATACTCTTCTCTTATTTTCAGAAATTGGTGGAGGAAATTATATCTTTAAGATGTGATAATTATTACTGTTAAATATTTACAGGTTGTTGCTTATTCCTTAGATTCAAGTCTAGCTTGTCAAGTAAGTAGAAATATTCATACTCTCCTCTTATTTTCAGAAATTGGCAAAGGAAATTATATCTTTCAGATGTGATAATTATTACTGTTAAATCTTTAGATGCTGCTAATTATTCCTCATATTCAAGTTAGGGGGATTCAGATGGGCATGTGAGGCCTAATTTTCTATATTGGTGCTTTTCTTCGATCATACCTTACTTAAAAATGAAGACATGTACTTGGGAGTATTAGGAGTTCTATTTTAAAGCCTTGTTCTATTCTCCATATTTGTACCAGATAGGATACTTTTATTATTGATCCATATATTTTATTTCTTCTCTGTTCTCCTTAATATTATTGAATAATTAAGTGGTACATATATCAATGCTTCATTCACCCCTTTGCTTCATTATTGACCTAAAGAGTTGTGATAGAAAGCTAACATTAGGGCACATGTACTAGTTGGATGACTGTGCAGCTATTGTTGTGATTGCTTCCTATTTCATGTGATGTGAAGTTAAAGAGTCTTGGATCTCCCATGATATTTGAGAATGTTGGTGTGTTCCCCATTTGTATGTGAATTTTTTCATTCTACAATCATTAGTAATAAATATCTCACAAATACACTTTTGGTAACAAACTCCATGTCCAAGCGCATAAGAAATTATATATTTTTGTAGACTTTTAATTGTTCCCCATATATCTACGAATTTGTTCATTATACAAACCTACAACAATAAATATATATAAAATGTTCTTTTGGCATCCATCTCCATGTCCAAGTGTATAAGAAAATATGTATTTTAATAGACTCTTAATTGTTCTCATTCCATTTTTAAAAGGATTTGAGTGGTAGGATTCAAATAGCTTTCATTTCCCCTAGTTACTTTATGTCATTCATTATCAACAAAAGTATAATTTTACAAGATATTCTTGAATTTACAATCTGTGCTTGCAGTTTGTGGGGTTTGATTCTATTAGTTTTCTGTCTTGCAATCAGTGGGCAAACAAAGCAGCTTTAGGTCAAGTTTCATGATATTTCAGTTGAGAATTTGGAGGGTTGTAGGTTAATACAAATTCTCTTCTTGATAATTACTTGTGAACTTACTTGAAGTAATTATGTATTCTCTTATTTTATTTAAGTTAATATTTCATCAAGTAAATTATCAAAAGCATAAGACACAAAGGTTAGGCTCCTAGAGCCAGGGAAATACCTCTCCCTCTAGGAGAGGAAAAACCCGCAAAGAATTCTTCTTGAAGATAAAACCCTATATATATCAAGAAGAAGTATATCTATATAATAATAAAATCTTGCTCATGAAACCCATGAAGAAAGTACACCAAGAATACATTTCATTATATTTGACATGTTCTTTACATATATACATAATTATATAGTCAACATGAAGACCAGCCTAGTTACACTTTTCAATACTCCCTCTTAACTAGGGAGGTATTCATACAGGTACATGGTTACTTTCAAACTGAAGAATCTCATAAGAAGAACCAGATTGGTAATAAGATCTCTATAGCATCATATCAACCAGCATTGTCCTAGTGAAAGGCCTTAACTAACAACCCCATCTCTCAACGAGACAATGGGCTACAATTTTGGCGAGACACATGACTAATAGACACCATATTCATTGTCTCTCCAAGGTACGTACCCCACCTAGGTGTTCCCAAAGTATGACCTTCTTGGAATATTCTTCTCTTGGGTAGCCAGCCCTGAAAGAATATCAGTCCACGACTACTCTTATCTTGAATGCCATATCTCATTCTCAAAGAGTATCGAATGCCAGATGATTACCCAATCCTCCATTCTGTCTTCCAGGTAAAGACCAAAATGATGTGTGTATCCATTCTCTTCACATGGCCTTCACTAAGACTTACGGATGTTAGTCCTGGTCTAGTGCATGGCACATGTAATAGAGAATCACATACGTCACTCCCTCTTAACATAGGAAGGACATATTTCAAGTTTCTTTCATGCAAGAAACTTACCACCAGGATCCTCATCAACAAGGGTCCTGCAGCAGCAATCCAACTACTCATGAAGAGTTACTCTCCTTGATGTCATGGATTTCGATATTGAGGAATCTTCAACTTTTGGCTTCATAGGTCACAGATCATCCATCAATTTCAATCACAAGTCATGTCCACTATCAGAAAGTGATTCATCAGTCTTCCTCATCTGGTCCATCGTTATGCCATGTTGCTTTCCTTCGAATCACCCCCAAGGATCAAAAATCCTTTCTTATGATTAGCAGCCCTGCATAAATTCATCCAGATAAACATATACATATGAAATTTTAGAACAAAAGTTACCTTAGTGATGATCTTTCACCATGACATCTTCTTGAAGGCATTGACATCCTTCATACATATTGACACATCTCCTAATGATATGTTTTTTCAAGGGTCTTCTTATTTACCATAATTCTATCAGAGTCTACATATCTTCCCAGGAGATGTACTAGTCACATCTTCTTGTCCTTCAGATGATAACTCCCTCATGACATGGTTGCATTTCATGATCTCTTCCTCTCCGCACATTCTTGATTCCCAGGGACATACAACTTTTATAGTTTCTCATTCATATACAACCAACTCATATTCCATGAGGGCATATTATGTTGATTTCATCTGTCCATGCATTGAGAGATACTCCTCCATAGATCATACTTCTAAGTACAGAAGTCCATTACTTGCAACCACATGACATGACTTCACAGCATCCAATGTTAGCATATAAATATATTTATACCTCATACCCTTTTTTTTCCTTGAGTCATCCTGTAGCAATCTCTCAAGAATGAAGATCTTCATTCTCTTGGCTTGCTTCATCAATATGTCATTACATCCCAGAAAGATGTTTCCATGATGACCCTTGCTCTTTGATGATTGCTTTCCATTAGTAATGTTTGTCAGGGAGGTTTTCCTGAAGCTGATTAAACAGGAGCTCCTACCATGCTTTGATCAGGATGCTACATTGCTTCCTTACATTGCTTCCTATCCTATAACTAACAAAAATAACTTAAAGGAGAAGATGATCTCAATCGTAGTGGATATCCCTTACTTCTTCTTTCTTATCATACTCTTTCATCATTTCAGAGACATGTGCTTCTTCCCTATTTCTCTTGTCCTTTTTCTGATTAAGGACAATTTCTATTTTAATGCCCAATTTCATCATATTCAAGAAATTGTGCTTCATGCACATTTATTCTCTCAAAACTTACTGAATCTTTCTTTCTTCTTGGACATGGCTGCAAAGGCTTGATTCCTTCACTTGATCCTGTAACAGCTTTGGCTTTCAATCTTGTTTCCTCTATTTACACAGAGACCCTAAATCGTGGAATGGTGTGACTTTTATCTTCCCATATAATTGTGAAGTGAGATTTACCTACTCTTCTCATAGAGATTTTAACACCACTATAGTCTTATCCTAGTTCCTGCATTTGATCAGAGATATTGCTTTTCCTCCAGTACTCACAGAGAATAGCTCCACTAATTTCTTATATACTCCTTTTCATGATTTTAGATTTTGTACATCGGAGATGATAGAGTCTTTTATGGATTCTATAAGAATCCTTCGGGCTCTTATATCTCCCTTCATGAATTTGGCATGATTTCATTGTCCTTGTCTTCTATGGAGAGTTTGAAACCCCAAACAATTTGTTTCTTTCTTTTCAAAGGAGACATTTTAATGGATTCATATAAAGTCATAGATATACTTAATTGAATGGATGTTTTTATTCAGCTTGATTACTTTGAAGATGGTTGAAGCTTCCTTTGAATGGCTTTTCTTCCAAATTAAAAGTCCTTCAATGAAGGAGATTGCTCCTTTTATGATGACAGAGCTTATTGGATCTTGCTTCCCTTTTTATGGTGATTGATGAGAATGTTCTACTGCTTCCTTGAAAGATCAAGGACGACAGGTAACCTGCCTTGAAGTTTTTGATGGCAATACTTTGAGATGGAAATGAATTGCTGGCACATTTAAGATGGTACTATAATATTGCCTTTAATGCTAAACTGTCTTATTTCTTTCATTGTGGAAAACTGACCTTTCTTCTAATCAAATCCTTGCTTTGTATACTATGATCCAATTTTGTTCATTAATACAAATATCCTAACTGCTGTGTGGACTTCCTTCTTTGGTTTTTATTCTTCAATATTTTTCCTTGCTTTGATGCCTTCCATGAAATCTGATCCTTGAGTGTCTCTATCCCCTTCCTAGCACCTTAGCTCCGATACCATGTTGAGAATTTGGAGGGTTGTAGGTTAATACAACTTCTCTTCTTGATAATTACTTGTGAACTTACTTGAGGTACTTATGTCTTCTCTTCTTTTAGTTAAGTTAATATTTCATCAAGTCAATTATCAAAAACATAAGACACAAAGGTTAGGCTCCTAGAGCCAGGGCAAAACCTCTCCCTCTTGGAGAGGAAAAACCCGCAAAGAATTCTTCTTCTAGATCTTCAAATGACAAGTACCATGACCTAGACTTAGATCCTTGACCTATGAATGCCTCCAAGACCTTGTTGTTACTTCTTTGACTGCCTCCAACACTTATCCTTCTCTTCTACTCCAATCTGCACTGACTTGTACTAGTACTAGAAAACTCGGTCTCTAATTTTCACTTCTTATTACTTAGTTAAATATTGGAGACTGAATCTTCTTCACCTTGCATACACTTATAACGTTATTCCTTTAAGATTTATTTCTTCTTTAGGTCACTGCCTTTAGGTATTGTAGGTGCATCCACAGTCTAACCTTAGGACAATTAGTAGGTCCTTCTTCAAACAGATCCGAACCTTGACTTTTCTTATGATTCAGGTTCTTTTCTCTCCATGGTGTCACAAAGGAGTATGCAATACTTCTGTGATATCCGCAGATTATTCCTTGAAACAAACGCTGTGATATCCGCACTGTAACCCTGTACCAGATCTCAACTATCTTCACTTATATACTTTAATTCTGCACCCTTTTAGCCTTTTGAAATCTGCAAATTTATCATCTGAAATCTGCACTTTCACCTCTGAACAGTTCGTAATTTTTCCAGAAAATCCGCCAGTTTTCTTGTCCTGATGAGCTGCAGTGACCGGGGTATATATAGTGCACAGTTTAGCTTTTAAGCCGACCTTACAGCAAAAAATTTTAGGCCGACTAGTAGGCCGACTTCATTAATGATTATCAACCAACTTTATTACATCATTTCCAGCGTTGAATGAGAGTTGTCTTGAGGGCTGTTATGAGCCTTTCTTCCACAAGTTTTTGGAGGCATTCTTCAAACTAGATACTTCATAATCATGACTCTTAATTATACTAGAAGACAAAACCATATAGACATCAAGAAGAAGTCTATCTACATAATAATAAAATCTTGCTCATGAAATCCATGAAGCAAGTACACCAAGAATACATTTCATTATCTTTGACATGTTCTTTACATATATACATAATTACATAGTCAACAAGAAGACTGACCTAGTTACACTTTTTAACAATTTCCAGAGCTGATCAGTAATTCCAAGTTTCTAGTTTGGATCAAAAAAGGGTTTACCACCATAGAGTGGAGACCTATAAACCTAGATAATATATTAGCAAATTCTTGTGTCCCAAGGTGAACTTACGTACATAAAGATTTATAGAGTCTCACAAAAAATATACAATCAATGACAGTGTACCAAGAATTTTGTCTAAAGCACTTCCAAACATTTACTTTAATCCATCACATTTCCGAAGATATACCATAAGGAGAGAGCATCTACAAAATAGAATAATCCTCTTACTCTATAGTTCCTCTCTAAGCATGTGCCACACATAAATACACTAAATCAGCACTTAATTTAATACTTGTGTTTGATTAATAACTAAGACCCTTTGTAGTTTGTACTCAGTGGTATCATCAGTTCCAAATTTTGACCTTAAGACAAAATTAGCTTTTAACTTAGCACATGAATTTTGCTAAACTATAGAAAACAATACCAAAATTCTTCTAGAAATGTGATAAATCTAATAAAATCTACATAAAGGTAATGATATTCTCTCCAAGTGGTGAGAGATATCACACATT
The DNA here is from genome assembly GCA_034641835.2 of Pinus albicaulis. Taxonomy (NCBI): domain Eukaryota; kingdom Viridiplantae; phylum Streptophyta; class Pinopsida; order Pinales; family Pinaceae; genus Pinus; species Pinus albicaulis. The sequence continues at coordinate 81,690,510 of CM076584.1, read as the reverse complement.
TATGATATTCATCTTTGAAATTCGACCTTGTGTATTCAAGCCAATATAGAGCAAAGGTCATGTCTTGGTTGAAGATTTGAAGGGTTTGTTTGTTCTTCAGTATGGCTTTTTTGCTAGGGATTTTATACTAGATTTGTAGGATGTTCTTATTAAAATATTATTGTGCATAACTGTTAAAGGGTTAATTCTATCCTTGAGAAATCTGCAAATTTGTACTAGTGTTACTCTATGCGTGAAGTTTTCGCTCTACCTTTTTTGTCCCTTTGTTAGGGAAATTTTTTGAATTTGATATAAACATTTCGGACTCCATACAAAAGTGGCTTAAAAACTCATGATTGTGGCCTTATAATTGTGTCTTTTTGCAAAAGTATCAAATCTCGAAGGAGTTCTAATTGTCAAGGGTTTCTTTAGTTAACTCGTAAAGTTGAGCTCTTCATCTAATGAACCTATATGAGGTAGCCACCTTGGTTTCTACTCAAATAAGAGGTATCATTGAAGTATTGTATCTAATTCAGTAAGGTATTTTTGGCTTGGTTAGGAGATGTAACACCATTACAAACCTGCATCATTTTGGCCCTCTTAGGGCACAAATTTGTGCACGCTTGACACCTATTTTGTTTCAATCTTACACTTTCCTAAGTGAGGCTTTTTGAGATAAATTTTTTGACACCCTCTGTAGTGAATTCCCAAATCTGGGGCATATTTGCATAGATTCACTTGGCTTGATGACATTGATATTGATATTGGATCCATTCCTTACACATGGAATTTCCTTGTTGGTCACAATGAGATTGATGACAAGGAACTTCCCAAAGCTTTACATTATATAATGGAAGGTCCTTGGTTCGAGACCTGGAAAGATTGCCAATTTGCAGATCTGTGGCTTCAACAAGTGGATGAGTATAATAGGTCCCAAATGATATAGAATGTGATTCAATATGGGCTCATATGGGTGTTGGATACAAGAATGAACGAAAGAGAAGGAGATCTTGAAACCAGAATAGGTGAGTTGGAAGGCAAGGTTAAAGAGATCTCTGCTCTGCAGAAATTGTTGTTGTTTTATCTTCAAGAGAGGTTTCTAACCGAGGGAGGGAATGGTGTGAAGAACCTCCTTTTGATGCCTAGCTGAATAAGGGATTTTTTTTTCTCCAATGTAGTTATCTCAAACATTGCAATTTCATGGAATGTGCTTCATTATATTGATTGGTGTAATTGTATTCTTTCTATTTATTAGCTATTTTGATTTCTACATATGGATGGATGGTTATTTTAGGTTTTCACGTATAGTATGGTCAAATCTGCCTTAAATTTATAGCAGATTAGAAATACCTACATTCTTCAATCTAATCTTTTTTCCTGAAAAAATTGTGTGAGGGTTTTGTACTCTATCTCATCAAAAATGTCATTGTGGCATTTTTTTCTCTCTTAAATGCAATTACCTAAAACATTGCGCATCGACTGGTATAATTGTATTCATTCTATTTAGTAGCTATCTTGATTGCAATGTATGGGTTGAACATATCTACTGAAAGGGAACAAATTGCTGCTAGAGTCTTTTAACCAAGTCACAGGTTGGTTAATTTATCATTCTTTGGATTCTCTTTGTAACTTAGAATATTGATCTAATTATTTATTTAAGTGAATATATTCTTCGAAAGTTCTTATGTCATAATGAAAGTGTGCTTGCATAAGAATACTTGTTTTGAAACTTGTCCTTTTGTTACCATGGTTTTTAGTGATTAGTTCTAGTTTTCCAAGAAGTAAATGATTTAGGTGAACCTCAAAATCATCGCATAAATGCAAATGAGATATATTGACTGCTTCCCTAGTCTTGTGTTTTTTCTTATTTTCACTTAATGATAACTAGTTAGGCCTGTTTTCTGAATGGTGTTAACTGGTTAGACCTTTTTCCTGGTTGAAACATTTGAGGTAGAATAGATTGTATAGAAAATATCTGTTATGAATTCACATAGATTTCCTTATTTAGGTTTATGGTAGACATTGCTTGCTTTCTAAGTTATCATTCTGATTATACTGGAAAAAATATCACAGCTATGCATGCATGCATAAAATATTTTTGCAGTTTCTAGCTTCTGTATCCAGATTGTTCTTAACAGTATCTTTTTCCGGGAAGTACTGAACTTATAAGTAACTTTTTACTTTTAACAGCCGGCTTATAACAAAAGTTCTTAATTTCAGAATCCATGTATCACATATCTCGTGTTTTTAGTATGTATATGAAGTCCTATAAGAAAGATAATACTTGCTACGTTAAGATAATACTTGCTATGTTAAGTATAATATGTTTTTCTTTTAGAACACTTTATTGAGGTCATTACAAAAATTCTCTCGATTATTTGCAAATAGCTGTAGAATTAGTTACAGAATTCATGTCTCATTTGCTACTTTGGTGGTTGCAATTAGAGTTTGTCATTTACTCGATCTTTTATGATATTTACATGGGAGAAGATGTAAATTTGCGTTTTCAGATGCTTATTTTATAATTCAGTAGTGCCTTCTGAAATTAAAAAGACAGGGTTTTAATGAAGATAGTCTATCAAGTAATTGCATTTCAAAAGCACAAACAAACATGAATTCTACGTAGATGCATGCAACATGGATGGCATGGTGATTTTTTTTGTTTTTCTTTTAAAATTTTGAATCTGGATAGCTCTAGTTCTAAGAGTAATTAGAAGTCAATCAAAATATTCTTATGTTTTGAAGCCTCTGCATTATCATTTACCTTATTCGTCGATAATCTTAATCATTGTGTAAACAACTGGTTGGAGGCAAATCGTATTACCTAAGGAAGTGACTGGAGTTTTGTGAAGTTTCTCAAATCTGGACATCCTCTAGTTGACTGTTTAACCTATCCAAGGCAGGACTAAGGACTAAGGGAGAGTTGCATCATTCCTTTGATGATCTTAATTGTTAAAGTCAACTTATAGTGTGTGTGAATTAGTTGAAGGCATGTGGTGTTCCTAGGGTTTTGACTAATTTTACCCTACTAAATAAGCTGCATTATTATGATGTTTTCTTAGAATTCTTGAAAGAGTATTGAAGTCACAAGGTCAAATCTTTTGTAAAAGAGACCCTATCCACAACCAAGAAATTAGCATATTAATACACCACCCTCTTTAGAGAGGGCTCTCAGATTTGGAGACCCCTTTCACCAGTGATTCCTCCAATGAAAGGCTAAAGCTCAAGCACCAATCAATTTGAATAGTTGTTTAACCCTATAAAAACAAACTCTATCAATAAAGAGTCATGATAGAAAGCTAACATTAGGGCAAAGGTACTGGTTGGATGACTCTGCGGCTATTGTTGTGATTGCTTCCTATTTCATGTGATGTGAAGTTGAAGACTCTCGATCAATATTTCATCAATTTCCTTGCATTTAAGAAGCATAGAGATAGTCTAGCATAACTAGTTTTGCATCAATTTTGGGGTCTTTCCAACAGTTTCTGAGTGATTTTAGCTTGCTGTCTCACTAATTTAGTGTGCAATAGTAGGAAACTATCATCCATTTTAGGCACACTTAGTGTTGCAAAATTATCATCCATTTTGACTTTTTATGCCAGTGTTTTCTTGATTTTTGCCCATACAAATATCATCTAGGGTTTCAAATCTGACTACATATAGGGTTTCAAATCTAACTTTATTAGTGTCTCGAAGGATAAAATCAGCAAAATAAAATTACTATCCGACACTGTTTTTTACACAAAAATAGGTTGTCATAATTATCCTTTTGTAGTGGTTTGCGTGCCAATTTATAGAAAGTATTTAGTGCATCAATTTTGGGGTCTTTCCAGCAGTTTCTGAGTGATTTCAGCTTGTTGTCTCACACTAGTTTAGTGTAGAACAACACAAAATTATCATCCATTTTAGGATATATGAAAATCTTATGGATCTATTTTGCACACGTGGCCAATGAAACCCAATTTTCGACATCTAATTAAACTTGGCACTCATACAAACCCTGTCATTTCCATTTGCTAGAGAAATTCCATATTTGGGTGATCTTGCTGAAGTGACATGTTGACTACATTTTACACCATTTAGCACCAAACCATTTTTTCAACACAATGCACCACTCATGTGATGAATGCTCTAATTGTGTATTATTTCACCCATATTGCCCATGTTTCACGTTATTCTATGAATTTGTTGAAATGGATGATATATGGCTTCCCTGGTGAGAGCTAATAGTGGATTTGAGACGCGGAAGATGATAGTTACGTAGTGGCTCTCTAATGGAAGGAATGTGATCTCTCTTCAAATGATTTTTTATCTTTGAACCTATTGTTGCAACTCCAAGTATGTCTAGCATATTGACCACTGCACGTAGTTCGTAGAGAAAAACTGAGTTTGACAGTGATAAAACCAGAGGAACTTCAAGACTCTACGAGCTTCACTTGCAAGAAACACGCACCAGTAAGTAGTTAGAGCCATTGATGTCACAAGTACTGCTTTTATTGATCTTTCGGATGAAACTGGTGAGGGTATAGTGGTCTTGTGGGTGCGAGTGTTGGTTGTTTAAGATATTTTGAAATATGTGTTGTTTTCATTCACAATCTGTGTCAATGGGATACCCATCGAGGTGAGGTGGTGGTCTGTGGGTTTTTTGGTGCACTATGGTTCCAGAATGGTGTGGGGAGGTTATTTTTGATAGGGATATTGGATATAACAATGGGAATCATTCTTGCTGCCATTTTTAGGACACACAGTGAGGATAATTATAGGTGCTCAAATGAAAAATCATGGAAATAGGCTCTCGATACATGAGACAACCAAGCTTCATGATTCACAATATTCTTCGATTTAGTCCATATAGACAATATTGTGGAATAAGTGCATTGATTCCTTCATTATTTCACGTCCCTGTAAAGACTTTGGTTTCAAGTTCTGTTTTCGGTGGTGGCATTGCACAGGATGTTGTTGCTGCTGTTGTTGCCATGTGTAGTATGGATTGGTGATGGTCATTAGTTTCACTGGTCAGTAGAGTTCAGGGTCAGCTATAAAAGGGTATTTTTCTATTGGTTTTTCTATCAACTTTCTTCGCCACCATATTTTTTCCAGTGTGTGAATTTTTTTTCCGATAGTAGGGAACTAATTCCAATACAATCATCTCTGACATGATATGCTGGTGATGTCTTGATCAATCTTAATGGTTAGTACATTTGGATGAGACGTGAGTGCTAGGTCTCAAATTCTCGAGACATTTATATGTCACCACATAGTATCCAGGTTGTTTATATCATGGGGTGGCAACAACTCTTTATGGCATGAGAATAATTATCTGAGAATCATCTGCACAATCTGTTTTCGGACATCGGAGGGAGCAGGTGACATTAAAGAAGAAAGGATGTTCTATGTAAGGAGTTTCTGATCGATGGAGACAACTTCCTTGATAACTGACATTCCTTATTGGGAAGACCCTTATCGCTACGGAACAATCTCTTGATTTTAACTACCTGCTACTACAACTAGAAATATCCACGAGAGAAACATGCATGGTTGGTTCTGTTACGTTCATGTGTGACCTATTGTGGGACTTTCCGTGAGCTGGAAAATTAAGTGTGGTAGTTGTTGCATTTAATGTTGAGAGTTTTGTTATTAAAGTTGCTCGATTTAGGGATCTCTGTAGCATGGTAGAGGTATCTGACATCTTGTCATCTGACACCTCGGGCCATGAAGCACTTATTACTACTATGTTGGCAGTGGAAAGGGCCCGTATGGATGACCCAGATACTGAGATGCACTTGCACTATGATCGCTAGCCCAAAATCAACTAAATTATTCTTGAAAACCCATGCTCACTTATTTAAGCTAACATTTCCAGCAAGTGAAAAAAGGTTGTTAGGCCCAGAGGCCCTTTTCCTTCAACAAGGTGATTACCACACAAGTCTTAGGAAGTTGGTCCTCCCTTTTCATTTAGCAAGGTGATTACCCACAAAGATTCAGTCAATTGTTGCACACATTGAATCTATTTCTCTCCACGCCTTGGATTCCTGGGAAGAATCCACATTCAATACTTTTCAAGAAATGAAAAAATTTATATCAAAATACTCATGGCAAGAAAAGAGTTATATCAAAATACCCACTGCAACTTCTTTTATCTTTGAATGGCAGCTGTTGTGATATAGAAAATGGTTTGGGGTTTTGAAGTATGCTTTTGAACTGAGGCTGCTTCCGATCTTCAGTAACCAGTGACTTGAAGGAACACCAACTACAACAAAAAGAACAGGAGAAGAGAATCAAAGCAGCTACTACCATCTAACAGAATATACATCCAACCATATAGAAACATAGGTGGTAAGAGCCCTTATGTGTACCTCTGAATTAAATTAGTTTACCTAACCAGTGGCTTGAAGGAACAACAACTACAACAAAAAGAACAAGAGCAGGGAATCAAAGCAACTACTTCCATCTAACAGAATATACTTCCAGCCATATAGAAACATAGGTGGTAAGAGCCCTTATTTTTACCTCTGAATTCACTTATTGCCTACATTTTGTGATGGTGACACATAATGTAATGCATCTATTTATTCCTCTTTTCTATTTATATCAAATATGTTAACTTATACTGAAACTACACAAATATTTGAATAGATGATCAACCAATCCACTGATGCACTCTTATACTGTTGGCCGATAGAATAGAGAGTGTAGGAAACACCGATGTAGCCTACCCCATTAAATGCACCAATTATTAAAACAATCTATTATCAAAGTACCATTGACCTAGAGTGATTGAAATACATTCCGCCTGATGATTGCATTTTCTAAACCATGTTTAATATTGCAGCACTTGTTCGATTGCTTATGAACTTATATTGTCCACAATATTTGGAGCAACAAGCAATTTGAAGGAGTTTCACATGTGATGGAAGAAAATTTCTTCTGAGCGTCCGAGAGTTGGGGTTCAAAAATGTTGAATTCATCCGCCTGCTAGCTCTTCAACATTTAGCATTCCCTGTAAGATAGTAATAATGACATAATTTTGCAGACTGATGGTTAAAAAATGTTGTAGGAATTGCTAAACAGAATGCACAGAGTAGCAATATATTTTAGAAAAAATGACTCCAATACTCTAAAATATATGTTTCTCAATAAAAATGACAGAGTTGATCTGTATATAAATAACAAAGTAAGAGATTCACTGCACTTTTCTTTTTATGCCAAAGCTATCCTATTTGTACCACTACAAAATTGCAAATAAATGTCACCAAAAACAAAGGAGAGAGTGATGGAAACATCTTCTCAATGACCCTTTCACTCATTACATAGGCCTGTAAGAATCCTTAACCTTCCAATACATGTAATTTATTTAGAAAGCATTTAATTTACTTTTTTTTTTGACATGTAATTGGTGTGTTGACAAGTCCCTTGGAAATGCTCTTCCCAACATTAAATACATCAGTGAAGCTTGTATTATTGCACATAGCATAATACAGATGACTGAGAGAGTACCAGAAATAGATTCTGATGACAAAAATTGGCAGGTGCTGGACAAAGTCTATGAAGAGATCGTTTCCAAAAATGTTGACTTTGTATACCCATCCAGGCCCCACACAAAGATTTTCCATAACTTGTGTCTCACAGTTCCTAGAAGCCAAATTCTGGCTCGAGTTAGGAGTAGCCTGTTTGCAACCAAAATTAAAGAGAATATCATGTTTGGAAAAGAAGGATCAACTATGGAAGATGTGGTTGCTGCAGCAATGGCTTCCAACGTGCACAATTTTATCAGTCAATTTCCCGAGGGATATGACAGTCAGGTATCTATAAATACTTTTTCCTCCCTTGATATTACTAGCACATATCTATCTTAACTTCAAATATGTTATGAGTTGAGGATTACCCAGTTTCCAATAAACAACATCTTGTGGATCTGTAATCCATATGCTAATGCAAATGTATTTACAAACATCTATTGCAGCTGGGGGAAGGGGGAGCGCATATGTCTCGAGGTCAAAAACAACGAATGGATCACAGATTGTCTACAATTCAAAATGCTAATCTAATCTCAGTGGTTCATGGTGGCCAAATAATTGAATCAGGGAATATGCAGCAATAGACGAGGATTGAATAAGAATCATGGGTTTAGACTCAAGTTTCTTTACGCGAAAAATCAATGTCAGTCAAGTTGGCAGATCAAGCCCTCAATTGCTAGGCAAATATACTCACTTGGACAATATGACTACAACTAACACACCCATGAGCTGCAGAGCACTGTTTTGCATATTGTTGGCATTGAATGCTCCTGAGTGGAAAGAAGCCATGGTTGGTAGTACATGTGCTATTATATTTGGGGCCGTGGAACCTGTTTATGCATATGTCTTGGGAAGCATGATCTCTGTGTTTTTTATTAGTGATCACAAAGAAATGAAATAAAAGATAAGGTCATATGCCTTGGTGTTCTTCTCTTTATGCCCTGTTTCATTCCTTTTAAATCTCCTACAACACTACAATTTTGCAGCTATGGAGGTCTTGACATTTGAGGTTGGATGGTTTGATCAACAACATAATTCTAGTGAGGAAATTTGTTCCAAGCTTGCCAACAAATCCAATGTGGTGAGAAAATAGAAACAACTACATTGATGAGTATTATTCGATCTATTTGTAATGTTTCTTGTCAAATGAAATGAAATTTTAGGACCCAAAAATCTGTACGTTTACTTTCTTCCACCAGCTCAGCAAGCTTTAAAGTTTATGCATTGCTTCCCCTGTCATAGTCTACAAATTACAATCCAGCTAAATAGCTATATCTTTGTAAAAATAATTGTCCACTAAGTGTTTGGAAAAATTCATCTGAAAGAATTCTTAAAATATTGTTGGCACATTTTTTGTTTGTTACATCACAAAAAAAAATTCAGTATATCAATGTTGATTTCTTATCCTTTATTTCTATTTCTTATTTACAGACAAGTGCATCAAACACATCCTCAAGTAGCATTAAGAGTATGTTTCTACATATGCCATATTCTTCTGCTTCAATTTAAAGAGCTATAAGGATACATGTTATGAGTACATTCTCGAACTGGTTGATTCAAAATGGTTTACAAATAGAGTTCACTACAATATGCATTCACTGATGCCTATTACTTTGGATGCGATTACTGCCGAAAGAATTCGAAGACAATCCTCAGAAATACATGCTGAAACAAGCTATTCTGTCAAAGATCTATTGTTGAATATATTTAATGTGGTTGTGAGAAATGCAGAAATAACAACTCCATTTCCCGAAATGAAAGATCTCCCATCAGCCCATAAAAAAGACATGGTTCATCTGAATTTAAAAATTTCATCTCAGTTTAAAATTGACACTAAATGTAATTAATGACTGAGTTTATGGCAAGATTGTTTCAAGAATGTAATTAATGAACTTATATATGTTTTCGTGATAACAAGATTTGGAAATATTGTTTCAAAATTGATAAAATTCAATTAGAATTTTTCCAAAGTAATTAGTGTTTTGTTTCCATAATGTTTTGTTACATGGTTAATCTGAATTTAAAAATTTCATAGCTTCGCCTTTCCCACCATCCTTTTAGAAGACGTTGTTCATTATCCATAGAATTGTAGTCTACCTTTTCCACAGCCACACTTGCTTATGTTTCCATATTATAACCTTCTTCCCTCTACCGGCAGGGACAACAACTAGGAAAGTTGCTCCCTTGTTTAATTATATAAAACACTGAAATTTCATATGATGCTACAATTTTACTATACATTGAATCTAATAATTATTAGAAAGATAAAGAGAAGATTAAGGATGACACACACATTAAGAAATATATATATATATATATATATATATATATATATATATATGGAAAAATTATTAATATTATTAATATTAAATTATATTTTCAAGAAAATATGTAATTTATTTAAAATATATTAGGAGAAAAATATTTATGATTTTATAATTATGAAGTGAGTTAATGAATAAAAAATTAATTTATTCATTTTTTAAACAAATTCAAATATCACACAATTTTATTTATTTATTTTAAGTTTTAATTTTTTATTTAATTTAATTTAAATTAAATATAAATATTTAAGGGGTCGCAAGAGGGAAAGGATTGTGTTATATGATCTTGAAGAAGAAAAAGTATCAACTTATTCATAGGGCCTTGGATGAATGTTAAACAATCTAGTTGAAGTTTATGATCTTCTTTAAGGGATTCATATTGACAAAGAATATTAGGTCAACACTCTCATAGTGTTAGGGGACTCTCTCCTCCTCATCACACAATTGGTGAGAGGATCTTCTCCAAAAGATAAAGTATTGGACAATCTCATGAACCAAATTTGGTAAATCTTGGAAGGGATAGCCTCAAATATCATATTTATATGTGCTTCGTGAGCATAATAATGAGGCAGATAAATATGATAATGAAGGTTGCATCCTAGGACTGTGCAACCTAGTCATAAACAGGGAAAAATTTAAGGATGGAAAATTATCTTGAAGTTTAAAAACATTGGCTAAATCTCACTAGTCACTGATATGCAGACTATAAAATGTTTATTGGTTTATTTGTAAAATTATTCAAATTTATAATGATTTTATATATACTCTCTATATCATTTTGGCAATTTTTAAGGTAAAATAATTTTATATTGTAAAATTTGGGAGAATCATTTTTATAAAAAATGGGTAATGGCGATTTTTTTTTTGAAAGTCATGGAAAATTAGCCCAACTGCAAATATTAGCCCCTAAAAATTTCCATGGTCATAAATGAATAAATCATGTTCTCCCAAATCCCATAAGACTCAACTACTTATTTCAAAAAAGACACAAATCCTACGAGTCATAACCATAGGAAGGAATGTATTTAAGAAATAAATTGTAGGACCTTATGTCAACAAGACCTCCCCTTAGGAGGATAATTATCATGTGATTAGCGAAGAATATAACACTAAACCATCAAATTTGACCTCATAAAGCACCTCAAAAGCTATGGTATAAAGAGATTTCAAACTTTGTACTGAGTACATTACGTATCAAACCAAAGTCATGGGTCTCTCTGTCAAGTCGGGTGATGGTCTCATTATGAAGGAAGATGGGAAGGACGTGACCCACATGTGTTTAATTAATGGATGGAGGACACTACCTCTCTTTGAACATGAGTGCATTGAATTAAGGAGGGGTAGGAGGCAAGTGAGAGGAACATATGTTGATGATCAACTTATTTCCTTGTTACCAAGAGATTTTATATGGATACCAAATTGTTTCCCATTTGACTCGGGCTTGAATTGGAAAAGAGCACGAACTACGAAAAAGTGTTGTAGCATGTTGTATGATCTGGATCTGAGATATGGTGAATTTATCTTTGTCTCATATAGGACCTTGACTTAGTGGGAAGGAACAACCCCACTCTCAAACAAATCTCTCCTTGAAAGGAATGTTTTTCTTGGTCCATTTTCCTTTGCAAATTCAAAATTGGTTTGGAAATAGAAATAGGGATATCACTCTATGTTTGAATTATATGTTCTTGGGCATGTGATAGGGAATCCATCCTCTCGATCAAGGAAGAGACCAAGTCCTTCTCAGCCTCAGTAAGCTTAGATGTGGAGGTATGGAAGAATTAGTGTTGAGGGAAGGTAAAATGTGATCGACATAGAAGAGTGATAAAGGTGGTGTGTTGGGTGGAACAGTTACTATAAATTCTTAGCTGGAGTTGTTAATTCTATCTAGCTCGTAGTCAAATCAGTGAATAATGGTGGGGAGATAATGAGGGTCTCATCTACATAGTGGGTCTAGGATGCATAGATTCCCAACAGACCTCAAAAGGTGATTTTAACACTAAGTCCTCAGAAAATGAGGTCCTCGAAGCTATGCAGAAAAAACAAAAGGGGAGGTCATTGAAGAAAAAATAAATACTAATCAAAGAAGCAACCATAAAGGTGTTAATCCTATCAAGGCTGCAAATACTCCTCAATGCAAACATGTGTATCAACAAGCAAGACAAACAAATTTCAATAGATCTATTCATTCACAATGACTACACTATTTCACGTACCCATAGTAATTTTATGGTAATTTATATGCTTGTCATAACTTTGGACATAAGGATTTTAATTGTAGATCCAATAGGTTTTAAAGAGATTAAAATGTTAAATCATACTACTTTCAAAATTTTAGATATAGAAATTATTTTGTTGGAAAAGGAAACTCATTCTCCTTTCTCTTGAATGAGATTGAATGTTTCGATTTGTTGACGGTGCTAGATAATCTGCCAACACTAGGGGGTATCCCTAGTATGAAGTCCCAATTAGACCTAACATCTTTTGGGATAGGATCCCCATCCACGATACTGGCCTAACTACCATTTTATTTATAATTTTCTCTTGGAAATCAAACGCAAAGATAAGTGCAAGACTAAGTTTACAATGTTAGAAGAATGAGGAAGAAATCATCCCTCCATTGGTGGCTTGCAGAACATGATACAAGAACATAACAGCAACATAATGAGCGAGAAAAATATTTAAGGAAGAATCAAATAGTTGAGACCAAGACATACACAAGTAAGAGAGTGCTAGAGACTGAATTAGTTCACAATTACTCGGTGACATTAACATTGAATATGGGGGAAAATATTCAAAGTCGACACACCAGCTCCATGAAAAAAAATACCTCATAAACATGTAAAAAATGTGTAAACCCACATACATAAACAAAAAATCATGAATAAACATTACAAGTGTTACTGAAAATTCTCATTAATATTGAAAATAATGAATGGATTGAAAATTCTCATTAATATTGTCGCCCATTCAAGTACATGTACACAAGCTCGTCAAAACCCAATAGTGGGATGAGAGCATTTCATATCATCTTCATGACACAAAAATAGCCTCACAATCCTCTCCCTATAAGCTACCAAGAACAAGTTCCTTCAACTCCTTAAGAACAAAATAACAATCCTATTACTAGCCTAGCTTAAGTGCTAAAATTCTAGTTGCATGAGGCATGAGGTTACATTTATAGAAATGAGGAGGGTGACTTTTCACCTTCTCCTATGACATTTGAACTCGCTCATGATCTTTTGACTTCCAATTGACTCTTCATCTCCCTTAGGAATTTTAGTCTTCCACCATGTCTCTTGAGCTTCTAAACGACCTTTGATATTCTCCTTTTGTCCTTTTCCATGGTATAATATTTTTTCGTTAATAACAACTTGGTTCCCGTTCTTGCACAATTTCTTCATTACCTAATTCATCAGAAACATGAATTTCAATGTTAGTACAAGAGTCTATTAATTCACTAGGTAATGAAGACAGTGGACAATGAGAGGAGGTAGGGGGAAACGTCTACTCTTCGAAGGCCTAAGATTCTCTTTGGGTTTCATCAGACCAAGAAACTTAATTTGGCATAAAATATTATTGGTTTGTAGATTATTGATTGTTATAATTATCAACAATTGTTAGCCCCCTAATTTGCTCTCTTTTTACCATTTTCCCCTTCCTAAATCATAAACATTTACGTCTGTTTCACCTCTTTTATGCACCTCATCTTGCACTAGTCCAAGCACAGTGATATATTTCGTATAAACCTTTATTCTTCATGTTTTAATTCAATTTAGCATTAATTAAATATTTATTACATGATTTCTTACTTTTAAATCACTTTTGTAACTTATCGATATCTCCAATGGTTATTTGATGGTTAGAGTGCTTACCGTGACCGCTGATCTTAGTGCAGGATCGGATCTTGCACCATTGATAGCACAACATATCTTCGCGGCAGATCTAAGCCTCCTTGATCACCACCTTGTCTTGAGCAGCTTCAGCCACGACAGCACGATTGATCCAAAGGAAGCCAAAACTGGATCCGTGAAGGGAGAAAAGCTAGAGATTAGCTACGACCGGTTTTTTTAGCTGCCTAATTTTGAAGGCCGAATGCTAAATTCTGCGATGGTTATGTAAGCAGTTGAACGATCTGTTTCAACCTTTGGCCAACAGATCTATATAATGTAAAATGTAAATAGGACTTAGGAGAGTTTTTCTAGAGCATAGTTTTTAGAGCGAAGTTTGATAGGCGGTAACATGTTGTTTTGTTATCGCCCGAATATGGGCTGGACATTTTATTAACTTGTGTATTCACCTCAATGAATTAATAAAAGGGAGCTCCGCGTCATGTTTCAGAAATTGTGTTTCTGTCTTTAAGCTGATGAATTGACTAATTTACTGAGCAGCGTTTTAACTTAAAAGGGAAATGTGTTGGTTGGCTAGGGCCCAGCCAACCCAGCACGTTTACCCCATTTTTTGTTTCTTGTAATTTGTGTTTATATTGTCAAAGCGTGATTTAACTTTCAGAACATGTATTCCTGTTTGAGTGAAAATGGATCCGTAGTGTGAAGTAGGTACATTTTATTTCCCTGCAATTTACTTTCTTGCACTTGATTTCAGATTGGTTTTCCTCCGCCTGGTACAAGCAGGAGAAACAAACCTGCACCAGTGCACGTTGGTGTCATATTTCCTTTTCCTGCAATTCTGTTTAATTGGTTTTTCCTCCTGGTCCAGGTAGGAGAAATGAACCTGCACCAGTGATGCACATTGGTGTGATGCAACAAGCTCTCTTAGTCTACTTTCCACAATATTCTTTCTTTATTTAAATGCTTATGACAGGATAAATGATTGTTTCTTTATTTCTGCATTTTTTTAAGATAAAAAACATTCACTTTTATGTGTGCAATTTGATTCGATAGTAAACTAGCACTTGCAATAATTGAACACTCATTTTAAGGATTAAATACTAAGTGCAGGAAACTCTGATCTGGTGCAAGAACCAATTTCTTTCCATAAGATCTGAGTGCTCTGAACCTTGAAAAGTTCAAGCCCTTGCATTAAGTAAAAATCCTTCAGTAAAGACACTATTTATACCTTCTACATAAATCTCTAATCCTGCACTAGTGCAGGACATATTAATGCAAGAAGGAAATCTCTAAAGAAGTAGGTTTAAAGGCCCATCTAATGAGACTGCTAAAGTGTCTATGCTAAAGAAAAACACACACTCAGTAGATTAAACAACCATTAGTGGGAGTGATTGCCTTTTATCTTTAATTCTCTCTTGAAAATGCATACTTCCTCATTCCAGTCTTATATTATTTTTTATGGTTCAAGTTGCCTTTTTCTCTTTTGATTTGATTCTACAATATTTCCTTTAAAGAAAGTAGGGATTTACATTAGGAAGATTCAAACCATCTCTGGCATTTCCTGTGCTTCGTCTCTAAGTTTACGAATCCCCCCGGTTGACAAATTAAGTTTCGAGGAGTTTCCTTAAGTTTAATTCTGTGAATTCACCAGTCTACAGTAAGGAAGGAGAATTTTCATGCTTGATGCTGGAAGAAGATCAAGATTATGCTCATGAACCATCCTTTTGCCAAATCAAGGCTGAGCAGCCTTCGAAAGGACAGGAAGCAGAAATATGGACACTCCATTTTGATGGAGCAAATTCAAGAGAATGAAATGGAGCTGGAGTGCTATTGATTTCTCCTGTAGGCAAATGGATCCCACTGTATTTTAAACTAGAATATGAAGCCACAAATAATGTGGCTGAATATGAAGCACTTCTGCTAGGATTGCAGACAGCCAGGAGCATGGGCATACAAAGCTTAAAAGTTCTGGGAGATTCAGAACTAGTGGTCAGGCAAGTCAAGAATCAGTGTCAGACCAAACATCCTAGGCTAAGGGCTTATAGGAATGAAGTTTGGGACATGGTAGAGAATTTCTTCTTGGCATTTAATATCCAGTTCATGCCCCGAGAACATAATAGGATGGCTGATTCCCTTGCTGTGGCTGCTAGCACATTTCAACCACCTCAGAACCCTCTTTTAAGAAATGAAGTTGAGGTGCGTTATCGACCTTCAATCCTAGATAATATCAAGCACTGGCAGGTATTTGAGGATGAAGAGAAAATGAAGAGATTCCTGGAAACAGTAGGAGAATTCTCCAATATGGAGATTGATGATGAAGAAGAGGCAGAATCCGAGGATATTTCAAATAGAAATTGAGAGGAGAAAGTGGCAGGAAACAAAGTGTTGCAGTTAAAGGGAAACGTCATACCTAGAGGGCTGGTACCTCTAGAAAGACTATTTGACAAGAATGATGTCTCATTGCAGCCAAGCAAAGTGGTAGAATAAAATCAGGTTGAAGACCTGAATTTGGGTACTGAGACTGACCCCAAAATTGTAAAATTGTCCAAGAAAATCCCTGGAGAATATAAAGAGCTATATCAGAAATTATTTTAGTCTTATAAAGATGTGTTTTCTTGGTCCTATCAGGATTTGAAAACTTTTGATATCAATATTATGCAACACAAAATTCCACTAAAGGAAGATGCAAAGCCCCATAAGCAGAAGCTTAGGCAAATAAATCCCCTGCTGCTGCCTTCTATTGAGAAGGAAATCAAGAAACTGCTGAAGGTCAAAATAATTGTACCATTGAGGTACTCTGAATGGGTGGCAAACCTTGTCCCTGTACGCAAGAAGCATGGAGAAATAAGGCTGTGCGTGGATTTTAGGAATCTAAACAGAGCATCCTTAAAGGATAATTATCCACTCCCTAAAATGGATCACATCTTGCAGAAAGTAGTGGGAGCTTCCAGGATGTCAATGATGGATGGATTCTCTGGTTATAACCAGGTGGCTATATTCCCAGAGGATCAAAATAAGACTGCCTTCACCACACCATGGGGTACATTTATGTATGGCAGGATGCCTTTTGGATTGATTAATGCAGGGGCCACTTTTTAGAGGGCAATGGATATTGCTTTTGTTGGGGAGAAAGACAAGTTCTTGGTAGTCTACCTCGATGATATCACTGTATTTTCCAAGAATGATGTTGAGCACATTGAACATCTGCAGAGAACTTTTGAGAAATGCAGAAGGTATGGTCTCTCTTTGAATCCTCAAAAGTCTTTATTTGCATTAGAAGAGGGAAATATTTTGGGCCATATTGTGACTAAATATGGGGTGAAGATAGATCCTAAGAGGACAGAGATTATAAATAGTATTTATTTTCCCAGAAATAGGAAAGAGGTACAAGTATTCCTTGGACACATTAATTTCCTAAGAAGGTTTATCCCTAACTATGCTGAGATAGTTAGGCATATAACAGATATGCTAAAAAAGGACAATGAGGTAAAATGGTCACAAGAATCACGGGAGGCATTTACCAGGATAAAAAGTGCTTTTGCAGAAGCCCCTGTGTTGGCTAGACCAGATTATGATAAACCTTTCATGATTTTCTCTTTTGCATCACCTCATACAATAGCAGAGGTTTTGTTGCAGAAAAATGAGGAAGGTTATGAGCAACCTATTTCCTTTTTCAGTCAGGTGCTCCGTGATGCATAGTTAAAATACAATATATTGGAAAAGCAAGCATACGCCTTAGTGAAATCCCTCAAATCATTCCGTGTATATATCTTACAGTCCCACACTACTGCATTTGTGCCTGCAGTTGCTGTAAAGGATATCCTTATTCAGGGGGATAGTGAAGGAAAAAGAGGAAGCTGGATTGCCAAGATATAGGAGTATGACTTAGGCATACGCCCTACTAAGCTCATCAAAGGACAAGGGCTTGCCAAAATGTTATCTGAGTCAAACAATCAAGCCCCGGGCATAAATTTTTCCATTATAGCAGGTGAAGAATCTGAGGAGAAAGAAAAACGACAAGGAATTGGGGTAGCTACTCCAGAGATACATGTAAAGTACCTCACCAGTCCGTGGTACAAAGAAATAGTAGAATATCTCCTCACACTCAGCTGCCCTCCAAATTGTGACAAAATCAAATATAGAGCATTGAGATTGAAATCACAGAAATATATAGTCACCAATGGCCGGCTATACTGG
Organism: Pinus albicaulis; assembly: GCA_034641835.2. Classification (NCBI taxonomy): domain Eukaryota; kingdom Viridiplantae; phylum Streptophyta; class Pinopsida; order Pinales; family Pinaceae; genus Pinus; species Pinus albicaulis. The sequence continues at coordinate 81,672,645 of CM076584.1, read as the reverse complement.
TGAGATCCCTCAGGTATTTTACTCCTATGTCTCACAGAAAATTAAGTAGCGAGTATTATAGAAGAATTCCATGAAGGGATCTGTGGAGGTCATTACAGCTGGAGGGCCACAACCCATAAAATTATGAAAGCTGGCTTCTATTGGCCAAATCTTTTTGGAGATTTTTTTGCCAGGGTAAGAGCATGTGATAAATGTTAGAAATTTGCTGAGAGACAGAAATCTGCACCATTTCCCTTGATTCTAGTGCATGTGGATGAACCATTCAAACAATGGGGTATTGATTTTATAGGTGAAATACATCCTCCATATAGTGGACAACATAAATGGATATTAACAGCCACAGATTATTTCACCAAATGGGTAGAAGTCATACCTGCAAGGAATGCTACAGACACTGTGATCATAAAGTTCATGGAGGAAAACATCATATCCAGGTTTGGCTGTCCTGCTAGGATAGTGACTGATAATGCACATGCCTTCAAGTCTACTAAATTTGTGAATTTCTGCCAGCAATACAATATCATACTCAGTCACTCTACAGCTTACTATCCACAGGGAAATGGATTAGCAGAGTCTTCAAATAAAACTTTGGTGAGGGCCTTGAAGAAGACTATCAATGAAAACCAGAAGAATTTGGATTCCCAACTGAAATTTGCTCTATGGGCTAATAGAATCACCAGCAAGAGAGCAACTGGGAAATCTCCCTATGAATTGGTATATGGACGAGCAAAATTTTTTCCTGTACAGCTGGCTTTACCAGTGGCCCATTTCATGCAAGAAAGCTAGGAAGAACCCGATAGTATGATCAGGAGAATCAATCAATTGGTGGAATTAGAAGAAACACGGGGCCAAGTGAATCAAAGGTTAATAGAATATCAAGAGAAAATGAAACACATTTTTGATCAGCACGCAAAAGACAGGAAACTACAGATTGGTGATCTGGTGCTCAGATGGGATATCCGGAGAGCTGAGAAGGGAAAACATGGTAAATTTGATCCCCTCTAGTTTGGTCCTTTCAATATTGTGGAACAAGGGGGCAATAACACTTTCAGGTTGGAGAATTTACAGGGCGACCTGCTGGATGCCCCTGTAAATGGTCAATTCCTTAAACCCTATTTCTAGTTCTGACTTAGGCTGAGGGAGCCTGATGTATTATATTATATGATAGTTTCCTTTTTGTCTTCATTTGAATAATGTTGGTGTTGTGATGAATTATTAAGTGAAAAATGGAGGTGCTGGGGAACAGAGTCTGCATACAGGATGATTAGAGGGTCTACGAGTTCTCGACACGTCCAGGGATGAACGTACCATCCCCAGGTGGAGCCAATGTTGATCATATCAGCCCCCCCATTAAAATTTTTGGCCATTAGACCTGCTTGGACCTTTAAAATTCCCTATCGTGGCCTAAGGAATTCGTTTTTTACCTATCATGACTTCTCTCTGCCTCCAAATTACGTTGCTCAAGTCTGAAAGCCCGCATTTAAAAATTATCTAAGGTTCAGCCCTTTTGGCCATAGCCCCTCTATTTTTCTATTCCGCATGACCAAAGGCCATAACCATGCGTTAGGACGAAAGGCGCTGATCAAAGCGCATCAGGCGTATTCCAAGCCATCCGATCAAATCATGAAATCGACGGTTTGCAGCCCATCTGTCCCGGTGGTCCCCGCGCTCCAAACGCTGTCCAAAACCAGTGGTTCATATCGCACCGCCTTTCAGCGGTAGGCGGTAATTATCCATGGGCTAGCGATTCCATTCAACGCCTGCCACGCGTCCTTGCGTACGGCCCCAATACCGCCGTTCATCGCGCGCTATCGTTCGACTGAAGTCACGCAGCGATATTTACCATAGTCGTCCAATCTGGAGGTCATCATCTGACGGTCATCGCGCTCCGAAGCTGCACGAACATTAACCCAAGCCAAAAGCGCCCCTGGCCCACTGTCTATTGTCTACGGCGCTCTTCCAACTGTTGATCTCCTCCTGAGATCGGACGGTCAGGATTTTATTATCTCCGTCTTTGACCGGCTCCCACAGTCAGCATTCCACGTCATCCGTTCCCGCTATCTCGGTGTTGTACCACCTGTCCCTCAGTCTTTCCCCACTTGTTATCTGCCACCCAGACCTATATTGGTTCATTTCTTCATTTCTTAGGTATTTCCACGATCGTGATCGCTTTTCGCCAACCTTATCCATTGTCACCTCCCTCCGTCACGTTGCATTTCCCACCATTGTTTTGCATTTCTCGACCACCCCACCATGCCGTGTTGTCTCATCATGATCCTCACTATGTTCACCCTTCCGTGCATGGTTTTCTTTAACAAATTCATGCGTTTTGTAGGTTCGCAGTGGTGGAGAATTATCATAAATTTCCGCCTCCATTTCAGAAGTCGAGGACGTATCGAAGGACCGGTTTTCAAATACAAAATTCAGGAAGAAGGTCCTGGGTAGTTGCTAAGACACGACTTCCATTAAAGAGACAGGGTTCTACTTTGGCAAGCTTCCCAATTTCATTCAAAAGGAAGATTTCGCAGATAGAGTTATTAAATTTTGCAGCAAAGAGTATCAGTGGAAGATCCAGGAATTCAATGTCCAGTATTGAAGATTTTCAATCTTAATTCAGGGTCCAGCCTGCAAAGGGGACGATGCAAAAAAAACAATACCCTCCAGGTCCTCTTGCAACCGAATTTTCCTTCAGGAAAGGACATAATGTTGGTATGGTTATCCCTATATCGTGCTCCTGAAGAAATTTTCACCCAGTGCATTTACTTAAGAAGGCAGGCATCATAGTACAAACAGCACAGCGCCGTCAAGCAGTATGGGCGGGCACTTCTCCACCATTTTATTTTAATGATGCAATTAAATGTTCATCACCTACCTCTTTTGCTAGGTTTTTTGTCTCTTCTATAAAAATAATGAAAAAACGCATTGTAAGGGTTCCAGATTTTTATCAGAAAATTACGCAGTGAAAGGATTTTTGTATACAGTTTGTAAAACTCTTGTATGAAGGCTCAGAGCCCATACGGTTTCAGTGAGGAGGAGTTCTAGTTGTCAAAGAGGATTCTGGTATTTGATATTTCACATTCTGTAACTCTTTTATGTGTAATTTAATAAATAATTCCATCTCATCCATCTTTCCTGTATCATGTTTTGGAATGCGAGTGGCTCACTAATTTCTGGTAAGGATTCATCCTAGTTGATGCCCATACTTAGATCATTCAAGCGCTTTAAATATGGCTCATGCATGATATTCTGTTCCATTATTCATCTAACCATACTTCTGCTATATTAGTTGCCTTGGGAGGGTACTTTTAAAATGCTATTATCATGTATGGATTCTTAGATTGGTAAGCCCATGCATGGTGGTATTGTATATCTGGGTATCAGCTCAATGTTAGCTAATATCTTCTCATTATTCCTTTCACTACATACACCTTCTGATAATTTATGTTTGTGAGGTATTTCTGAATTGGCCCTCTTTACAGTAAACTGTCTCTGAATTGTCTATTTCTTTTGTATTAAGAGTTCTACATTTTGCCTCTGCAGTATCCCTTTTCTTGTGTCAGTTTCTGAGAGTTTGGTCCCATTCTACTTAATTTTCCTTGTTTACAGGAGATAGCATGTGAGCTAAAGCTGACAACTTCTTACATTACACTATATGCTCCTTGCTATGCTAAGATGTCCTAGGCACTGGTCTATCACAACTCTAGGTTGTCTCTAAAAGCTACAACATCTTTCTGGCGCCATTGTCGGGGACGAATTTAAGAAAATCAAAATTCCTGGGCCTCGACAAATCATATTCACTCTCTAAGTAGGTGAGCACAGAGAGTTGAGAGTTGTATATCCCTCACCTTGGCGACTCCACATTTTTTATTTGATAAATCTATTTGCAGTCCTAGCTCCCCGCAAGCCACACCTGAGGTTAGATTCGTCTAAGCCAGAGACACCTTCAGTGTCTGACCCTGACCAGATTATACATAGAATAAATTGGAGGGAGAGGAAATCAGCCCGTTCCCAAATCCCTAAAGTGCCTATAGAATATTTTCCTTCCTCCTCCTCTCAAGATTCTCAATTGCAAATTCCCGACTCCACTGTAGGAGATACTGATTATTATTACTCAGATAGTCCACCCTGAGAGGGTATCAGAAGTAAAAACAGTCTTCATCCTACTCCTGAGGTTGAAGAGGTCAAGGAAGTAACTGAAGTATCTGGTGTTAATAGACCTTTATTCCCATCAACTCCTCAAGCTGCAGTTGAGTATATTCCTACTATTACTAACACTCCACTTCCACCTATTCCTCCTCCTCTGATTCATCAAACTATCGCACTATCTCCACCTCCTCCAATGGCTAATGTTCCCGCCTTTTTGATGAATAAATATGCTCCCCTGGCATTACCTCAAGTGCTAAATGATATGCCCCAGGATTATCTGAAGGTCTTGCCCAGATTCAATGGAGAAAATGAAATTGATGCTCAAAAACATCTTGATACTTTCTGCTCCTTTGCAGAGAATTTTAATGTTGAACATTTGGATGTGGTCTTAAGACTATTTGTGCAATCTCTTGATGGTGAAGCTCGAAAATGGTTTAAAACCTTGGCTGACCGTTCTATTACCACTTGGGATAACATGGAAGACATTTTCCTCAAGAAATGGGGAGAGAAGAGAGATCATGGAAATTTTCTTATTGAGTTTAATACACTAAAGAAAAGACACAATGAGGGAGTGTCAGAATTTATCAAGAGATTCAATAAATTGTATCTGAGTCTCCCTGCTGATATAAAACCCCATCAAATTGCTGCTAAAGTTGTTTTTGTAGCAGCCTTTGATTCATAATTTGGTTTCTCTCTCAGAGAAATAAAGCCTGCTACTCTCGATGATGCTCAGGCAGATGCACTAGAGTTGGAAGCAAACTTTGCCTCCACCGGTAAATTAAAAGGAAAATCAGAACAAGATTCGAGAAGAAGGGGTAAAGAAGAGGCATCCACTTCTAGTCAGGACAGAAACTCAGACAAAATGGAGGAAATGAGAAAATTGATTAAGAAAATGGTCAAAGTTGAATTGGAAGTCAAGAACTCAGCCTTCAGAAATTTCCAGAATTCTCCAAACAGAGGATACAATCCACAGTATAGGAAACCGCCCTTGCAAATATTGCCAAGGGAAGCAAAAGAACAACAAGATCAAGTGCCACACCCATTATACCTGGAAGGTCCAGTAGATGATTCTACTGAGGACATTGCTTATGGACTGGAGGATGCAAATATTTCCTTTTCAAATATTGATGGAGAAGAATGCCCTTTGCAAGGGAATGATGAAGCTAGGTGCTCATTGCAAGAAGAAGAAAATATCAGAGACGAAGATCAAGCAGATTTTGATCATTATTGTAAACAATTTGATGATTTCATGCAAGCTCATTTCAATAGAAGATATGATCTCAGATCCTCTAGGAAGAGGACTCGTACCGAAGAGAAAGAAGAGGAGCTACCCCAGAAGGAAGCACCTGCTCAGGAGGAATCAATAATGCAGAAAGCTACAGACAAAGGTAAGAAACCTCTAAATAAGCCTTTGCAGTCTAATGACCAGATTCCTTCTTCTTCAAAAGTAGTCACTTCACCTAATGTCAAACTTGTGTCAAAAGAAGCCCACTCCCCAGTCGAGAATAAAGAGTCAATAGAGTTTGTGATAGAAAAATCCCCTCCTGCTTTCAGTCTGCAAAAAGAACTAGAAAAAGTCAAAATCCCAGTACCCTTGACTAAACTGTTGAAACAGCCAGCATATCAATCTCAAGTCACATCTTTCATGCTCCCTCCAGAAGCACCAATCATCCCAGATAGTCTCAACCTTCAAGAAGAGAGACCTATGGTAGTTTTTGGCCCACATGTTGAGGAGATAGATCCCTCTACTCCTCCCTTCTATGTGTCTCTAGTAATCCATGACCTGCTATTACATAACTGCATGCTAGATTCTGGAGCTTCCCATAATATTATGCCTCTGTCAGTCATGGAAAAACTAGGTTTACAAATCACACGTCCATATAAAGACCTCTATTCATTTGATTCCAAAAGAGTTAAATGCTTGGGGATGATCAAGGATTTAGTGGTCAATTTGGCCCAAATCCCAGCAAAAAGTGTGGTAATGGACATCATGGTGGCTGACATCCCAGCTCGTTTTGGTATGTTGCTATCAAGGTCCTCGGGAACAAAAATTGGTGGATCAATTAAAATGGATTTAACATATGCCACTATCCCAGTTTTTGGTGGCCAAGAGAGGAGATTGTACAGGGAGACTAGATTTGTCAAGATGGTGACAAAGGCTGACAATTTTGTGAATTCACCAATCTACAGTAACGAAGGAGAATTTTCATGCTTGATGCTGGAAGAAGATCAAGATTATGCTCATGAACCATCCTTTTTCCAGATCAAGGTTGAGCAGCCTTCGGAAGGACAGGAAGCAAGAATATGGACACTCCATTTTGATGGAGCAAATTCAAGAGAAGGAAATGGAGCTGGAGTGCTATTGATTTCTCCTGTAGGCAAATGGATCCCACTGTCTTTTAAACTAGAATATGAAGCCACAAATAATGTGGCTGAATATGAAGCACTTCTGCTAGGATTGCAGACAACCAGGAGCATGGGCATACAAAGCTTAAAAGTTCTGGGAGATTCAGAACTAGTGGTCAGGCAAGTCAAGAATCAGTGTCAGACCAAACATCCTAGGCTAAGGGCTTATAGGAATGAAGTTTGGGACATGGTAGAGAATTTCTTCTTGGCATTTAATATCCAGTTCATGCCCTGAGAATAGAATAGGATGGATGATTCCCTTGCTGTGGATGCTAGCACATTTCGACCACCTCAGAACCCTCTTTTAAGATATGAAGTTGAGGTGCGTTATCGACCTTCAATCCCAGATAATATCAAGCACTGGCAGGTATTTGAGGATGAAGAGAAAATGAAGAGATTCCTGGAAATAGTAGGAGAATTCTCCAATATGGAGATTGATGATGAAGAAGAGGCAGAATCCGAGGATATTTCAAATAGAAATTGGGAGGAGAAAGTGGCAGGAAACAAAGTGTTGCAGTTAAAGGGAAACATCATACCTAGAAAATCTATTTGACAAGAATGATGTCTCATTGCAGCCAAGCAAAGTGGTAGAATAAAATCAGGTTGAAGACATAGATTTGAAATGCGAGACGACCCGAAAATTGTGGGTGCAGAAAATCCTGGAGAATATAAAGAGCTATATGGAAATTATTGGGTCTTAATAAGATGTGTTTGCTTGGTCCTATCGAATTTGAAAACTTTTGATATCAATCTTATGCAACACAAAATTCCACTGAGGGCTATTATAAGCCCATAAACGGAAAGAGAAGCTCGGGCAAATAAATCCCCCTGCTGTTGCCAGCCATTGAGAAGGAAATCAAGAAACTGCTGAAGGCCAAAATAATTGTACCATTGAGGTACTCTGAATGGGTGGCAAACCTTGTCCCTGTACGCAAGAAGAATGGAGAAATAAGGCTGTGCGTGGATTTCAGGAATCTAAACAGAGCATCCTTAAAGGATAATTATCCACTCCCTAAAATGGATCACATCCTGTAGAAAGTAGTGGGAGCTTCCAGGATGTCAATGATGGATGGATTCTTTCGTTATAACCAGGTGGCTGTATTCCCAGAGGATCAAAAGAAGACTGCCTTCACCACACCATGGGGTCATTTATGTATGCCAGGATGCCTTTTGGATTGATTAATGCAGGGGCCACTTTTCAGAGGGCAATGGATATTGATTTTGTTGGGGAGAAAGACAAGTTCTTGGTAGTCTACCTCGATGATATCACTGTATTTTCCAAGAATGATGTTGAGCACATTGAACATCTGTAGAGAAATTTTGAGAAATGCAGAAGGTATGGTCTCTCTTTGAATCCTCAAAAGTCTTTATTTGCATTAGAAGAGGGAAAGATTTTGGGCCATATTGTGACTAAATATGGGGTGAAGATAGATCCTAAGAGGGCAGAGATTATAAATAGTATTTCTTTTCCCAGAAATAAGAAAGAGGTACAATTATTCCTTGGACGCATTAATTTCCTAAGAAGGTTTATCCCTAACTATGCTGAGATAGTTAGGCATATAATAGATATTCTAAAAAAGGATAATGAGGTAAAATGGTCACAAGAATCACGAGAGGCATTTACCAGGATAAAAAGTGCTTTTGCAGAAGCCCCTGTGTTGGCTGGACCAAATTATGATAAACCTTTCATGATTTTCTCTTTTGCATCACCTCATACAATAGCAGGAGTTTTGTTGCAGAAAAATGAGGAAGGTTATGAGCAGCCTATTGCCTTTTTCAGTCAGGTGCTCCGTGATGCTGAGTTAAAATAAAATATATTGGAAAAGCAAGCATACGCCTTAGTGAAATCCCTCAAAGCATTGCATGTATATATCTTACAGTCCCACACTACTGCATTTGTGCTTGCAACTGCTGTAAAGGATATCCTTATTCAGGGGGATAGTGAAGGAAAAAAAGGAAGGTGGATTGCCAAGATACAGGAGTATGACTTAGACATAAGCCCTACTAAGCTCATCAAAGGACAAGGGCTTGCCAAAATGTTATCTGAGTCAAACAATCAAGCCCTGGGCATAAATTTGTCCATTATAGCAGGTGAAGAATCTGAGGAGAAAGAAGAACGACAAGGAATTGGGGTAGCTACTCCAGAGATACATGTAAAGTACCTCACCAGTCCGTGGTACAAAGAAATAGTAGAATATCTCCTCACACTCAGCTGCCCTCCAAATTGTGACAAAACCAAATACAAAGCATTGAGATTGAAATCACAGAAATATATAGTCGCCAATGGCTGGCTATACTGGCGAGATCCCTCAGGTATTTTACTCTTGTGTCTCACAGAAAATGAAGTAGCGAGTATTATAGCAGAATTCCATGAAGGGATCTGTGGAGGTCATTACAGCTGGAGGGCCACAACCCATAAAATTCTGAAGGCTGGCTTCTATTGGCCAAAGCTTTTTGGAGATGTTTTTGCCAGGGTAAGAGCATGTGATAAATGTCAGAAATTTGCTGAGAGATGGAAATATGCACTATTTCCCTTGATTCCAATGCATGTGGATGAACCATTCAAACAATGGGGTATTGATTTTATAGGTGAAATACATCCTCCATCTAGTGGACAACATAAATGGATATTAACAGCCACAGATTATTTCACCAAATGGGTGGAAGCCATACCTGCAAGGAATGCTACAGACACTGTGATCATAAAGTTCATGGAGGAAAACATCATATCCAGGTTTGGCTGTCCTGCTAGGATAGTGACTGATAATGCACAGGCCTTCAAGTCTACTAAATTTGTGAAGTTCTGCCAGCAATACAATATCATACTCAGTCACTCTATAGCTTACTATCCACAGGGAAATGGATTAGCAGAGTCTTCAAATAAAACTTTGGTGAGGGCCTTGAAGAAGACTATCAATGAAAACCAGAAGAATTGGGATTCCCAACTGAAATTTGCTCTATGGGCTAATAGAATCACCAGCAAGAGATCAACTGGGAAATCTCCCTATGAATTGGTATATGGACGAGAAACAATTTTTCCTGTACAACTAGATTTACAAATGGCCCGTTTCATGCAAGAAAGCCAGGAAGAACCCGACAGTATGATCAGGAGAATCAATCAATTTGTGGAATTAGAAGAAACACGAGGCCAAGTGAATCAGAGGTTAATAGAATATCAAGAGAAAATGAGACACATTTTTTATCAGCACGCAAAAGAAAGGAAACTACAGATTGGTTATCTGGTGCTTAGATTGGATATCCGGAGAGCTGAGAAGGGAAAACATGGTAAATTCAATCCCCTCTGGTTTGGTCCTTTCAATATTGTGGAACAAGGGGGCAATAACACTTTCAGGTTGGATAATTTACAGGGCAACCTGCTGGATGCCCCTGTAAATGGTCAATTCCTTAAAACCTATTTCCAGTTCTGACTCAGGCTGAGGGAGCCTGATGTATTATATTGTATGATAGTTTCCTTTTTGTTTTCATTTGAATAATGTTGGTGTTGTGATGAATTATTAAGTGAAGAATGGAGGTGATGGGGAATAGAGTCTGCATACAGGATGATCAGAGGGTCTGCGAGTTCTCGACACGTCCAGGGATGAACGTGCCATCCCCAGGTGGAGCCAATGTTGATCATATCAGCCCCCCCCATTAAAATTTTTGGCCACTAGACCTGCTTGGACCTTTCAAATTCCCTATCGTGGCCTAAGGAATTCGTTTTTTACCTATCATGACTTCTCTCTACCTCCAAATTACGTTGCTCAAGTCTGAAAGCCCGCATTTGAAAATTATCTATGGTTCAGCCCTTTTGGCCCTAGCCCCTCTGTTTTTCTATTCCGCATGACCAAAGGCCATAACCATGCGTTATGACGAAAGGTGCTAATCAAAGCGCATCGGGACACGACTTCCATTAAAGAGACAGGGTTATACTTTGGCAAGCTTCCCAATGTCATTCAAAAGGTAGATTTCACAGATAGAGTTATTAAATGTTGCGGCAAAGAGTATCAGTGGAAGATTCAGGAATTCAGTGTCCATTATTGAATATTTTCAATCTTAATTCAGGGTCCAGCCTGCAAAGGGGACGATGCAAAAAAAAAATACTCTCCAGGTCCTCTTGCAACCGAATTTTCCTTCACGAAAGGACAGAATGTTGGTATGGTTATCCCTATATTGTGCTCCTGAAGAAATTTTCACCCGGTGCATTTACTTAAGAAGGCAGGTTGCATAGTACAAATAGCACAGTGCCGTCAAGCAGTATGGGCGGGCACTTATCCACCATTTTATTTTAATGATGCAATTAAATGTTCATCACCTACCTCTTTTCCTAGGTTTTTTGTCTCTTCTATAAAAACCATGAAAAAATGCATTGTAAGGGTTCCAGATTTTTATCAGAAAATTACGTAGTGAAAGGATTTTTGTATACATTTTGTAAAACTCTTGTATGAAGCCTCAGAGCCAATAGGGTTTCAGTGAGGAGGAGTTCTAGCTGTCAAAGAGGATTCTGGTCTTTGATATTTCACAATATGTAACTCTTTTATGTGTAATTTAATATATCATTCCATCTCATCCATCTTTCCTGTATCATGTTTTGGAATGTGAGTGGCTCACTGATTTCTGGTAAGGATTCATCCTAGTTGATGCCCATACTTAGATCAGTCAAGCACTTTAAATATGGCTCATGCATGATATTCTGTTCCATTATTCAACTAACTATACTTCTTCTATATTAGTTGCCTTGGGAGGGTACTTTTAAAATGCTATAATCATGTATGTATTCTTAGATTGGTAAGCCCATGCATGGTGGTATTGTATATCTGGGTATCAGCTCAATGTTAGCTAATATCTTCTCATTATTCCTTTCACTACATACACCTTCTGATAATTTATGTCTGTGAGGTATTTCTGAATTGGCCCTCTTTACCGTAAACTGTCTCTGAATTGTCTGTTTCTTTTGTATTAAGAGTTCTACATTTTGCCTCTGCAGTATCCCTTTTCCTGTGTCAGTTTCTGAGAGTTTGGTCCCATTCTACTTCATTTTCCTTGTTTACAGGAGATAGCATGTGAGCTGAAGCTGACAACTTCTTACATTACACTATATGCTCCTTGCTATGCTAAGATGTCCTAGGCACTGGTCTATCACAACTCTAGGCTGTCTCTAGGAGCTACAACATCTTTTTAGCGCCGTTGCCAGGGACGAATTTAAGAAAATCAGAATCCCTGGGCCTGGACAAATCATATTCACTCTCTAAGTAGGTGAGCACAGAGAGTTGAGATTTGTATATCCCTCACCTTGGCGACTCCACATTTGTTATTTGATAAATCTATTTGTAGTCCTAGCTCCTTGCAAGCCACACCTGAGGTTAGATTCGTCTAAGCCAAAGACACCTTCAGTGTCTGACCCTGACCATATTATACATAGAAGAAATTGGAGGGAGAGGAAATCAGCCCGTTCCCAAATCCCTGAAGTGCCTATAGAAGATTTTCCTTCCTCCTCCTCTCAAGATTCTCAATTTCAAATTCCCGACTCCACTGTAGGAGATACTGATTATTATTACTCAGATAGTCCACCCTGAGAGGGTATCAGAAGTAAAAACAGTCTTCATCCTACTCCTGAGGTTGAAGAGGTCAAGGAAGTAACCGAAGTATCTGCTGTTAATAGACCTTTATTCCCCTCAACTCCTCAAGCTGCAGTTGAGTATATTCCTATTATTACTAACACTCCACTTCCACCTCTTCCTCCTCCTCTGACTCATCAAACTATCGCACTACCTCCACCTCCTCCAATGGCTAATGTTCCGGCCTTTTTGATGAATAAATATGCTCCCCTGGCATTACCTCAAGTGCTAAATGATATGCCCCAGGATTATCTGAAGGTCTTGCCCAGATTCAATGGAGAAAATGAAATTGATGCTCAAAAACATCTTGAGACTTTCTGCTCCTTTGTAGAGAATTTTAATGTTGAACATTTGGATGTGGTCTTAAGACTATTTGTGCAGTCTCTTGATGGTGAAGCTCGAAAATGGTTTAAAACCTTGGCTGACCATTCTATTACCACTTGGGATAACATGGAAGACATTTTCCTCAAGAAATGGGGAGAGAAGAGAGATCATGGAAATTGTCTTATTGAGTTTAATACACTAAATAAAAGACACAATGAGGGAGTGTCAGAATTTATCAAGAGATTCAATAAATTGTATCTGAGTCTCCCTGCTGATATAAAACCCCATCAAACTGCTGCTAAAGTTGTTTTTGTAGTAGCATTTGATTCAGAATTTGGTTTCTCTCTCAGAGAAAGAAAGCCTGCTACTCTGGATGATGCTCAGGCAGATGCACTAGAGTTGGAAGCAAAATTTGCCTCCATCGATAAATTAAAAGGAAAATCAGAACAAGATCCCAGAAGAAGGGGTAAAGAAGAGGCATCCACTTCTAGTCAGGACAGAGACTCAGACAAAATGGAGGAAATGAGCAAATTGATTAAGAAAATGGTCAAACTTGAATTGGAAGCCAAGAACTCAGCCTTCAGAAATTTCCAGAATGCTCCAAACAGAGGATACAATCAACAGTATAGGGAACCACCCTTGCAAATATTGCCAAGGGAAGCAAAAGAACAACAAGATCAAGTGCCACACCCATTATACCTGGAAGGTCCAGTAGATGGTTCTACTAAGGACATTGCTTATGGACTGGATGATGCAAATCTTGCCTTTTCAAATAGTGATGGAGAAGAATTCCCTTTGCAAGGGAATGATGAAGCTAGGTGCTCATTGCAAGAAGAAGAAAAGATCAGAGACGAAGATCAAGTAGATTTTGATCATTATTGTAAACAATTTGATGATTTCATGCAAGCTCATTTCAATATAAGATATGATCTCAGATCCTCTAGGAAGAGGACTCGTACCGAAGAGCAAGAAGAGGAACTACCCTAGAAGGAAGCACCTGCTCAGGAGGAATCAACAATGCAGAAAGCTACAGACAAAGGTAAGCAACCTCTAAATAAGCCTTTGCAGTCTAATGACTAGATTCCTTCTTCTTCAAAAGTAGTCACTTCCCCTAATGTCAAACCCGTGTCAAAAGAAGCCCACCCCCCAGTCGACAATAAAGAGTCAAAAGAGTTTGTGATAGAAAAATCCCCTCCTTCTTTCAGTCTGCAAAAAGAACTAGAAAAATTCAAAATCCCAGTCCCCTTGACTGAACTGTTGAAACAACCAGCATATCAATCTCAAGTCACATCTTTCATGCTCCCTCCAGAAGCACCAATCATCCCAGTTAGTCTCAACCTTCAAGAAGAGAGACCTATGGTAGTTTTTTGGCCCACATGTTGAGGAGATGGTTTTTGTAATGCCCTGGCTACCTTTCAAAGTGTAGTCCTGGCCATTTTTGCTGATCTGGAATTTGTAGAAATTTATATGGATGACTTTTCTGTGTTTGGTGATTCTTTTCAGGAAGCTCTCAAAAATCTGGAGAAAGTACTTCTTCGTTGTTAAGAATCCTATCTCGCTTTGAGTGACAAGAAATGTAGATTAATGTGAAAAGTGGGAGTGGTACTTGGCCATTTGATTTCTGACAAAGGTATCCAGGTTGATCCGACAAAGATTAAAATCATTATGCATCTTCCTGCACCCAAAACTCAAAGGGAAGTAAGAGTTTTTTTAGGACGTGTTGTTTATTAGAGAAGATTCATTGAAATTTTTTCTAAGATAGTTGCCCCTCTCTTCCGACTTCTAGCTAAGGATAGTGAATTTTCTTGGTCCATGACTTGCCAACAGTCTTTTGAAACATTGAAGGAAAAGTTGGTACATGCACCAGTTTTGAGAGGTCCAACTGGTCCCTGCCTTTTCATATTTCCTCTGATGCTTCAGATTTGGCTATTGGCACAGCTTTAGGAAAAGAGGACAATAAGCAATCCTATGTTATTTATTATATTAGTAAGAATTTGTCTTCCATTGAATTGAATTATACAGTTACAGAGAAAGAGTTTTTAGCTGTAATTTTTGCAATTAATAAGTTCAGGAACTATATTACAGGTTATGAAGTATTTGTACATACTGATCATTCCGCGATTAAATATTTGATGAACAAACCATTGACAAGTGGTAGAGTGACTAGGTGGTTGCTATTGTTGCAAGAGTTTAATGTTACTACTATTGATAGACCAGGAAAATCTAATGTTGTAGTAGATTTTCTTTCTAGATTAGATAATCCTGGTGAAGTAACTCTTGTTAATGATTATTTTCCAGATGAACATATTTTTTCTATGTCTACAGATTCTCCGTGGTTTGCTGACATTGCTAATTATTTGGTCACTGGAAAAACACCACCTCAATTGTCCGCTCGTGAAAAGCGGAATATTATTCAGAAAAGTGATTCATATTCCTGGATTCAAGGAGATCTCTTTTACACTGGTCCAGATCTGATTATCTGTAGATGTGTAAGAGAGGAGGAAGTGTTTGACATATTGAAATTTTCTCATGATGAACCTTGTGGAGGCCACTTCGTTGATAAACAGACTGCATATAAAGTATTGTGTGCTGGTTACTTTTGGCCTTACTTGTTTAAGGATGCCAAACAATATGGCAAGCGATGTGATAGCTGTCAACGAATGGGCTAGCCTAATCAAACCAATGAAATGCCTTTATGCCCCCAAGTTATGATTGAGCCAATTGAAAAATGGGCTATTGATTTTATAGGGACAATAAATCCAACATCCTTAAGTAAAAAGCATATTTTGGTTTGTACATATTTCGTTACAAAATGGGTAGAAGCTAAAGCTATTTCTTTTGCTATAGAAAAATTTGTTGTTGATTTTCTTTTTACTGAAATCTTTACTAGATTTGGTGTGCCCAGAGAAATTGTTTCTGAAAATGGTCCGTAGTTTATTTCTAATCTGGTACAGGGTGTGATGGAGCAATACAAGATCCGGCATAGGAAATCCACGTCGTATCACCCGCAAGAAAATGGCCAGGAGGAATCTACAAACAAAGTGATCGAGTCCATTCTTACAAATATAGTCAATATGCATCGTAAATACTAGGCTGAAAGATTACCAAAACCTTTGTGGGCATACAGAACCACTTGGAGAAATGGCACGGGACATACACCATATGACCTGGTATATGGCAAACAGGTTATGTTACCAATTGAGTTCCAGATCAAAACTTTCAGAACTGCAGTTCAGTCAGGACTAGATCTCTCTGAGGCATAACAACAGCGTCTTCTCCAATTAAATGAGTTAGATGAATTTCGTAGGGATGCTGTTCAGCAGAACATACTAATTCAGCAACAACGCAAAAGGCGGCATGACAAGTCTATTCAGAAAAAGCAATTCCAACTAGGTGATTGGGTACTCCTTTATGATTATATATTTAAAATTTTTAAAGGGAATTTCCATACACGTTGGATGGGACCTTATGAAGTGATCTAAGTATTTGAGAATGGAGTAGTAGAAGTTAAAACTATTGATGGAAAAAATTCAGTATTCTTGGTAAATGGACACATATTAAAGAAGTATTTTCAGCCACTTGCCAGGAAAGATTTTACACAGCAAGTCCAACTGAAATTCAGGACAGTAGTGGTGAATGGTAATACCAACCTTTTGAAGACATGAATCCTTTTTTCTCTTGATTTTTTTTTTTTAAGATAAAAAAAAAAAAAAATTAATAAAAAAAGTAAAGAAAAATATTTTCCTGTAATTGTGAAAGTCAGTTCGCTGAAATGATTGCAGACGGGTCAACCTGAAAACCAGCTTGTTGGCAGGAAGATCAAAAATTTCTAATAAAAAGATAATGTTGCTTGATCTTTAGATATGCTAGTGACCACCGAGTAAAATCAGGTTCAGCAGGACCAACCTTTATATATTGGGGTAATTAGCATGGATATTTTTATTCAAGTAACACTTAATTCTCGCTGCAGTTATTTTTCTTGCACCAGTGCAGGCAGACCTTCCAGAAAATTTTCTGCCTTTCTTCATATCCCATTTCGTAATATTCCCTCAATTTTCTTCTTTAGAGCCTAGAATGATTAACCTTCCCACATTCTTCTGAATTTTCCCTACCCAGTTCGTAAAAATCCCACTTTACCCTTGAATTTTTTTTCCCTATCCCACTTCTGTTTATCCCCTGTTGTGGTACTATTCCTAGAATCCCTGTAACAAAATTCCTTCCCATTTTGAAATTTCCCCTTTCCCACTTCTTTGTTCCCTCATGAATTCATTGCAGGATCCCATACACAAAGAGAAAAAAGATGCTCTAAAGCATCAAGAAAGGGCAAAGCAAATTTCCAGGTCCAATTGAGGAAGCCATGTTAGAAGTCCATCCTACATTTTACTTAAATTCCCTGTTCTTTCAGACAATATGCTTGCACTAGTGCAAGCATATCGTCCTATATAATAATACAAGCAGAATGGTACCAGCAGAACAACATAGTAAGCGGTGTAAACAGATCGGTGCAAGCATGCACCTTGACAGAAGCAGAGTATAATTTTTTTTTTTCATAAGTATATGTCATAGTAAAGTGGTCATCATGAAAGCTTACAAGAAGCCTTTTCACTTATTTAAGGAGTACTTGTGCTATCATATTAACTAGGAGAAAATTATTTAAAGTACAAGGTCTTTTTTGTTAAGAATCTGTTAGCCACCTATAAAATTTGTTATATCAAAAGGTGGCTAAATCATTTTTGGAGCCTTCAAGAAACAGGTTTTATTGCTAAAAATGTTATCTCTTGAATACTCATGAAGACATCATGCCCTTTGTTTAAATATTCACCGCTGTTTCCCTTTCGAACTCAGAAATTATGCTATTTTCATAGAGAAAGACTGTTGCAAAACTCCATTTTCCCCTTCCCTCCACTCAAAACTAACCTTCATTTCCCCCCCATCAATTTCCTCTATTTTTCATATATTCCCCTTTCCCCTTCCTGAAAATCCTTTTACAAGGTTTAAAACTCACTTTTAAACTTTTCCGAAACCCCCAAATCCATCTAAAACCTTGAATAAATTCATAAAAAATAATGTTTTTTGACTATATGCTTAAGCCCCTTTGGGCTAAGTCCTAACCACTTCCCCACCATATGCCTTGGTGCTGGAACCAAGTGCAGAAGCCAAAAGCTCTTATCGCATCGGAACTTCCGAACGAGCGCAAGTATTTTTTGTAAACATTGAAAAACCCCCGATGCGATTAGCTCCTATATATATAAGCCCCGACCCTTTGTACTATTCGCATAACCTAGAGTTTCTTATCGGGCGCTTAAACACTTCAATAAACCATTTCTGATTCTATTTTTCCTTTATAAAGTCATAGAAACCCATTTTTTAATGTTATAAAGGAAACCCGCCGGTTCATGTTTTTTAAATGAAAAACACCGTTGATCTTTCCCCGATCAAACGGTCCATATAATCTCGCATCAGAGATTTTACAAATTGGTAGATTGAAAAGCCCATCTCCTACGTTCTGATGTGATTGCCCCTTTGTGCATATAACCCTTGTTCTTTTAAAAACCTTTCGCATATATCCATAGACCCCGCAATCGGGCGCCTAACCTTATGTATTAACCCGCCCCGACGCAAAAAACCTTTGTATTTCATAAATTTTTTATTTTCGTATATTATAAAGGGGCCCGCCGTTCATCGTTTGAGCCTTTCCAGACTGTTGATATTTGGGACAATCAACGACCCGCGCAGTATCGCATCGGAGATTTTCTGTTGACGCGTTAAAATTTTTATTCGCAAACCTTCGATCCCCCGATTCATTTCCCACCATCGATCTGATCTGTAGATCGACGGTCCACATCTAATTGCATCGGCGCTCCTCTGTATATTGCCCCCGCCTTGTTGGATCTTCGATTCATTCCCCCCCATTGATATGATCCTCAGATCAACGACTCTCAATCAATCGCATCGGAGATTTCATCGGGTGCGTTTTATTATTTGTTTCTGCCCCCCACCGATCGCGATCCTCCGATTGCATCTGGGTCATCCACGTGTCCAGATTGGACGGTCTCAGATCATTTTCAAATTGTTTCATCACCCTCTGCCTTTTCCAAAGGGATTTCAACGAGCAATCTCCTCCGTTGATCTCGTGGCCTGATCTCGTTTGACAGCCCACGATCATTCTGAAACCTCGATTTCCATTCTAATGCTTTTTCCTCTGCCAAAGGATTTTTCACTTAGTTCCTTTGTTTTTCTTCCAATTTCCAATAATGTGACCTCTTTGCATTATTAGTTCACAGCTAATGTCGACCGTTGATCTATCCAAGATCAACGGATCTGACTTAAAACTCTCCACCGTTTCATCAATCAGCGCCGTTTTCCCCCGCAAACGAATCACCACCGTTGGATGCTATCATCCAACGACCACGCTCCTAACCATGGCCTCCAAAGTAGTTTTACCCAGCCATGCAGGATTTTATAACATTTTTTTGTATTTTGCAGGATTTAATGGTTTTTTTTTCCATTATATAAAAGGAAAAATTGAAGTCGAGGATGACGATCCTCCAGGCTTTCATTCATTAAAGAAGATCATTTTGTGGGGTTCTATACCACGTTTCATCAATACATCATGAGTATTGATGCCATATGAACCCTGTATCACCTGCACATCAACAAGACACAGCAATGCATAATTGAAATAAAGAGTATTAGTGTCGAAGACCCAAACGCAACAGAGATGAGGAATTAAACATTGATTATATAGTTTGGAGTGGATTATGGCTACGATCGAAAATCAAAAGCCTAATCCACTAAGTTAAACATGTTTGAAGAAAATCAATAATATATATCAGACAGAGGAGGCCTCCACTGCCACATAAGAGGCTAATTGAATCCTCTCAGCTACCTATTTCCACCTGTAGCCTCAAAGCATTCAAATAGAGGCCAAGTAATGACCAGAACAGAGGATATTTTCCTCAATACAGCCGAAAAGTTATTCCAAACCAAAACAGAGTTATTGAAAAAGATGACACAGAGCCTTAAAGTCAACAAAAGCTCCCCACCGAGCTTAATTCTTAATGTAAAAAAAATTAATACAGAGGAAATATCTGTAAACTTCTGCATCGAGCCCCTCAAAGGCCGAGAAGTATTAATCTATATTAATTGAACCCTTAGATCTTTTCTCTTTCGACCTCCTCATCCTTCTATAAAACCTTATTGAGGAGTTCATTGTAAACGTTGGTCGCTGAACTTTGAAATATATTTGTGCTTGAAACTTCTACTTGTAAATATTGTTCAAAGGCTCTTGAAGCTCTGTTTGTTATCTAATAAGTTCGGCTGAGAAGTGAAGATGATTTCTGAACTGAAACATTGGACTTGAAGATGTAACTGGTTTGACTTCAATATACAAGATGTTTCTTGGGATCCTGGTCTATATCACTGGTGAAGTGCCCCTTTCTTTGTTATTGTTTTTCCTTCTATGTATGCCATATTGTTCACTATTCTCTGATAAAGAACAACAATTATAGAGTTAGGATTTACTGTCAAACATTACCCTTCTCTGACTGATAAGCTTTATCTCAATGTTTTCCTCTAAATTGTGTATTTAAGAATGATTCAATACATTTTAAGCAGTTAGGAATGTTGGCGTTCCCTCTTCCTATTGTTTGCTCTAAACATTGTTCTTGAATGTTATTTTCATTATTCTCTTATTTAAGTTAGACTAGAAAAGTGATGGTTTGCGCTGTTTCTAGCTTCTATTCTCCAAAGGTAATTCTGAAAGTTTCCCTAAGTGTTTGCTGAAAGAAGACTAGATTTAAAAGTATCTTATCTGATCTTAAGTTGCATTTTGTTTCTCTTATGTGTTTTTCATCCTTTCTGAAGGTAATTATGCGGATTACTGGATTGTTTTTCTCTTGAGTTATCTTTAATACAAGCTTGTCCAAAGAGGTTTGTGGTGAGCCCTGCCCTTTGGTTGGTTTTAAATAGTTGCTTAAAGGCTTTTTCTTGTTTGGACTAACTATAAATCCTTGTTGAAATTATTATCAGTTTCCACCCCTCCAACACTCTTATTGTTTCCATTCCATCATTTTATCTAAAAAAGATCTTGTGATATAGATGACTTTCCCCTTGGACCACTCTTGAACTGTTGCACAATTAAAAGCCCTATTATGACTCCATAGCCCAATGGACTAAAAACCAGCGTTATATCTATCTAATCAGCCAAAGCTTGTTCTGATTTCTTGCAACTTCACACCTTTGAAACTCTTTCCATTTAGGACTTTCCACTCAACTAATAAATCATGCTCAACCATCCAAAACAAACAAAAACCCTCGGCCTTAATAACTAGCCTAATATCATACCCATAAAAACTTTAAAGATAAATCCAATCTTTGCACTTATTGGAGAGATCCCTCTCCGGATTCAGGAGGGCTAGATCCTAGAATCCCAAAGTGGTTGAAATAGTGTTCTCTCTGCAGTTCGACTTTGCCAATCTTGCAAATTATAGGGAGCTAACAGAATCATGATCATTTTTTAATAAATGCTAAAGTTCTTTTTTTGAATTATGAAGGAGTGCGGAAATGTTTAACCGTTGCTTGCATATAATTACCCTTTCCACCATGATCCTAAACGTCCTTCAGTTATAATGATTGCCTCACCTAGCCATTAAAAACGTCGCCGCAAGTACCAATCCCGCACGATTTCAAACATGCCGTGCATCCACGGTTATTTCGGTGGAATGGATCGGTGATAAGACAGAAGGGATGGTGGACGGTTGGATACCTATCTATAAAGAGCCAAATTTTCTGGTATTGCATGCAATTTTTGGACTGTTCATAACTATTAAGCAACAATGTTGCTTGTTCGATGTGAACCTTCGTCTCTCAGTGAGGTAGATCAGACTACTGAGTTTCGTAATAGTCTTGCACTATTGCGAGACTCAGGCTTTCTTCATTTTTTTCAGAAATTTGACGGGCACAACAATGAAGTGGCCCTATAGTTTGCAAATAGTTTTAAAAATGGTCGTGTAAAAATTGGGCCCTTGAAATTTAAGGTCATGAAAGAATCGATAGCAGTAGCATCGGGCTTGCAAAACACTGGTGTGAAGTACTTCAAAAATTAGAAGCTAGAGAGGAAGCGCTGGCAACATTTTGTCGTTGACAAGGATATGAAGGTAAATTGGAAGAAAGGAGTTCCGCACAGCGCCCTGCTGGGACAGTGGTGGGACCTCTTTTTTATCCTCCAGAAATTCGTGACTTGCGAGGGGAGGTACTCCCTCACCTTTGTGTATCATTTAAGGTTGCTACAACACTTCGAACCCGACTGGCACGTTCGGTGGAGGATGGATTTCCCTTATTTTTTTCTTAAGAGTTTGGAAAATATGGCCAAGAGTGTGCAGGGTGCACGGGAAAAATAGGCCCATAAGAAGCTATATCACCATGGCCTGATAAAGATTCTGGTTCAGAAGCAGCTGGAAATTAAAGGCATGACCTAAGAGGCACTGTTAAATCGGTTGCATAAGAAGATAGCTACCAGGAAGAAGACAGAGTCCCCCGCCAGCACAAGCAAGGGTCTGAGTGTAAAGAGAAGTCCTTCTTGCACTAGTGCAAAAAGGAAATGACTTGGGAAGTCAACAAAAGAAAAGGGCCCTTCTCCAAAGAAAAAGAAGATAGCAGGTACACTTGTTGAAGAAACTCCTCCGATGCCACCAGTACATGAACAGACCCCCGAAGAAGACGATTTGCTGTCAGTTCTTTTGGACGCAACAAAATCTGTAGAGGTCAAGGATGACACTCTGTTGACCGATTTCATTAAAACGGCCCGGAAAAATAATGAAGAACCGGTTGTAGAACGATAGTCCCCACATAATGTTGAATCCCCTCCTGCACCAGTGCAAGAAGAAGAAGTGAAAGAATAAGAAGAGTCGGAAGAAGAAAAAGGAGAGGAAGAAGAAGAAGAAGAAGAACCGGAAGAGCAAGAAGAAGAAGAAGAAGAACCGGAAGAGCAAGAAGAAGAAGAAGAACTGGAAGAGCAAGAAGAAGAAGAAGAACCGGAAGAAGAAGAAGGAGAAGAAGAAGAAGGAGAAGACGAAGAAGAAGAAGAAGAAGAAGAAGAAGAGTTTACTGAAACCCCGAGGGATACTAAGGTCCCTGAAGAAGATACAGCCCCTGTCACGATAGAAGAGGAAGAAGACATATTTCGTATAAACCTTTATTCTTCATGTTTTAATTCAATTTAGCATTAATTAAATATTTATTACATGATTTATTACTTTTAAATCACTTTTGTAACTTATCAATATCTCCAATGGTTATTTGATGGTTAGAGTGCTTACCGTGATCGTTGATCTTAGTGCAGGATCAGATCTTGCACCATTGCTGGCACAACAGATCTTTGTGGCAGATCCAAACCTCCTTGATCACTGCCTTGTCTTGACCAGCTTCAGCCACGATAGCACGATTGATCTAAAGGCAGCTAAGAACGAATCCGTGAAGGGCGAAAAGCTGGAGATTAGCTATGGCCGATTTTGTTAGCTGCCTAATTTTGAAGGCCAAATGCTAAATTCCGCGATGGTTATGTAATCAGTTGAACGATGTAATGTTCCTAAATTAGCTTCAACTAATAGGAACATTAATTTTTCCTTGTTTATTTTTGCATTTCATGATTGATGAATAAATTGTAAAGGAGGACATGTAAAACTGCTAAAACCCAAGAATAAATCAATGCCTATGTGAACAAAGACATATCTAGGCTATGTAAATTATATCTTGCAAGTATGAAAGGGTCTAAATCACAAAAGGGGATCCTATTTGACCAAGTCAAACAACACAGTCTAAATGCATTGAACCTCTTTGAGGGACAACGCAGTTCTAGAAGGAGGTTGTAATGTGAAAAGGGTTAAGTGATTCAAGGTGGTTTAGGGTTTGGAAAGACTCCTATATTATAAAAGGAAGAGGAGGGCAGCAAGGAAAAGTTTTTTGAAAACATTATTTCTGAAGGTCTGTCTGCTTAGACATCCCTTGTTGGGCATTCCTGTTCAGGAATCCCACCTCCTTCCTTGAGCAGCTCTTGGAGGAGAATTGTGCTAAAAATTCTCCACTATTAGGCTTGGGCCAAGTTTCACCTTACATTATAGTTCTTCTCATGTTGAGGGTTGAGCTGTCTTGTGAGTTGCAGCAAGTGGAGATCTAGATATGCTTATATCTAGATGATAGCAGTGGCTCTTCTAAGTGAGTGTGTCATTTAACCTCCTGGGAGAGTTAATTTGCTGAATATACTTCAGATCCACATCTTGGAATCAGGCCAAATCATCTTCAGAATCTACAGCACTGTCTCTCTCCCTAAGACAACATTATTTGCAGATCTACAGCTGCATGGTGCTTTGCTTGCATTTTGGAGGAGAGATCTCCGGTGTGGGGATTCTTCCTTCACTCTGGTGATCCATAGATTGGCCAACCAATCTATGTACTATTTCAGATATGATATAATATGTACTTGTATTATTCATAATTTCTGAATCATTCTGCAGATCTGAATTTTTAGATCTCAGATCTACTCTCGGTGCTTCATGTTTTGAGCAAATCCCCAAGGGGAATGTATAGATCAGCTTTTCTTGTACATGGATCTATATTAGATCTATATTTTTATGTAAATATATGATCTAGATCTAAAGAATCAATAAAATACTGCTTCAGCCCTAAAAATAATGTTGTCACTGTTATGCAATCTTTTTACATGGTTGTAACACCTCTTTTTTGAGGATTTCTTCCGTATTCTTTCATTCTTATTCTGTAAAGTGTATGAGTCATGCCCATGATATTATTTTTCAGTATTCAGACCTTATTTCATTCATACCCTTCAGAAAACCATGCTCACATGCTTCAGTAAATTTCTGCATAATTCTAGTCTTGGGAAATCAGGGTTTTCTAGCCTAGTTAGGAAAGGAGGAACTGTTTAACTTAGAAAAAAATATTATTTTTTGCTGAAATTCGACATGGGAGTCCCTAATAACCCTAGATATCATATCCAACTACTTTCCCATCTCATTTTTACTCATATATCTGAATACACACGTTTTAGGGCCTAAATCCTCACTTTTCCCCACCTTTTGCCTTGTAAAACGTTGTATAAATTTTCTGCTATATATTTTACTGAATTTTAAGTGTTTTTAAACCTTTATGAGGTACATGGATGTAGCTCCACATTGGTAATAACTCAGATTATTCCCAATCTGTAGCTGTTCCTGAAAAAGGGATATTACAGTGGTATCAAAGAAAGATCTTTGGCTCAGCCTGTGGCTTCAAGGAAAAGTGATGAATTCATGAAGGAGGAATATTTCAAGCTCTATAGACAGAGCCTGTATATCTCTAGGTAGCCTCTGGATCTCATCCTTTTTTTCAAAGGTGACATATCCAGCAAATGCCCCTGCAGTCAATCTTTGGAATATAATTTTGATATTCCTGAAAAGGGAAACTTACAGAGTACAACAAGGAGAAAGGTCATAATGATGAAGAATATGGGATTATTCTCATTATCTTTCAGATCTAAGAAGAACCTCTCCAAGGAGGTTGATCAAGAAGAAGGAAGGGGAAGCAGTGAAACTCCTAGAAAGTTTCAAGAGAAGAAAGATCTTCTAATCAGATCTACAAGATCTATACATGAGGAACATTCTGAATCCTCATTTCATGGATATGTGCACTCAGCCATATCACCTAAGCTTCAAATTTTTATCAGTAATTTACTCATGAAGAGGAAGAAAGGAGGTGTATCTAAGAAGGAGACTCTTAGGGAGTATTTGGAGGAGTATGAAGCTCAATCCAAGGAGTTCAAAGATGATTTGAATTTCCAAGGGTTCTGCAAGATCAAGAGAGCAAAGGCACAAAGAAGGAGCAACATGACATGGGTAGATTCTATCTATCTATCTTTGATGGATCACCTAGATGTCCAGTCAGGGTTTGGGTGGAGGAGCTAAACATCTTTGTGCAACAACATCAAGTCTCTGAAATTGAAGCCATCAAAGTAGCAGCGATGCAATTTGGAGGTAAGGCATATGCTTGGTGGTTGTTTGAATCATTTTCCTTGAAGAATGAAAATACACCTACTTATGCAAGGTTTATTGAAAGATTTATAGAAAATTTTGATGAAGCCCCATGTGTAACATCTTCTATTGACACTATCAAACCATATCAGTCAAATCTTTTGGATGAGTTGGAAGGGTCTATGAATCCAACTCCATTTATGAAGATCATGGAAGAAGGTGTGAGTATGTTTGATGCCTTGCCAAGGGCAAGATCTCCTTTGAATGAAGGGATCTCTTCTCAAGAAGGAAGCATGAAGATTCCTCCTTCACTAGATGACCAAGATCTAAGGTCATTTGTTGATGATGAGGAAATTTCAGTTATTGGAAAGGAGAAAGGGGAGGCAGGAGATAACGCAGTCATGAAAATGGCACCTCAAGCACCTCATGAAGAAAAGGATGGAGCACTTGCTCCAAAGAAAAGAACTCTTGCACTCTTGAAGGAGTTCCAAAAGATCTCACACATGGAGATCTTGATACAACACAAGAGCAGCATGCATCATCATTGTCAAATGATGAAGTCTTGAAGATAGAAGAAGGAAGAGAGGAGGAAGAGAATCTCAAGAAGAAGAGCATAAAACCTTCTCTATTTCAAGGGTTGGGAGACCAAAGAAGGCAAGATAATCCATGCAGCAATGGTAGGGGAAAATCTGTCCACCTACATCCACATTCTTCTCTATGCCTTGATGCCTCTTTGCAAGGAGGCATTCCACCTGGAAGACTTCCTGATTGGTGGAAAAATAAAGTGTTCTCTCAACTATGGGTATCATTTGCATACTTGGCTAATGAAGGAGCCTTGGGAGAAGAAATCATAGCACAAAGGATCTTTCATGAATTCAGAAAAGAGGTAAGCAATTTTCTGAATCGGACATTGTTATCTTCCATTCATTCATCTGCGTTGAGAAATGAAAGATTAGAAATCTATGATGGTATGGATGCGAGGATACATGGAAAAACCATATCTTTGGGGTAGCCCATGGTCTTCTCACTTACAAAAGATATTTTTGAACATGACAAGAGGATCTTAATACTCTTGCATGCATGGGCCAAATTGAGGAAGTATTGGAGGACAAGCACTTTCCAAGGGGAAGTTGATTTCCACATGCTTCAATCTTGTCTTGAGAAAGATCAGCTACAAGGGAGGCAGCAAAATAAAGTTTATGGGACTCCAACATGTGACCTTGGCATCAATTATGTCAAAGAGGAGATTCATGACATGATAGGGGCTGCATTTCAGACATCTACAATGTTGTCATTCTTTGGGAGCCTAGATCCTTATTGGGATTCTCGACTTTTGATGGAGTACAACAAGGACCCTTTCACATGTGAGGTTTTTGATGGGAAGGTAATGGATGGGAGGTATAAGGTAGTTGGAGGAGTCATCTATTTCCATGATCAGATTTATTTGGTTAAAGTCTCCAAGCTCAAGGAGAAACTGCTGAATGCAACCTATGAGATCCTACCTTCCAAACCCACCGGTTTCATTGGAGCATATCATACTATCTTGTATGGATTCATGTGGGAGAATTTCAAAGAGGAGGTGCACTCTCATATGAAGAAGTGCATGGACCATTTTTTAGATGAGGAGGAACATAGCTCTTGGGAAGAATTATCATCTACACCTCCTTATTCATTGAGTGTGAGAAGAGGCTCATCCATGAGCAAATTTGATGATTTTAAACAAGTGTATGAAAAATATTATATTGTTGAATCTCATGATGTATACTTGTATTTTTCTAACACTCATTTGCAGGGCTTTTCTCAAAGAGGGAGCACTATTTATGATGGGCTTCATGGGCCACTTGAGGCCATGACCTTTATTGATGATGATCATCCTTTAGAGGATCTTGGAGGGGAGATACACTTCCCATGGTGTGACTCCTTTACACCAATCATAAAACACCTTCTCCAAACATGCAAGAAGGATGGGGTAGCAAGAAAATATTGGAGGAAACACTTGTCATCTCCTATTATATGGCAGTTGATGGTAAAACTACGTTGGTTGCACATGAGGATGCATCTTCCTTCTCCTTTATCATATATGGCAGTTAGCATGATCTTAATCATGATTCCACATGTTGAAGATGTTCTTATTCTTGGGAACATGGTTGGAGGAGAGACACATTTGTGGAATGTGTCCTTGGGGAAAGGAGTTTCCCAAATTCTTTGCACTATATGTTCTAAGGGGAGCATGGGAGACCATATGGCCACTATAGCACATCACTTGTCTCTTTATGACGTGGACCATATGATTGTATGTAGCACTTGGAGCATGCCTCTCAAGGGCATTTGGGAGGAATTTCACTATGATTTACCATGATGTAAAGTAATTCATTTCATTTGGATGATAGCATGGAGGTGGAAGACCTTCATTGATGGTGAAATTCCCCATCATGACCATCACTTCTATCTTGATGAGGCCATGGATCAGCAAGAGGGTTTCCATATAGACCTTCCTTTACTTCATAATGAGAGATATTTGGTTTATCTACCAAAGGCCATTTTGCACACTTGGGAGGAACCATTGGGAGATGGGATTATTGCAGAAAATTTGCAGCAATGGTGGAGATTGTTGAAGGAGAAGGCTACAAGAAAAAGGGGGGAGATTTTGCAGCACCCTTACAGTTTCTTGAGGACAAGCAACATTTGGGAGGGGGAGACTGTAATGTTCCTAAATTAGCTTAAGCGAATAGGAACATTAAATTTGCCTTGTTTATTTTTGCATTTCATGATTGATGAATAAATTGTAAAGGAGGACATGTAAAACTCATGAAACCCAAGAATAAATCAATGCCTATGTGAAAAAAGACATATCTAAGCTATGTGAATTATATATTGCAGGTGTGAAAGGGTCTAAATCACAAGAGGGGATCTTATTTGACCAAGTCAAACAGTGCAGTCTAGATGCATTGAACCTCTTTGAGGGACAACATAGTTCTAGAAGGAGGTTGTATTGTGAAAAGGGTTAAGTGATTCAAGGTGGTTTAGGGTTTGGAAAGACTCCTATCTTATAAAAGGAAGAGGAGGGCAGCAAGGAAAAGGTTGTTGAAGACATTATTTCTGAAGGTTTGTCTGCTTAGACATCCCTTGTTGGGCATTCCTGTTCAGGAATCCCACCTCCTTCCTTGAGCAGCTCTTGGAGGAGAATTGTGCTAAAAATTCTCCACTATCAGGCTTGGGCCAAGTTTCACCTTACATTATAGCGATGCTCATGTTGAGGGTTGAGATATCTTGTGATTTGTAGCAAGTGGAGATCTAGATATGCTCAGATCTAGATGATAACAGTGGCTCTTCTCAGTGAGTGTATCATTTAACCTCCTGGGAGAGTTCATTTGCTGAATATACTTCAGATCCACATCTTGGCATCAGGCCAAATCATCTTCAAAAGCTACAGCATTGTCTCTCTCCCTAAGACAACGTTATTTTCATATTTACAACTGCAGGGTGCTTTGCTTGCATTTTGGAGGAGAGATCTCCAGTGTGGGGATTCCTCCTTCACTGTGGTGATCCATAGATTGGAAAACACATCTATGTTATATTTTAGATATGATATTCTATGTACTTGTATTATTCAGAATTTCTGAATCATTCTGCAGATCTGAAGTTTTAGATCTCAGATCTACTCCCAGTGCTTCATGTTTTGAGAAAATCCCCAAGGGGAATGTATAGATCAGCTTTTCTTGTACATGGATCTGTATTAGATCTATATTTTTATGTACATATCTGATCTAGATCTAAAGAATCAATAAAATTCTGCTTCAGCCCTAAAAATAACGCTATCACTGTTATGCAATCTTTTTACATGGTTGTAACACCTCTTTCTTGAGGATTTCTTATGTATTCTTTCATTCTTCTGTAAAGCGTATGAGTCATGCCCCTGATCTTATTTTTCAGTATTCAGACCTTATTTCAGTCATACCCTTCAGAAAACCACGCTCACATGCTTCAGTAAATTTCTGCATAATTCTAGTCTTGGGAAATCAGGGTTTTCTAGCCTAGTTAGGAAAGGAGGAACTGTTTAACTTAGAAAAACTTATTTTTTTTTGCTGAAATTAGACATTGGAGTCCCTCATAACCATAGATATCATATCCAACCACTTTCCCATATTATTTTTACGTATATATCTAAAAAAACACGTTTTAGGGCCTAAATACTCACTTTTCCCCACCTTTTGCCTTGTAAAACGCTGTATAAATTTTATGCTGTATTTTTTACTGAATTTTAAGTGTTTTTACACCTATATGAGGTACATTGATGTAGATCCACATTGGTAATAACTCATATTATTTAAAATCTGTAGTTGTTCCTGAAAAAGGATATTACAAACGATCTGTTTTGGCCTTTGGCCAACAGATATATATAATGTAAAATGTAAATAGGACTTAGGAGAGTTTTTCTTGAGCATATTTTTTAGAGCGAAGTTAGATAGGCGGTAACAGGTTGTTTTTTTATCGCCCGAATCTGGGCTGGACATTGTATTAATGCATGTATTCGCCTCAATGAATTAATAAAAGGGAGCTCTGCCTCATGTTTCAGAAATTGTGTTTCTGTCTTTAAGCTGATGAATTGACTAATTTACTGAGCAGCGTTTTAACTTAAAAGGGAAACGTGTTGGTTGGTTAGGGCCCAGCCAACCCAGCACGTTTACCCCATTTTCTGTTTCTTGTAATTTGTGTTTATATTGTCAAAGTGTGATTTAAATTTCAGCACATGTATTCCTGTCTAAGTGAAAATGGATCCGTTGTGTGAAGTAGGTACATTTTATTTCCTTGGAATTTACTTTCCTGCACTTGATTTCAGATTGGTTTTCCTTCGCTTGGTACAAGCAGGAGAAACAAACCTGCACCAGTGCACATTGGTGTGATATTTCCTTTTCCTTCAATTCTGTTTAATTGGTTTTTCCACCTGATCCAAGCAAGAGAAATGAACCTGCACCAGTGCATGTTGGTGTGATGCAAAAAGATTTCTTAGTCTACTTTCCGTAATCTTCTTTCTTTATTTAAATGCTTATGACATAATAAATGATTGTTTCTTTATTTTTGCATTTTGTTAAGATTAGAAACATTCACTTTTATGTGTGCAATTTGATTTGATAGTAAACTAGCACTTGCAATAATTGAACACTCATTTTAAGGATTAAATGCTAAGTGCAGGAAGCTCTGATCCGGTGCAAGAACCAGTTTCTTGCCACAATATCTGAGTGCTCTGAACCTTGAAAAGTTCAAGCCCTTGAATGAAGTAAAAATAATTCAGTAAAGACACTATTTATACCTTCTACATAAATCTTTGATCTTGCACTAGTGCAAGCACTAGTGCGAGACAGATTAATGCAAGAAGGAAATCTCTAAAGAAACAGGTTTAAGGGCCCATCTAACGAGACTGCGAAAGTGTCTCTTCTAAAGGAAAACACACACTCAGTAGATTAAACAACCATTAGTGGGAGTGATTGCATTTTATATTTAATTCTCTCTTGCAAATGCATACTTCCTCGTTCCAGTCTTAGATTATTTTTGATGGTTCAAGTTGCCTTTTTCTCTTTTGATTTGATTCTGCAATCTTTCTTTTAAATAAAGTAGGGATTTACATTAGGAAGATTCATACCATCTCTGGCATTGCCTGTGCTTCATCTCTAAGTTTACGAATCCCCCGGGTTGACAAATTAAGTGTTGAGGAGTTTGCTTAAGTGTAATTCCTGCACCCAACAACAATTAGTTTCTATTAAAATTTATCTAGAGAAGACGAACGAGTTTTGCACAGTTTTCTCGCAAATAATTCCAATCTACATATCTCTTAGGAAGAGTGTTATGCGGGATTTACAACTGAGGACAAAATTGTCTACCCTAGGTTCGATGGCCAAACTAGAAAAATAGAGAAACAAGGAATCCAATGCTTTCCTTAAAATAAATAGATGATGAAATGAAGGCTACTTGTAATTTGTTGCACTCCTCATTCCTTCTTCAGTTTGGATGCTCCAATTCCAACTCCAATTTCCAAAATTAGAATGTGCACAGTGAGATAACACAACCCAAGAAACTACGAGATCTATGTTGTACCATCTAAGTACTTTATTCAATAGATCAAGATGGTATTTAAGTAAGTGAAATAACGAAAATAACATATAGGAAAACAAAGAAATATTTTAATTAATATAAATGGAAGGAGATTACAACAAAAAATACTAGTGTTGATCTTGTAGAAGAGCTCCTCCAAGTTGTTAACTTGTCCTTTCCTTGTCACAATATGCACCTCCAATCCCCCTAAGTAATTGAATGTTTACCTCTCACCTCAGCAACATAAGGGTAGAATCCGCAGGCCAACCATCCTCCCTTTCATAGGAAAGATGGTAAATATATAGTGGAGTGGGGTATGTTGGGAGTTCTTATCCAATTACCAATCTAAGGTTTTAGATCCACCTTTGATGGAAGGATGGGATCAATCGGATAAGGGATGGAAACTACAAAGAAAGATGAGATAGGATTCGAATGTTTTATCTAAGGTAAATGGTTGTAACAAATTATGGAAGCTTCTGGAAGTGGAATATTTTGAAAATTCTCTCTTTTTCCTGAATTTGTAGAACCAACGCAGGTGCAAAAGGGAGCAACCTGTAGGTGATCAAAGCTGACCATAGTGATGCAACCTATAGGTGAACGATGTCCAGAGGAATGCGAGGGAGCGTTGGTGCTAAAACTGGCTAAGATGAGGTGGTTTAAGGAAGAAATTATGGGGAATGAAGGAGGTACACATAGGGCTTTGTGAAATGATGTTGACAACCCGTAATAAGATGTTGATTCATCCCATTAAGATACCTAATGACTGGATGTAAAAAACTGGCCTATAAAATAATTCCCCCTAAAACACAAAGTCAGAATGATGATTGACGACCGAAGTGTTCTACTTTTGACAAGTCAAGATCAAGAACAACCATTGAGCTTCATCTGTTACAATAAATTTAGATCATGAAATCTATTTGCTGAGGTAGGAATACCCATACTTAGCACATGAGAAAACATAACATGTATAGTGATCAAAAGACGCGTCCACAAATGAAATTGGTGGACCCATGACTGGATGACTATCTGAATGATCAAATCCATTATACATTGTGATATCTACATAACACCTGAAATCGCAGCCCAGATGGATGAAAATAGATCTTGGGTCTTCTATATCATTCACACAACCAACCAACGTACAAGTCTAACCATGTGAATCAATGAGTTGCAGTCAAACATGGTAGACATCATCTCATTACTAATCGATGATGTAAGACGTTAACAGATGCGAGAGAAACCACCGATGATGTTAATGGCTCTCACGGTACTACAATAAAGGTCCGTACGGTGTGAGTAAATGAGTTAATGTTGAACACCACACAGAATATTTCGGTCGAAGGCCAATGATGTAAATATGTCATCGAGAGCGAAGAAATTTTCGATTGATGTATGCAAGCACCAATGTAACAAAGGGGTGTTTCTAAGTCAAATTATTGGATAATATGCTTATGTCGATAGGAAGTCATCCATCTTAGGAGGGCCTTAATGTATCCCCCATCAATGACACAAAATGGGTATCATTATTGAGACAAAATGACGATGATACGAAATTGGATTAGGAAAAGGAAAACATGGAATGAAGGCCTAAGAGTATTGCAAGAAATATCAACTGAAATTACTTCTCTTGGAAACATAACGACAATAAATGGAGTTGGCAGCATTGACTATCATTATTGAGACAAAATTATAATGATACGAAATTGGATTAGGAAAAGGAAAACATGGAATGAAGGCCTAAGAGTATTGCAACAAATATCAACTAAAATTACTTCTCTTGGAAACATAACGACAATAAATGGAGTTGGCAGCATTGACCAAAAACTAAAATGGAGTCGCTGAAAAAGGTATGATGAACTGAGCGATAAGAAAATTACCCAACCCAACAACCACAGAGATGAAGTGGAAGAGTGTCTTGTTCAAGAGCGACTCGCTTCCATTGGAAAAATGGAGTACATATTTTTCCCAATTTCCCCAACCATACTGGTCAGTACCTCTTTATTGTTTTAACAAGATTAAGGAGGATAAAATATGCTTGAAGTATAAGTTCATCCTTCGGACGAATTCCTCAAAGAATTTTTAACGAAACTTGAGAAGGAGTGGCTCGACCTTGTCATGTTCAAAAATTCCATTATTGTCTGATGTTTTAATGAGTCCATTGAAGGGAAAAATCAACATCTTTTTCATGTTTAGAGAGTTTGAAAAAGAGGCGAAAAATGAAATCTCAGATGTCCCTTTTCATAGATAGTCTCTCGAGTCCGAAAAGGTAGAAAAAAATACTCAAAATAACCTCTTATCCATGTTTTACTAAGTTATTCCTTTTTTGTAATTAGTCCATCTCATCCCAGAAAAGGGTTAAAATTTTGCTGAGCAACCGTATTTTCGTTTACTTTAACGTGTTTGAAAAGACAAGTACTCAACAATATTTTCATTTTTTAGGAGTATGAAAAGAGCTGAAAGAGGAATACAAGGGGTTCCTTTTTTTACAGGTTTATAGAGCTCAAAAAAGAGATAAAAGCATACTCCCTAGTCAAAATAACATGTTTAAAACATGTCAAAACACCATCAACAATTTTTGACCTGCTCAAAACACCACAAAAAAGATTAAAAAAACCCGTTTCATAGTAAAAATGAAACATATCTAGGTCAAAACATTAAATTTGAATGAAATAATTCAAGAAATGACCATAAATACTTGAATTGACTATTCATTTTTACCATTTGACAATTACCTTCAACAGTGAGAGTTTTGGAGCAATTTTTCCCTTGATCTTTTGCAGCTTATTGTGACTAATCCAGTGGATCATTTCGAGTATTGTCACTTCCAGTTAGGAGCTAAAACCCTTCTCTTTCATTTGATAGTCCATTTTTGTGTTTTCATGTCAATTTTTTGAGGTTTTGAGGGCCCTAGGGTTACTGAAACTCTCCCTAAGACCAACGCACCCCCCTCTGTCGAAAAATGTGTTGCACCTAGGAAGACTATGACTGTTGCATGAGGTGCAACGCTCTTGTTTTCACTACTATGGTGTGTTGGGCACATAAATATCAATAATTTGTCAGTTTTCCCTCAATTTTCATTATATTTTTTACATTAAAAGAGGCATAATGAATTCCTTGTTGATGTTTCAGGTACCCGTTAGCACAAAATGGCATTCATTTGGTGAGAAAGAGAACATGAAGAGAAATATTTGATTGGAGCCAATGATCCTGCCACTGTCCATGCACTAAAAAACTGTGGACTGTTGAAATTATTCTGGCTACTTGGTATGAGGCAATAAGTGGAGTTGTTGAAATACCCCGTTCATTCATGCACTACTACATTTGGTGAAAATTCTGACACTTGGTTCTGACGCTTTTGACCAAATTTCAGAAATTTCCCCAAATTTTTTCAATCCCGCCCAAAACCGTCGCTATACCGACGTTTAGAGAAAAGTGTCGCAATAGCGACACTTAGACAAAGTGTTGCAATTGCGACGTTTGAGGAAGACGTCGCAATAGCAACACTTTTCCCCAAAGCATTGCTATTGCGACAACTGCCTCCAAACGTCGCAAGTGCAACACAATGTCTAAGTGTCGCAATTGCGACGTTTGGAGGCATTCGTCACAATATCAATGCTTTTTCCGCCGTCGGTATAACGACACTTATATGCGCGCTACATAAAAATGTGAAACTTATATGCACGCTACATAAAAATGATTTTATTAAAAACTACATTAACGTCTGATATCACGCGCGCATTCGCCCTCCGCTCTTTCAGAACAACATTCACCCTCAGCTCTTGCAGAACAACATTTTCCCTCAGCATTCGCCTTCAGCTCTTGTAGAACAACATTCGCCCTCAGCATTCGCCCTCAGCTCTTGTAGAACATCATTCGCCCTCAGCATTCGCCCTCAGCTCTTGCAAAACAACATTCGCCCTCAGCATTCGCCCTCATCTCTTGCAGAACAACATTCACCCTCAGCATTCGCCCTGAGCTCTTGCAGAACAGAATTCGCCCTGAGCTCTTGCAGAACAACGTTCACCCTGCATTCGCCCTCAGCGTTTGCCCTCAGCTCTTGCAGAACAGCATTCGCCCTCAGCAATTGCAAAATGGTAAGTTCTTACTGCAGGCCCTTCCTCCTATAGTAGGGTTGACTCTATTTGGGTTTTTTTGGTCAATTCCATTGGATTGTGTTAGGCTGTAGGGTTCTCTCTAGATGTCTTCCAATGTTCTTTCGAATGAGTTTCAAAGAGGATGTGTAAGATGTGTTTGTGATAGCATGAATTTGACTCCACCAGTTTCATGAAGTTTAAGCTATGGATTTTAGTTCGACAAACTCATCCATCTCAACACCCAGTAATGAATTGCCCTTGGTTTGATCTATATTGAAGGTGAAGTGCAAAGTGGTAGAGAATGGGAGATCGAAATTCATCAACTTTATCACAAGGGTAGTACTCGATATCGAAAGTGATGAGCTTTAGTTCTCCAGATTTGGGGATTTTATAATATTTGGGGATTTTTTGATGACATACCAAAGGTCACATCCATACAACCATATCAAGGTCAATGTTGAGATCATTTTCATATAGATATAGGTCACTGATATATAGGGTTAATATCATCATCACTATCCATGGAAACCGAATGGTTACAAAATCTGTGATTGTGGTTGGCTCATTTATAATTATTACCCATTTACAGTAGAGCACAAAAACACTAAATATGGCTCGAGCAGAGCCTTTACAACAGGCAATGGAATTGCAGCTGCTTCATCAATAACCAATAGCTCCACTTGAGAAAACTTTTCATAATCTTGGGGCTGGATATACTGCAGAGCAAACAATTCTAGTTATCATTTGTGCTCCAATATATTAATATACTTTTTACATTGAACTGAAGAAAGGGAAACAAGCAAATGCTAGCCATCATACAATGCTTTGACATAAGAGTTTTGAGTGACATACTTGAAAAAAAGAACTCATCCATTGATATTTATAATCATTTGAGTTATTCAAGTTAAACACAATGTCAAGAATCAAGATTCAATACCCTCTATTATCTTCATCACCCAATACAAGATTTAAATTTTTCCCAAAGAAACGCTTATTAATTTGGCGGCCATTATTTCTCCCTGCTTTAAAAACCCTACATTTAAATGAAAACAAGCATTGCATTTCAACTACAAAAATATATTAGTGTTCAAATGTACATGTGTGCATCACTTGTGTAGGGTATTCCTTTTCCACTTTCACATTATCCAAGAATGTGTGCGGTATAGTTCATATTTTTTGTGATTTAGATTATCTTGAAAAAGGAAAGGTAAATTATTTCCCATGGAAAAAGAAGGTTTTCCCTTTTTACTACTGGAAATGGTACAACAAAGTTCCATTTCTACCCAAAACTCTTATGAAACAGGAACCAAATAAAGGCCATGTCCTCAATGGACATCATTTGGCTTTGAAAATGGCCATTGCACCGTGTTGTTTCTTATATTACATCATGATAGTTTCTTAGGTCATTTCTTGTTTCTTGAGATGAAAAACAACCAAAGAAATTTTGAAGATCCTTTCAAGAAATAAATGACCATTTCTCAATCATATCTCAACTATTTTTGATTTTATTTAGTGGTTGCTTACTTTGAGAGAAATTTGACACTTTTATAAGGAATATAACATAAAAACACAAAATGCGAAGGAATTGATGAGGTAGATGACCTTTAGTTGTTGTCATTTAAGAATTGATAATACACGATGCATGTTCTGTACTACAAACTAGATTCCTTCCTGGAGTTATGACACAAAGTATTGAATCAAAGTTGTAGTTTCTAACTTCTTGTATTGGTTCATCAATCTTGAAATTCAGACATTGCATGTCTTCATTGCTTCATGTTTGAATAATTTGCATCATATCATACAATAGGAAATTAGGAATTATGATTATTATTACTTTATGGATCTGTTAAGTTACTTTTAAGTTTGCATGGTTTAGTGTGAAATTATTTTAGTGTGCCCCTAGGCCCAGGTGAAGGAATGCCAAGGACTGAGAACCCCAATTTTTAAATGGTGTTGTTTCTTATACCCAAAAACCCCTCAACATCACTTCTTATTAGTTCTTAACAATAGTGTTGTAAAAAATTTGAGAATTGATATAGCAAAATCTCATACTTCTCAAGATAAATTCCTAAAGCTAAAGTGTGATATCATGTGTAATTCAATAGCCCCATTGTCACCTCACCAACCTCTTTTCACTTCAGGCTAACTCTCCTCCAACTCAAGGGGGGTTCTCCCTAGTAAATTTTAGGGATCTAATGGCCCAACCAAACCAAGTCAAGAGCCCCATAACTCTCTATGTTTACTACTATCAATCAAAATATTGAACAATAGGGTCAGACATGCATCCTGAAGATAAAATTGCCAGGGTATTTTTGGGTAATTTCAAAGGGAAAGTCCCCAAACACATATAATCGAGGAATTATAACGTGATTTCAAACATTAAATATCAACAAAATCATTTAAAGGATATTGAAAGGAAAAAGGTGATGGAAGATAGAAAGTGCCTTGCTTAAATTCTCTAAGGATTTTTCAATAGTTGCTCCAAAAGCTTCACTTCAAGGCCCTTCAAGATCGTCTCCAACAATGCTATACCATCAGCTTCAACAATGTTGCTCCAAAAATGTCCTCAAGGTCTTCACAACAATTTTACTAGAAGTTTCTCCAACAATATATTCAATAAGGTCTTCATTGTCAACTCGTCTCTTGTTTGGGTGCCTTAATGTGCAATGACATGTTTCCAGGATTGAATTCAATGCAAGGCATATTTGAAACTCTAACTCTGTCATCCGGTGTCTTATTAGAAATTATTTTAGTTTTCATTTTGTGTTTTCAAGTTAGATATTGTTTTCAAGTTTTTACATTTATAATTTTATTGCAATGTGGCAGACTGATCAGAGCAGTGCAGGAACAACCCCGAGACGGGATGATCATGGAAAGAGGCCAGCGGAAGAACATGTAAAGTGCCGGCATTGCTCTATCTTCAGGTATTTTAGTTATTTACATAATTGAAATAATATTAATTTTGTTCAAATATGCAGACACCTAGCCATGGTACGCCTGATGATTCCCTCTTTGAGGAAGAGCTTTCTTCATCCCTATCTCCAGTGTTCTTGTTGCGAAAAAGGCACGAGATGCAAGGTCGGAATTTAATACTTTGATAGACATGCCTCAAACACCTGAAACAGAAGAGAGGATAAAACAACTTATGAGCTAGCTAGAAACATATCAGGTAATAATAAAAATTCAAAAGGATATTTTTTTTTATTTTTCATGAGATGAATTGTGATAGTTTGATTTTTAATTTTTATATTGACTAAACTAACAAAAATTTCTTTTGTATGTAGTGTTTTCTGGCACTTGTTGAACCCGGTGTTGGTGGTAGTGGGACACAAGGGCAAGAGATTGCCCAACAACCCTCTCGTACACCTTCTACTCCTTTAGGTGCCAACCAAGAAACACACCCTGCCCAAGCAGACATCCAGCCAACCGCTGAATGTGTTGGCAGTGATGAGGCTGATTTGGCTAACTACATTATTGCATTTCCTGGAGCTACACGTGTAAGCTCCACAGGGACCATTAATGGCACGTTGTTGGTGAACGATGAAGGTGTCCCCATAAATCACATATAACTCCCAGGTAAATTTTAATATTTTAACTATTTCATGTACTTTATCTAAAACATATTTATCATGATTTTTATTTTTAAATTAATGATAATATCTTTCTTTTTTTTCTGTGTAGGAAACAATGAGTTCTACAGGTTTTTGGAGAGCCATGCGTTGGTAATTTTTGGCCCAACCATATGCACAGGGTGGAATTACCATAATTCCAACCTGAAAAAAGAACTTCTAGATTATCTAGAAGCCCTTTTTGGGGTCGGCACATTTGACAGAACAGCAGTGGCTCGAGTAGCTGGAAAATATTTGAAATATACCAGGGACACCTACAGGACGTAGTTGAAATTTAACCCTAGATATGAGCATCCTCTCACAGTTCCAAAGAGTGAGTGGAGAGCACTCATCCATGACGGAAAAGAGAAAAGGGCAAAGAAAGAAGGAAAAATGCCAACTGGACCTGCAAGGTAAATTACAACTTTAATTCACTAGCTTTAATTTTCTCTATGTCTAAAATAAAGTGTGTTACTGCATATCTAACTTCAATCTTTTGAAGCTAGGTTTCCTGACACCTCAAAGGCAACCAAAGCTAGGATTGAAAAAAAGGGCCATCACAAGCTAGGCCAGAACGGCTACTTGAAATTAGCCGCAAGAATTGTAATTAAGTAGCTAAACATCTTATAATTAATTGTATCGCCTTCCAACGTTTTTGTAATCTTATCAAATATGATTAAAAATACACAATCATATGTAATGTAGGGTGATGAATTCGGAACAGAAACTAGAGAGGAAGATAAAAATATCACTTTCCATTTCGGCTATCAAGCCGTAGTTGAACGTCGCAGAAGCTTGGGGCAGGTCCCAAGATCCAGAATGCCTGATAAGGTAAAACATTAACCTTTCAATATGTTTGTTTTCGTCCATAAATTTAATGTCTAACAAATTTGTTTAAATCAGGGGAGCAGCACTATCGACAAGGAAAATAACCCAAGTTTAGAGCCAGATGTAAATGATCCTCACATGCAACCTGATCATTGTAGTGGGGACCAGGCCGACAATGCTACTATCAGTGAGGGCCGTGACGGTAATTAATTTCCACTTACAATTTTTTCTAATTATACCTTGATGGTTGTCCTTATAACGTTTTTTGTTTAAATGACAGAGAATGTTTCCCTTGAGGATATTACCACCAGAGAGGACGACAGGGCAACAGTTCCAATGGCGACAACTGGTGCACTAGGTAAATAATCTCATTGCAATTTTTTTTATTAATATTACCGAACTATTTCAATGATATTTAAAAATTGACAATTAAAATTTAATATTCTCTGTTTTTGTAAGCGATGCCCCGTCACTGGATGAGACCAGACATCGTGACTACGCAAATAGGTCAGCGGCGACAACTGGTGCACCAGGTACATAATCTCATTGCAATTTTTTTTATTAATATTACTGAACTAGTTCAATGATATTTAAAAACTGACAATTAAAATTTAATATTATCTGTTTTTGTAGGCGATGCCCCATCATTGGATGAGACCAGACATCGTGACTACGCAACTAGGTCAGCGGCGACAACTGGTGCACCAGGTAAATAATCTCATTGCAATTTTTTTTATTAATATTACCGAACTAGTTCAATGATATTTAAAAACCGACAATTAAAATTTAATATTATCTATTTTTGTAGGCGATGCCTCGTCACTGGACGAGCCCAGACATCGTGAATACGCAACTAGGTCAGCAGTGCAGGTCGAAAGGCACAAAACAAGAGCAGAGCACGATGATATTGATGATGTAATTAGGAGCTTTAGAAATAGGAAGAAGAAAAAGAAAATTTGATAATGTAAAATATTGTATTATTATAAGACAAACGTTACCATACTTGGAACGTTTTTTGCGTTATACAAAAAACTCATTTATCATACTATTTTTATGTCAAGCATTAATTTCAATGTTTCCTTGTGTACTTTTTGTTGAATTGTTTTTTTATTAGTTATTGAATATTTTTTTTATGCTCATGAAAGTAAAAATTGAAATATAGATTGGGTATTGGGGAATTGAGAGTGATGTGAGGGGGGGAGGGGCCATAAGAGCTTCCACCTTCACGTGGTTGGCCCTGTTTAGTAGAGAATAATTTATTGGAGCAATTTAATCTTGGAGCAAACCTCCCTCGATCCAGCGTAGCAACAAAAAAGTCACTGTTGACTTAGTTGCTACTCTTTCAAATCGTGGGAGGCTTGTTCCAAGTTCATGTGACTCCAATAAATTTTTCTTGAAACGAAGAGGAGCTTATTCAAGTATGTTTTGACATTTTCAACATATGTTCTAACATTATCATAAGAATGCATCTTAGAGTAAAAAATACTACATCAATTACTTGTATTTATTGTATAGATAATGATGGATTTTGATTGACTTGGCAGTGCAGGTACAAATCCTCTTGCATCATGAGCAATACAACTTATCAACCAGGGTCATGTCCAGGATATTTTTGCTTGTGCGCTTGACCAGGTTCGTAATGTCACATTTTGTAAGTTCCTTTACAGTTCATAATTCAATATTAAGCTTGTTCATGATTATTATCTAGGTTTTTGTATGTGTTTTTTCATCTATTTGATTGTAAGAAACTCTGCATGTTTCCTGTTGTTCACTATGATTTCTCCATTTACCACTCCCAGGATGAATCCGAATTTATTGTTACATAGGTTACTTTATTGTTACTATGATTTCTCCATTTACGATTTCATAGGTTACATCATGTAAAGTTGTCAATCTCAGGTTGGTGATGAGCTTTAGTTCTCCAGATTTGGGGCTTTTCTGATATTTTATCCCTCATGTCATTCCTGCATCACCTCGTTGTTTGAGCATGCCAATTATCTACCACTTGTACCAATTGGCACATGTCAATCTCTGAGTGGTGCCACATTTCACCTATTTTCAGTGAGAGTTTAGGGTTTCTCTAACATAGCTTCAGAAATCCGATTCAGTGCTTGCTTGAATATCATCACATAATACTCATGGTTTGGATTGATGAGCATGTTCTGAATGGTTGGTTGATTCATAAGAACCACCCATATAGTCATCTTGAGATATTTCAGAAGTTTTCTCGGGTTTCCTTTTTCACCGTTTCTAGTGGGTGGGATGGTGTGGGGTGATCCATCAATACTGGTGCTCTTGTAGTAGGGAATTTGTTTTTGGGGATATAAAGGAGAATTTGATGTAGATATGCCATTGGATGCATTCATAGATGGGCATGAGAGGTCAAGAATTTAAACTAAAAATATGCAACCTCTAGCATGGCAACCTGAAGGCCGCGAGAGACACTGGTTAAAGATTGTTTTGTGCTGGCCTTAATATAGTCGTGATTTCTTTCTATTATCTTAATGCAAATATATAGTCCGGTCTCATTAAAATGAGGATTGTGGTTGTTTCTCTCTTAATGCTCCAGAAGTTGCCAAAAGTTGCGATAGTTGTTTAGTTTGCCTGTTACAACTTAAAAGTGGTTTTTAGCAATGGGAGTCATGTTTTTTAAGGTTCATACTAATATGAAGATATTGTAATTCTATATTTAGCATAAGAGAAGATGGCCTCTGCTTTGGGCAGTATGACAACAATTGCCACATCTACCTCATTGGGTAACAATGGAAAGGGGAAGAAGTTGGGTGCAATGTTTGATAATTATGGCAGACAATTGTCTTCTCTTTCAGTTTTTCACCCATTTCCTTTAATCGCTCAAGCAGAAGAGGGACTCTGAGATTACGCGACAGAGAGAAGGTAGTTAATACAAGAGCTATGGAAAAGGAGTTGTACTTTAACAAGGATGGCTCAGTGACAAAAAAATTGCAGGTCAGAGAAAAAATTATGTTTAAAGGAAGGTCACCTGCACGTGAAACTTCACTGCGGTGGATCTTTCCTTGTCCACTTATATTCAATTTTAATGTGTTATTTTAATTTTTCATGGAGGGTTGTTTTGGCATATGTTCTGGCATTCAATTGCACACTTACTGAAAGCATTGTCAATTTGTCTTGCAGGCGGTGTGAACAAACTTGCTGATCTTGTTGGAGTCACCCTTGGGGCGAAGGGCAAATGTTGTCTTGGAGAGCAAGCATGGTTCTCCGAAAATAGTTAATGATGGTGTGACAGTAGCTAAGGAGGTAATTTGTAGATGTGTGCTCTGGTTTTCTTTTTAACGTTGTATTAGTTCCCCATCTTAAATGTCTTAGATTTGGTAGGCATAATTTGAAAACTCAAAGGTGAAAGGAAACATATTTGTTACCCAGTGGTCTACTTGGCCTATGGACTAGCCACATTAGAGTAGTGCACAAAGCTTTTCAAAACAATAAAAGGAAAGGGTTATGGCTGAGTCAAATTTTATTGTTATTGACAGTGTAATGAAATGTATCTCAATGCTATGGTTTTGGCCTTTTTATTGGTTGAATTAGAGGACCCGGTTGAAAATATTGGGGCCAAGTTGGTAAGGCAAGCTGCGGCAAAGACAAATGATTTAGCTGGGGATGGAACCACAACATCTGTTGTTCTTGCACATGTTGGAATATTGAAAAATTCCAGAACAATGAATGGAGAATAAATCTCCCTTCCTCTAACACAGAGAAAATAAAAATTTATTTGACAGGAGACAGAGTTTCAATACTTTGAAAAAAAACTTCTATTCCCTTCAATAACTCAAAAAAAAACTATTACACTTCTTCCTCACTGAGAGGGATTACAAAATTATGACTGCTACAAAACGCAGTGCATAAAACCAACTCACTGTCTATTCAAAACAAACATACTCTATCTCTAAAACACTCTGTTGTGTTTTTCACTTTCGCACTGTTGTGCATACACACTTAAAAATTTACACTCAGTCTTTCACTTTTTACACACTGTTGTGTAATAAAAAATTTACGTATTGTCTATAAAAAAAACTACCAA
This sequence comes from Pinus albicaulis, assembly GCA_034641835.2. Taxonomy (NCBI): domain Eukaryota; kingdom Viridiplantae; phylum Streptophyta; class Pinopsida; order Pinales; family Pinaceae; genus Pinus; species Pinus albicaulis. The sequence goes on along the minus strand of CM076584.1, from coordinate 81,628,455 downwards.
GATTTTTTGTCCTTTTTATTTTTATATGCCGTAACATATAAAACATATTATAATAAACCCTCTTTTTAAAAAAATAAAATTAAAACTAAATTCTATGGTCCACCTTTCATTTCACATATGATATATATATAACATATGTTTAAAACATATGTATATATTAAACTATCAAAACATTAAAGAACCCTTTCCGTCGGACTTCAAAAGTCTGAATAGATTGAATTTCAAACCAAATTCGCGTTCCAAAATGGGATGCTGACATCTGCCTAATTTTAACTCGAAATCTCAATCCAATGTGCCCTATAAAAAATTCGGGTCCGGTTTTCAGGTTTTCAGATTCCCTTCAATTTCATGCGATCCAATATTAATGCTCCATGTGTCCTCCTTTTGAATTTACAAAACTGTCATTGAATCTACAAAACTGTCGGGTAAATTTCTGTTTGTTTAATTTCTGGTTGGTGAATTGCGTTAATGTTGGTTGTTGTGTTTAAATACAATCCTGCACAGAAATATGGCTGCGGCCGTCTACAAAAAAAACTTGTAGGAATTTTAAATGTTGAATTAAATTTCTGGATGGCATGCAAGCAACCTCCAAAAAAAATGTTGCTGCTGCATCCATCCTTCTGCTGCAGCAGTTGAAGTTAAAATTCAACAACACATGGTTTAATAAGTGAGGGTGTAAAGGTAACTTTTTGTCGATAGTACTGGATTAAGATCATCTATTCATTTTTGTAGGGTCTTATGGTGTTTGGTTTTTAGTTTTGGGTTGGGCTTATTAAGTCTAAGATATTTTTTGAGTGAAAAAATTGCTATCGGGTATTAAAAATTTTTGGTTCTTTTGTCAAAATTTATGAGCTTGTTAGGAAATACAAAACTGACAATGGTTGTATCTTAAATTTGTGGAAAATAATTTGAAATGAAACCTTTTGTTTAGGTTGTTGCAGCAGGTGCAAACCCCATTCAAATTACTAGGGGCATTGACAAGACAATAAAGGCCCTTGTTTCGGAACTCAAAATTTTGTCAAAGGAGGTAAACGCTTGCCTTTTGAGTAGGTTGGTTTTCCTTTTTGTTGATGGTTTGGTGTATCTAATTGAATTAGTTGCCTAAGGTATTTTTGGTTGCAAACTCCTTTTCATTTTTCATACAGTATTGGCCTTGTGGAATGCATTTGATTGTGTGGTCTTGTTAGATCTACAACATTTGTAGTTGTTTAGTCTTATGGCCGAGGTGCACTTTTATTATGGAAATAGTTGATGCAATATTGTCATTTAATCCTTACTGCGGGGTAGCATGTTGAGAAGTTTCTTGTGAAACATTTGGTATTCAAAATGACACTTGATCCTATACAGCATCATGCACTTGACTTCAAAATTCATATTCAAAGTGTGCCAGACAATTCTTGCAAAATTTCAAATATTTATGTTGTTTTAAACCATTATCTCTTTCATGTATTGGATGCTGAAAATGTGAAAAAGAATTTGGTATGAAACCAACTGGTGAATAATTTCCAGCAAAACAACCACTTCCAAGACATGATTTAGAAGTAGAACATATGTACTTATGAAGCATAGAAAGATATCCTTGATGCATTGTCAATGTTTGGCTAGGGTTATTTTTGGAGAAAATAACTCCTTATTCCTAGAATAGTGATCTTCAATACAAGTAAATGCGAGAGAAGAGAGATCATCGTGTGACATAAACCTATTAACAAAAGTGAACAGGGAATGATTATTAATTATGGCATACTAAGTTGTCAGTGATTTTGACTATTTGTCTTTAACATGTAAAAATGTTAAATTCCAAACTTACATAATCATGGTTTGGCATCATGAGCTTGACTAATTTTACACCATGCTCATAATTTCATTGTTGTCTTCATATCTATAAACAACATTTAAAATAATAATAATAAAGTTCTATAAGAAAAATCCAGACCTCCATGCTGCTGCTCCTTGTGAGACAAAGTCAAAATTGCATTACACAATCTGACACATAAGAATCTCCTATATCCCGGTGGTATGTATCCAAATTCTTATAATAGTGTCTTCAAGACTTATGTTGACATTGCCAATGAGATATTTAAGCAATGAAATATGGAGCCTTCTTCATTGTTGTATATGTAACAGTATTTTATTAATATAAAGATTGATGGTTTTGTCTTTCTGAAAATGAAATGTAAAAATAATTTATTGTGGTCAATTGAAAAGTTTTTTTTTTTAAAGATTTTCATTATGGAAGGGCGACATAGATATATGCCCTTCTAATTGAAATTCGGACCTGCCCTTCAAATTTGATCACTGTGTGGGACCTTAACAAACAATAAAACTATTCCGCCGCGTGTTATATAAAACATATAACAAAACCTTTGTCAAAACTTCAAACGAACCCTTTAGCCGTGGGTATTTCATCACGAATTGATCATTTTACCATGTACCTTCTTCTAGAGGAATATTCTTCCACTTGATTAGGTACTTCATCATGGTTATATGTCAAAGAGATACAGAATGTTTATCTATAACTTTTTGTGGTTCAAGAATCAACTTTCATTCTTCATCTAATTTTGGAAGTTCTATTTACATTGGCATATTTTTTCCCAAAACCTTTTTTAGGCAAGATACATGAAAAACCTTATGAATGCAAGAAGAAGGAAAATATAACTTATATACCACTTGTGCAATCCTATGAATAATTATTTAGGGCCATAACATTTATGAGCTAATTCTTTATTCTTCTTTTTCTTGAATGAAGAATTCTTATAATGCTATAATCTAAAAAATACCCAATTACCCTCCTCAAATTATCTTTCACTTCAATGTTGTTCCCCTTGTTGTTTTATCATGTTTCATGTCATTTGAAGGTTTTCCATAATACTTTTCAAATTTTCTTTAGTATTTTCCATATGTGACTCTATTTCCTATACTTTGGACTTATCTTGCAAAAAGTATGAGATACTAGGAGTTGGATATCCATAAAGGGTCTTAAATGGGGAAATTTTAGTAGATGTGTGATAGGTAGTATCATATTACCATTCTTCCTTGACGAACCCACTTCATCCATTAAGATTTCTTTTCTAAAGAGTAACATTTTAGATAACCTTAAAAACATTTGTTAACTATTTTTGTTTGACCATTTGATTGTGTTTGATATGTAGAACTCATGGCAACTAGTGTTTCTCCACTCATATTAAATAATTATTTCCAAAATTTTCTTGTTACTATTACTTTAGGAAAACCATGAAGACTATGAATTTCTTTCACGGACACTTCTGCCACTTGGCTTGTTGTTTATGTACTTTGAGCTCTACAAAAAAAATCTACAAAATTTGTCTATATAAATGACCACAAAAAATGTAATACTTACCTTTATATTTCAGTAACCCTGTAATAAAGTCTATTGATATATCTTCTAGTATTTGAATATGTATGTGGAATGGTTGAAGTAACCCTAGATATTTTACTATCTCTCTTTTATTTATTATGCAAACCTGACCTTCTCTTACAAAATTTTGAATATCTTTCTTCATTCCTTCCAAAAATATGTTTTTTGATCCTTTGAGATGTTTTAAGGAACCCTGCGTCCTACCATCAGAGAGACATGGGACTCCCTTAATATTTTTTTATTCAAATATGCTTGTGTGCATAAAAATATTCTACATTTGCACCAAAGTATATCTCTCTTTCACTCCCAATGCTCCATAGAGTTCATCCCATCCTTTATAAATTTTAGTTTTTGTTTAGTACTATTGTCATTTTTCCATTATGGCAAGCTTCTTCTAACCACCTAGGAATAGAAAATGTAATTGGATATAAATTTGAGGCCTCTTCTATTTTAGAAAGAGCATCATGTACTAAATTTTCCTTACCCTTTTTGCAGATTATCTCAAAATTAAAACTTTGCATTTTCTCTCCTCATTTTTGTTAATATTCTAATGAAAATCATAGCTTCAAAAATACTTTATGCTATCATGGTATATCTTGACTTTAAAGTACCTCCCAATGATATACTATCCCCATTTTTTATTGCATGTAATATTTCTTCCATTTATTTTTCATACGTAGATTTCACCAAATATTTTCTTTGAATTCCTTGCTTTTAAAAGCCAATGCTATCCCTTATTGTGTTAATGTTACGTAAATTCCTTGTCCTAGTGCCTCACACTCTACTATGAATGTTTTACCAAAAGTAGGTGCAACCGATGTTGGTGTAGAAGACATGGCATCCATTAAAGAGAGAATGCCAAAGTAGCCTCATCATTCCATATAAATGATATTTTCTTCAAGAGATATGTGAGTGGACTTGAAATGCATGCATAATTCTTAACAAATGATCAATAATATCATTTAAGTCTAAAAAATCTTCTAAGAACCTTGATTTTCTTAGGAATAGGTCATTTTGTAATAGCTTGCATCTTTTGAGGCTCCAACTTCACTTCTTCCTTTAAAACAATATGAACCAAATACTCGAATTCTTATTTCCCAAAAGCACATTTGGATATTTTTACATAAAAATGATTGTTCTCAATAATTTATACTTTTCCACATGTTTACTAGTGTGGTATTCCCATGATTTATTATAAATATGTGTATTATCAAAGAAAACCAACACAAATTTTATAAGATGGGATCAAACAAAATTGTTCTTAAGTCGAGCCCGTCGGACTTCAAATGGCGATAAACCATAATTCAAACCAAATTCGCGTTCCAAAATAGCCTACTGACGTCGGCCAATTTTGTGATGCGAAAACCAATTGAATTCCGCCCTAATATTTTTCGGGTTCGGAGTTGGGCTGGCGTACGGAGGGAGAGTTGTGACGCGAATATCTTATCAAATTCGCCCTAATCTTTTTCGGGTCCAGATTTCCACTGTGCGAGCGGCCCAAACAAAGATCCGCTCCAATCAATTTCTGTCATGTGTCCTCAATCAAATTTTTCCTTGTTCCCCAATGCGGGTGCATTCGATGGCGTTTAAGGCGATGGGACATGGATGTGGCGATTTCATATCAATCGCTAAGTTTTAACGCTATTCAATTAAGTTCCAAGGTTTTCACATCAAATCGCATTAAGTTTTAACGTTGTTCAAGATCGGACCTCCACTCATGTTAGTGATTCTGCATGCTCCAATATGATCCGACCTTCGACTCTCATTAATTATCAGAGATTAATTATGACGAGCGTCCTTCGATTGCATTGCAGTCGGGTCAATAAAATGGCGTTTCGCTATGGTTTTTCAGATGAGCCGGTTGCTGGGTTACACTGCCCGCTCACTGTGACGAGAAGGAGAAGTGGCCAGCTAAACTGCTGCTTAGACCTTGCTTCATATCTGCATTTCTCTCGGTCTGGTCCTTGTCTGTCTTCCTCTGTTTCTTGGAATTCTGCTTCTCCGTCTCCTCTTGTGCCCACTGCTGAGACTGCACCCATGCCTCGCCTGCGTCAAAGGATGCGTTGTCACAGGGGGAGCACTAGAGGTCAACCCCTGCGCGCTCCCTCCAGCCCCCCAACCGAGTCGTCTTCCCAGTCCAGTGATTATCACGCAGGTAGTTATCCAGATACTAGAAGTGGGCGGGGTCGGGTTCTAGGATCTGGCCACCGTATGGGCTCCCCTGCTCCTCATTTCCCCACCGCTTCTCCTTCTCCCACAACGCGCACTGCGATTTTTTCCTTTAATTTCTCTATGAACCGCCCACGAATCACAGCTTCAATTACTGTGGTTTTCCGTGAGGAGGCCCAAATGAAGGAACAATGCACGCGTCCGGCAGGTCTGAGCTTAGAAAAAACCGGCCAGCATTTGAGCCTTCAGGAGGGGAGCGGTGGCATGAATGTGGAGGTAGCACCTGGCAATATTGGACCTTCCGAAGGATGGTGCTGAATCGTCGAGGAGCCGGAGGAGTAGTTTGGTTAATTTGTTTTTCTTTCTTCGCGGCCCACTTAATTGGGCTGCTTTTAGATTATATTACTGTGTTGGACCTCTGTAATATTTTTGAATTCTGTAAACGTTCAAGACTGGTTTCCCCGTATGAGGGCAGTCTTCTTAATTTTTTGATTTTTTGATGACAAATTTGCCATGAGTCTGGGAAATGTTTTTGACTTTGGTGTAATTTTATTCCCACTGTTAATAGATTAACTTTACTTAGTGTTGAGTCCCAAATCTGCATCTTTTCCATACACCTTTCTATACCTTTTTCATTCACTTGAACCTTCCCAGTTGTCAATATCATTGTATATTAATTGCAAAAGAGCATCTAACATGGTTTTTAACTATATTTTTGTGTCTGCTGTTTGATTTAGATTTTTCTCATTTAGCTGCGGAATCTTGCCACTTTCCGCAGCTGCTGCAACTTTCCGCAGCCATTTTGTGAAACTCTATGTTACAGGTGTCTTCAGGTAAAACGAGCCACATGGGCAAGTCAGAAATGATGTGGACATGGATCGTGTTCTATTGGCTCGGGCAAATTCATCCAGGGAGGCTGCGGTCAAAGATGGCCAAGTGTAAGTCAACCGTAGAGTCCCACGGTGACAGGACTCTGTTTCTCGTCACGTGGAGATTTCTATGGCCGTTTCTGAATTGCGGGAGACAAATCAACACTTGTACATGGCTCCATAAGCCTAATTCAAGCATCCACTTCTCATAAATTTACTCCTCAACGCGGCCATGACCCTAGATCTTTGGACGTAATGGTTTACGTGTTTTGTATCAGCATAAAATTTAGGAAATTAGTTACATCACCTTCAGTTATAAATAACGTGTTTGCATACGCATAAGAGTTAGTTTTTATTAGCTTCCAGATAGCTCTGTAATGTAATTACGCTGCCACTGTGCCATAATATCACCTTGCTGTTATGACTGCATTTTAATATATAAGAAGACTCTGTTTCCAAGCGTAATTCATACTTGAAATTTGTTGCCAAGGCTGGTGTAGAGGGCCCCTTCACAGCTGAGGTTTTGTGCATTATTGTATAGTTCTTGTTTTATTTCTTAAAGCTCATTGTGCCATAATTCATTCACATGTTTATACATTGCATCTTTCATGGTATATATGCTTCATTTCTGTTTATAATCTTTCATGCTTTACATTCTACTTCTGTCTTTCATGTTTTATGTTATTGTTAACTGATCAGTGTTCTTGTTTCAGGTTATAAATAGGCAGCCCGGGCATTTGCATAACTTTTTGAATAATGACATGGAATTAATATTGTTCTGCTGCTAATTTACTTTTCTTAGTTTCTGTTTAATTTCAGTACTGCTTTGTTTATTTCAATCTTGCACATTTGTTTCAGTAGTTAGATTTAGATATATCAAATTGTTCATGTCATTTTCAGTTACCTCCGAAAGCCACAGCTGGACTGATGGTGAGGGATTTAAGTATGAATGTATAGTTTGATATTAGTTTACTTTCTGCAAGTTAGATATATTAAATTGCTCATGACATCTTCAGTTACCTCCGAAAGCCACAGCTGGACTGATGGTGAGGGATTGAATTATGAATGTGTAGTTTGATATTAGTTTACTTTCTACAAGTTATATATATTAAATTGCTCATGACATCTTCAGTTACCTCCGAAAGCCACAGATGGACTGATGGTGAGGGATTGAATTATGAATGTGTAGTTTGATATTAGTTTACTTTTTGCAAGTTAGATATCAGGTTACTCAAGTTATTTATGGTTACTTTCGAAAATCATAGCTGGACTAATGATGAGGGATCAGAAGATAAGTTGATGTAATTTGATTTAGATTTACTTTGTTGCAACTTTTGGATTTCTTTCAGCATAGTTTCTTTTGTGTTTGAACAACAGCAAGAATAATGAGTTTCATGATCAAGTAGTTCATTGTTTGATTTATTAGACTAGCAGCACATTTTCATTTCAGCAGCACATTTTCATTTCCTTTCAAGTTTTGTCATTGTATGTTTCAAATTCCTTCTGAAGTTTCAAGTTGGTAAATCATTATAAAGGATATCATTTCCTTGAACAATCATAACCATACTTGTTTTTATTTTTATTTTTTTTATCTCACATTAGAAAACCAAAAACGAAAAAAAGATTAAGAAATAGGTTATCTTGCACATATAGTGCGCCGCACTTCATCAGCTTACGAATCCCGGATTGATAAATTAATGTAGCAATTTAGGACACACTAAATTGACCAAACACTTAGAAAAAAAAATGTTGCCTTGTTTATATTTTAAACATGTTTTTTGAAATACAGAGCCATGTTTATATGATTGTTTATAGTCGAAGTGCTACGGGATGGTTTATTATATTAATATTTCATGGTCGAATTATGTTCATAACAATTTGAAAAAATAATTGTTGCCCTGTTTCTATTTTAAACCTGTTTTTTGAAATAAAAAGCCATGTTTATATGGTCTACGTATTATACTCTTTCTCTGTATATCTACAGGAATATTTTTGCTATGAACAGGATGGATGTTGTAGTGGGCTACTAATGGAAACAAGCAAGCCTGAACCTTACATCTCGGATGAAACAGATGGTTACCAATTTTGGAATCAAGCGAGCCTGATCTTACATGCGAGCCTGGGTTTCTGCAGATGGTTTTTATTTTCGGGAACAAGTGAGCCAGAATATATAATCGACCCTAGGTTTATACATATTTTTTCTCTATCATGGATGCTTTTTTGTGCTTGAGGTGTATCAACGTTGTGTCTTGCTTTTTTCCTGTATCGCTTTATGATACTATTTTTATGTATTGTGCAGTTATATCTTGCCTTCAAAACTAGCGATGTTGGTTTATTGATATGGTCTGATGGTCTTTTTATATTTTGGACATATCACACTCCTCACATGATTAGCATTTTTCTCTGTTCAAGGATTTTGGGTACTTTAATTTGTATTTGGAACAATGGACGTCAGTATGTACTCTATATGTTTCTTTACTATTCTGCATACTGCTATTTCACTTTCTTATAGATGCCTCGGGCATATTTGGATGCTTTCTCAGATTGTCGATAATCTCCATGTGGACCGTTACTGGGTTTTATATCATGTCCCTGTATGTGACATGGGGTATTTTTCTACCATTGTCTGGGGTGGGACTTCCACTTTTCTGGATGGATATTTGGGTTCCAATCTTCAGATGTGAAAATGTAATGACTTCATGGACTGTTTTACTTCATATAATATATTCAAAACAACGTTTTTTCTCTTGTGAAATTTTTTTTATTAATGTTTATCACTCTGCCTTCAAAACTAGCGATGCTGGTCTATGTTGCTGGTTTATTGATATGGTCTGATGGTCTTTTTATATTTTGGACATATCACACTCCCCACATGATTAGCGTTTTTCTCTGTTGCAGGATTTTGGGTACTTTAATTTGTATTTGGAACAATGGACGTCGGTACTCTATCTGTTGCTTTACTATTCTACATACTGCTATTTCACTTTCTTATAGATGCCTCGGGCATATTTGGATGCTTTCTCATATTGTTGATAATCTCCATGTGGACCGTTACTGGGTTTTATATCATGTCCCTGTATGTGACATGGGGTATTTTTCTATCATTGTCTGGGGTGGGACTTCCACTTTTCTGGATGGATATTTGGGTTCCAATCTTCAGATGTGAAAATGTATTGACTTCATGGACTGTTTTACTTCATATAATATATTCAAAACAACGTTTTTTCTCTTGTGAAAAAAAAATGATTAATGTTTATCACTCTTCCTTCAAAACTAGCGATGCTGGTCTATGTTGCTGGTTTATTGATATGGTCTGATGGTCTTTTTATATTTTGGACATATAACACTCCTCACATGATTAGCGTTTTTCTCTGTTGCAGGATTTTGGGTACTTTAATTTGCATTTGGAACAATGGACGTCGGTACTCTATCTGTTGCTTTACTATTCTACATACTGCTATTTCACTTTCTTATAGATGCCTCGGGCATATTTGGATGCTTTCTCAGATTGTCGATAATCTCCATGTGGACCGTTACTGGGTTTTATATCATGTCCCTGTATGTGACATGGGGTATTTTTCTATCATTGTCTGGGGTGGGACTTCCACTTTTCTGCATGGATATTTGGGTTCCAATCTTCAGATGTGAAAATGTAATGACTTCGTGAACTGTTTTACTTCATACAATATATTCAAAACAACATTTTTTCTCTTGTGAAAAAAAAATAATTGTTTATAGTCGAAGCGCTGTGGGGTGGTTTATTATATTAATATTTCACGGTCATTGGAACGCCCACAATTCATAACAAATATTGGAGATTTACTGTCCTGTTTTAAAGTTTCATTTTTTTTAAAATTGAACTCGCTGTCAGTATACCGACGCCTTGTAAGCGTCAGAATTGCAACAGCTTAAAAACGTCAAAAGAGAAACAGTATAAAAACGTCGGACAAGCGAAGTTCAAAACATCAGACCACATTTCGTCGGAGTTGCGATAGTTTACAAACGTCGGAAGAGTGACGTTCAAAACGTCAGACCACATTTCGTTGGAATTGCAACAGTTTACAAACATCAGAAGAGCGACGTCCAAAACTTCGGACCACATTGCGTCAGAATTGCGACAGTTTACAAACATCGGAAGAGCGACGTTCAAAACGTCGGACCACATTTTGTCGGAAGTGTGACAGTTTACAAATGTCAGAAGTGCGACGGTTTGGGAAACGTCCGGAAGAGCGACGCTTGTTTGGAAGCGACGAAAAAGGTGTCGGTAGTGCGACACTTTTTAAGTGCGTCGGAATTGCGACGGGATGGAAAAACACGTTTTGCCTGTCCTCGAACTGTCGCTCTTGCGACGAATATGTGTCGGAATAGCGACGAATTGGCCGTCGGAAATTCCGCCAAATTTTCTAGTGGTGGGATGTTCAGGTAGATGCCTTCAGGTTTGGGGAACATCTACTTGAGCTAAAGGTGGATGATATCTACTTTCTTACAGGATTTTTCAAGAGGTGTGCCCCCATATTTCTTCTAGGTGGGAGGAGTGGTGGGGAGACGAGTAAATATTATATCAACACCTATTGGTGACCTCGAGCCCAACCTACTAGGGATGGGAAGATCAATATCAAAGATGCGACCTAGTTACCATTAAGGATGATCCTATTTATCATTGCTAGACTGGATTGTAGCTCAACACTCCATGTAGTGAGTCGATCACACATGCAATATGGGATAGAGTGTCTTGCGCCCACAATGTTCAACTGAAGCAAGGGTGTCTTAGTAAATATGAAAGAACAGTTGACGGAAGCGAAAAAGGGGAAGTTGAAAATTTTTTGTTATGGTTCAATTTTAGTTTATTTTTCCATGGATCGGGTGCCATATATGTGCATCAATTTTAGTCTCTTTATTATTTTTTATCTGTATAAATGCATCTTCCATATATGTGCATATATTCTATATATGTGCATATATGGAAGTTGTGCATATACAATATGTTATCTCATAAAAATGAAGCATCAGTTGACAAAGTCCTAGAGGTTCATGTGTCAATGGTAGGGTCATATAATTCATTTCTCATTACTTGGTCAAGGGATATTTTGAATTTTCTTGTTTAAATCTTACCCTAAGGTCTAAACCCACTCACTTTCAAACTCCCTCATGTCACATCACTCATCCTTTTCTGACTGGTTTCAATTTTCAAGATTTTTGTACTAAAAATTCCATTTTAGCCAAGAATCCCTACTTTCGTAGTGCATTCAATTTAAAATAGGCAGAAAATGCTACGAAACTGGCTAATATTTTTGTAGCGAATGTGAAGCATTTCTCTGTTTTCTAGTTTGGAGCAGTTAACTTCAAAGGCGGTTTTTGAGCAACTGAAAACGAATTTTAGAAATATGAAAGAGGTTTTTCTTCATAACAGACCTAGCTACAAAAAATTCCCTCAGTTTCTTCAAATTCATTAGGAGGTGGCAGAAATTGATAAATTAAAATGTGGTACGAAACTGCCGTTACTAAACTGTCTTGTACATGACTGTTTAGCAGTCAACTTCAAGTTCAGTTTCTTGCCAAATGAAAAATGTTTTTGGAATTATGAAAGAGGTTTGTCTTCATTACTATCCCAGATACAAATAAATCTCTAAATTTTCTCACAAATATTATCAGTTGGGAGATAAAAGGATTTCATTGAAGCCCTATTTTCAGAAACAAAGTTTTCCTGTTTCAAATATGTTTTGAAAATGCAGTTTCTAGACAATAGGAGATGTGTTTCAAAAAACCAAGAGAGGTTTGTATTCAAGACATAATGGCCTACAAAAAAATCCTTCATTTTCTCAAAATACATCATCAAGTAGGAGATATAGGCTCTGTTCCAAGACCTATTTTTCAGGAATAAACAAGAAAAATCTGCAAGGACGTCTTAATTAATGAAGAAGAAATGCCTCAAGGAAACTAAAATGAAGTTGGTTTATGGTTTATATGATTTTTAGATGATGAAGATATGTTATATTCTAATTTTTTGAGCAACTGTAGTTTTCATTTGACAAATTTATGAAAACATCTGCATACTCAGCAATTTCGTATCGCCTCAAGGCAGAAAAGCGCTATGAAACTGTTGTAGTTGCATTTTTGCCTCTTTTGATCGGTATTAAAGGTGTTAAGGGCTGATTTAAGAGCTGAAATTACTATGAATTATGTGTTGAAGGGTGATCAATATGATGCAATAGGAAAGAGTCAAATTTTTGAAGGAAAAAGGCTTGTAATGGCAGCGCTACAGAAAGCGCTACGAAACTGCTGTATTTTCGTAGCGCAATACATTACATCCTTTTGAGCAGTTTTTGAAGCAGTTTTAGATAATTGGAGGATATGAAAGAGTTATGGTACATGTTAAGAAAACATTCAACAATTAAGGACCACGAAATGAAGATTAAATGATAGCCAAAAATGTTTTAAAAAAGAAGAAGATCATTTGCCTAAAAAACAAGGTCTTGTTTCCAAGTTTTGAGGAGGTTAGCTAAGTGGTCATAAAGGGATGAAGCCCATCATACAAATTTGACCATGTGAATGTATACTTGTCAAATATGTAGTTTATTTTAGTAGATAAGGCTGTTAAAGATAATAAAAAGTATCTTGAGTCCTATTTGAAATAGGACTGTCAAGTAGGATAGGTGTCTGTTTGTCATTAAAGTTGATGTTTTATGGTTATGCAAGGTGTAATTAGGAAAAAATTCGATGTATCTAGCCTAGAGGCAGATCATATGATGATGTAACATGTCTATTAAAGGCTATGAGGTCGAATTGGTCAAGGGTTGGAAGATTTTTGGCAAAATAGCAGCTTATTGTAATGGACTGTTTTAACTAATACAAAGATCTGTTACTTGAACAAATTGAGATTCTGAAGGAGTTTTTAGTGCTTTCCTATTCTATTTTTACCTGTTATGTATCTCACTTGCAGTATTTTTTGCTTATATTACTCATAATTCATCTATGAGATTCTCTGACTTCCTTTATATGTGAATTGATTGTGTATACTCATGTTTTATTTATGTGTGTCCTACTTCTAGAAACTCTGAATAGCCTGAACTTCTATGTCAAGTAACTCAATGAATCACTGAAATGTTTTACTCCATAAGCCAATGCCTGCATACTGATATTATTTTCAATCTACACTCATCAGGTTGGAGATGTTACCTCAGAAGACTATTTGATTATAAATCTATTGGAGTTTCTGCTATATGCAATAACAACACAACTTTTATTCACCTGAGATTCTTATTATATTTCAGTGAGTTTTTGTCCTATATTTTGAAAGGTTTTCTTCAGTGTCTTAATGCTTATTACTCAGAACTCATGATTTTTCATGCTCTGACTTCCTTTAAGTATTAAGCTATGATTTATGTCTCTTAATAGTTTTCTTCCAATGTCTCTATGTCTCATTACTCAGAATTCATGTATCATATGCTCTGAATTCCTTTGAACCCCGAGATATTGAAAACCTCATGTATGTCTTGCTCTTTCATTGAAATATTTACAAGCCTCAGCTTCCACAAGGAAAACCTTATTATTGAGATCCCTGTCACTGACTCCATAGCCCAATGGTAGCAAGCCTTCATCTTTTCAACATACAAACATGCAAAACCAAGACATAATTCATAGATTTAGCCATCTATATACATCTTTATTCAATATAATTAACCCTTTAGAGAGCCCTCTCAGACTGAGGAGGCTAAGCCTCAGTCACAAGAATGGATTGAAATAGTTACACTGAATTTTTCTGATTAGCAGCCAATCAGGTATGATTTTGGTGATAACACGGTAGATGCACATATTCAAAAAATAGCACATATAACAAAGTTACACATATATGAAATATATGTGCATATACAATAGATACACATATACAAAAGATGCATATATACATAATTTACACATATATGAAATATGTGCGCATATATGGAAGTTGTGCATATTCAAAAGATTTGTGCATTTGCGGAAGTTGTGTATATTTGGAGGTTTTTGCATATGCATATCATGGAAGTTGCAGTTTGCTTATATGTATGCAAAAATTATGTATCTGTACATATACTGAAGTTGCACATTATGGAAGCTATGCGCATATACAGAAGATATGCACATATAGAGAAGTTGTGCATAAATGAAATATATGTGCATATACAGAAGTTGTGCAGAACTTATGTATATGAAAAAATTCTATATATGTGCATATCTTTTGCATATGCACAAACAGATATGCGCATATATGAAAGTTGCACATATACATAAATTGTGCATATACGAAAATTGTACATATATGGAGGTTTCATATATACAGTGGTTAAAGTTGCACATAAATTATCTATATACAGAACTTCCATATATGTGCATCTTCTGTATATGTGCATCTACCGTACATGTGAAACTTACGTTTATGTTCTTATACAGAAGTTATGCATATACAGAGGTTGTGTGAAACTTCAACCTCCGTATATAAATAGCCTTCGTATGTGCGCAACTTTTGTATATGTTCATATCTTCTGTATATGCACAGCGCATATATGAATGTTGTGCATATACAAAAGATATGTGATGCAAAAGATGTGAACATACTTAGTATATGTGTAAATTTTGTATATACACATATTTTTCGTTTATGCTTTTATTTCGTATATGTGCATTTATTCCATATATGTGCATATTTGGAAGTTTTGCATATATAATAGATGTGCATATACAATAGATATGCATATACGGAAAATATGTGTATATACATAAATTGTGCATATACATAAGATATGCACATATACAAAAGTTGTGCATATATGCAGACTGTTGTATATACATGCTACAAAAGTTGTGAACTTTTGTATATGCACAACTTGTGTGTATGTGCATATACAAAAGTTGTGCATATACAGAAGATATGTGCATATACTAAAGTTTCACATATACAAAATATATGCGCATATACATAATATATTCACATATCCAAAATTTGTACATATACGAAATATATGCATATATTGTATATATGTGCAACTTCTGTATATGCCCAAATTCCATATATGTGCAACTTATGTATACGTGCATATTTTCTATATATGTGCATATTTTCCTTATATGCCCAAATTTCATATATGTGAATATTTTCTGTATATGTGCACATCTTCCTTATATGTGCAACTTCCATCTGTTGGACTTGCAAAAGGTGTGAAATGAGTATCATAAAAATAGGTTTTGTAAATTCTAGAAGACTTGAAGCTTTGGATGTGAAAACATATGGTTTGTAGATAAAACCTTAGAGATGATGTTTTTTTTTAATAAGAAACCCTAGTTTGTGCAAGGAAGGAATGGCATCATGTTGATGATGAGGACGAGGAGTAGACCCAAAAACCTAACTACTCATGGTCCCTTGCATAATGCGAGTTAACCAATTTATTTATTAGCTATGGCCCATTATAAGTAATTAGAATCTCCTCAGAAGCTCGTTAAGAGAGCACACAACTTTTTGTCCATGGTGCTCCCTCGAAGTTTTTGTAGAACGAATCTGACCTTCTCAGGTAAAGCATTGGTGGGAAAATACATGGGAATGTGTCCCTCCCCATAATCTATGGAGCAGTGGGTTAAACATACCTAGATATCAATGATGAAGGGGAATTTCATGGTCTACACCATGGGAAATTAATTTTGGCATTCCTCTTCAAGCTTAAAGAGTATTGTGACATCAGTTTCCGAAACAACCCCTACTTCTTCGATGCTAAGGGTATGTATTTAAACAATTAGTCTCTTGAATTCAATCTTGATAAAGATGTCACCAAGGTGGTTCTAGTGTGGGTTAAGTTGCCTCAATTTCCTCCATCCTACTATAGTGATGACTATCTAAAGGCCATCGGAAATTGGGTAGGTCATTTTTTGGATAGGGCAGAGCCAAAGGGTCAATAGTTCACCTACGTGAGGATTTGCATGAAGGTCGACTTGGAGGAGGACCTCCCCTCAGAAATAAACTTGACCCAAGGTGATAAGAGCTTTGTATAGTCCCTAGACTATGACCAATTCCCATTTAAGTGAAAAATGTGCCATGATTATGGCCATTTTTATTGATACCGCAAAAAAAAACAAGGCTCGAAGTGGAAATGGCCTTGTCGCTCCTCAAGTTAGCCAATAGAAAACCCATAAAGAGGATAAAATAAGGATAAGGGAAGAACAAGATCCTCGACAACATCAGCCCATATTATAGCTTCTTCCTCCGCAAACCCTTTTGATTCTTTATCTCAAAATACTCTTGAGCTTTTGGAAAATGCAGTTGGAATTGAAGAAGGAACTCAATTGGAAGAGGAGGATAAAGGTTCAAAGCATGAAGGAGAAGAAGAATAAGTGTTAGAAAAGTACAAATAATTTTAGAGAAATAGTGCTAGTATTTCTCAAAGCTAATGCGGCACTTCTGAAGGGCTAATCATTAACCGGAACTCCTCTAGTCTAACTTTAATCGATGATATTAAAAAAAAATGGATTGCAGTCAGTTTTGAGAATTATTGATCTGTAAAATGCTTCTTATTCCCCTCCTTATAAGCTTCATATTGATCCTTCTACTTCGATCCACTTGATTGCACTCTTTTTAGGCCTATGTTCTTGAGATGCTATGCCTTTAAACAAGCCTCGTCCACCGATTTAGGCTTGAACAACATCACTTGATCACGTAGATGGTAGTGAAGAGCCCCCCAAATACTCTAGGAGAACATCTCGGTTCTTTCGATAAATACCCAACATTATAGCTATCTTTCTTAATTTTTTGGTGTATGTTGGCACCCTATAATTTGCAAGATTGGCAAGAACAAGTATTAGGGAACCACATCAAACCACTTTAGAGTCTAGGACCTAGCCTTCCTGGGCTCAGAGAGGGCTCTCTTTGTGTTTATGATGAAATGATTTAGCTATATGATTATATTCTTCTGATTTTAGGCTAGTTATGAAGACTGGGGTTTTTTGTTTTGATTGATTGTTTGGTTGGATAGATAGAGTGTGGGAAGCTTAATCCATTCGGATATGGAGTCATAAAAGGGTTAAATTGTACATCAACTCTTCAAGGGTTTTCGCAGGGCAAGCTAACTATACAAAATGGATCTTCTTAGGTAAGATGAATATGAGATGATAGAAAGTTGTGAATTTAGTAAAACTAAAGGGAAATTAAGAATCCTTTAACTATACTAAAACAAGAAAGCCTTTAAGATAACAGTTTGGTAAACTAAAGAGAAGTTAAGAATTCTTTAGTTGTACTTCACTAAGGAAAACCTCAAGACAACAATCCAGTAATACTAAAGAGTAGTTAAGAATTATTAAGTTACACTTTCAAATAGAGAAAACATTCAAGATAACAGTTCAGTGAAATTAAAGAGAAATTAAGAATTCTTTAACTAAACTTCAAATAAAGCCTTTAAGATAACAGTTTGGTAAAACTAAAGAGAAATTAAGAATTATTTAGTTATACTTCACTAAGAAAACCTGAAGACAACAATCCAGTAATACTAAAGAGCAGTTAAGAATTCTTTAGTTATACTTTCAGAAGAAAACATAAATATAATAATAACAGACAGAGTTAAGGTGCCCAAACAACATATCTCAATCTAAAATTTTTGTTCTATTCTGAGAGAAATTGATGTACAATATGGAAAACAAGGAGAAGCATTAACAAAATAGGGATAACATCACCATTAACATAGCTCAAGAATCCTGTGAACGTGTTTGTATTACTGATGTGCAGCTAAAAAACGGTTACAATGCTCCAGTGCAATAATATTTGCAACTCAGAGTCTAATCAAAATCTAACCTAGCAATCAACAGTGATAATGAACAATACATGCAGTATTTAACTGCAGATGAGCAGTTTTCCCTAATCTAGGGTGACAGATTTGCATTTACTATAGAGTAATTGATGTTTTACAATTGAGACCATGCAAGGCCCAATGCATAAATATCTCTAAATGACTCACTATAATAATAACTTTCAAACTAACTGTTGAGCTAAATTTAAGATATTTTTTAACCAACTGCCAGCGAAATTAAATTTTACAATAACTTTTGAGTTAATGCTAAAATATCTCTCACTATAACATTTGACTTTAGTGGCTTTCATAAATTTGACATTAAGCTAGAGGTGGCCTATGTGGTTGAGAAGTGGTAAATGCTGAGTGGCCTGGGCATCTGGCTGTGTCTTCTTCATAGATTTGTTTCTCTGATTTTATCCTTTAATCTTTAATCTGTCTCCTTCTCTATCTTTTATCTGTTTTCTTTTACTGCCTTTGTTGTCATTGTAATCTCTTCTTCAACCTTCTTATCTTTCCTTTGTCTTAACTATGTCTTTTCTTCTTTAACCTTTAACAGATCTTTTTATTTCCTTTACCTTTCATTGTACTTTAACTGTGTTTTTCATTTCACTTCATCTCTGCATGCGCACCCACTGTAAAAACTCTCCATTTACCTTAATCTACCATATGAAGAAACCTCGTTGTCTTTGGAGTAATTATAAGATCCTTATTGATCATGATCCATTGTTGTTTCTGATTATTCTTGCGCTCCTAATCCTTTGATGAACAAGGCTTCTAGATCGTCATCCAGAAAGCCTTGATTAAACAATTCTTGGTCTTAGATATGAAAATTGATTTATCGCATATTCTGATATGCAGATCACCTGCAAAATAAGAAAAACAAATATTAATAAAAAAGAAGCTCCATAAGGATGCAATATGGCTTTGAAAGAATTCGGGAAGTCTGTGGACAGATTCTAGACAATGGAGGCTTTTCATTTTCTACGTTCAACTGTTTCTTTCTAGGTCTTTAGAAACATTGCAGGGGTTACATGGTGGCTCAGGGACTTATCGTAATAGAACAGATCTTGGATAATTTTGAATAGTTAGTGGTTTCACCTTATGGCGCGAAGGTGGTTTTAGACAGATGGATGCGATAAAACAGAGAGGCGACATGTGGAGGGAAAGAGGGGGTTGCGAAACCGCTTATTTCGCAACCCTCCAAAGGTTTTAAACCTCAAGCATTTGGGTTTGTGAAAAGGTGTGAGGGTTTTCGGATCGAGACCTAGAGATCTGACGGTGGTTGGGTGATGATTCGGTCACGGGCTGATTTGACAGGTGGGGTCAGGATTTGAAATGACACGGTGGGTTTAAATAACAAAGTGGGGCTGGGGACATATTTAAAGCGAAGGTGCTTAAATATAAAGGTGAGTCGGGGTTTTTTAACATAACGGGGGTTTTCAAATAAATAGGGTTTATTGAAAGGGGCCCCATAGACTAAAATTTACTTGAAACTAATGCAAAAAATGGGTTATTTACATTGTTTTTTAAATGAAAGAAGGGGAATGAGTGAGGGGGAAAAGGATTTTTAGAGAGGAAAATGGGGTTTTAGCAGGGGAAAAAAGGCTAAAATGAGGGGATTTATATCAAACCTGGGATTTCAGAGCATGAGAGTGTCAGAGAAGGTAAAAATGGGAGATAATGGATAGGTTAAATGAAAATAAATGAAGGCAGTGAGATTTCTGAAAATAAATGATAGTCAGGGAATATTATTTTCAGCAGACTGTAAAAAATACACAGTCATCTAGTGATACTATAGAATACATGAGACAAATAGTGCCTCCAAATGGGGAGGGCAACTCCTTTAGGAGGTGTCAAGAACATTTTTAGACCAGTAGCTTGATGTATTTGGCTGATTTTCCATTCTGTAATGCTGATCTGCTGCAATCTTTTGTGACTGTGACCTTCAAAAACTGAAATCCATACTTGCTAGAAATTACTTCTGCCTACCCATTATTCTATTCTAACATTTTTTCCTCATTTATTGGGTGCATTTAGAATTGCAAACCTTGACAAAATTTTTATTTTTGAAAGAAAACTATCTATCTCTATCCTTATAACTTCCAAAGGCTCAGATTAGACTAATGAGCTCTTTTATTCTCTACCTAGCTACTGATTTGCCAAGATTAAACAGTTTGACAAATTTTATTCACTAACTATCAACATGAAATTTAAAACATGAATGAATCAAGATTAAGCAGTTTGATCATCATGAATTGTGGCATCATTTGGACAAGCTACACACAATATTATTTTGTAAAAAGTAAACTAGACTGGTAAGCCAAGATCAGATGGTTTCGCAAATCTTCATTTTCTAACTTATGATTGAACAAAGCTTCTTAAAAAGTAGCGCCATTTAAATGTGCAGCACTTTCAGACACATTTATTTTTTGGCATGGGGCTTACCTTTTTTCTTTTTATCTGCCCTCTTTTCTTCTTTTCTTACTTACTTTTTGTAATATTTTCTCTTGAGATTTGTTTAAGCAATGTCATATACAATGAAGAAAACTTAAACTGATATTCTTAACTGAAATAATGTTTTGAGAATCCTACCATTGACAGAACCTCCAAACAGTTCCGCTCCATCCATTTCTTGTCAAAAAAATGCATTATTACCTCTTGCAAAATGAATTATGTATGGACCTTTCCACAAGTTATCAAAATTTCCATGCTTGCCTTTGTCCGCTCTCCTAGAATCCCACTTTAGCACTTTGTCTCCAATGTTAAAATCATTTTATTTGGTCCTTTCGTCAAATATTTTCTTGATGTTTTCATGTACCAGCTGTGTTTTGTTATATACTACTTCTCTAGTTTGCTACAGCTGAATAGTTTGGTTTATCCTTCTTTGTATATCATTCTATTCAGATTTCACCTCTTGAATGAGCTTCATTACTGGCACTCCCAAGGTTTTTGGGAAGACTACATCTGTTCCGTAGACTAGATGATAGGGTGACGTATCAATTGATTTCTTATTTTTTAGCCTGTCTCCCATAGTGCATGCACCAAGTTGTTGTGCCATGATTTCTTATTTTCCTCCAGCAACTTTTTAATGATGTTTACCAGAATTTTGTTTGAGGATTTAGCCAACCCATTACCTTGAGGGTAGTAAGTTGTAGAATGACCCAAAGTAATGTGATATATGTGGCAAAAATCCACCATTTTCTTGGATTTAAAGGCATCAACATTGTCAGTAATGATTTTCCTAGGACAACCAAACCTAGATAGAATGTTGTTTTCAAGGAATCTGATAATTACTGAGTCTTTGGCAGTCCTGGAAGGAATGACTTCTATCCACTTAGTAAAATAGTCAGTTGTAGTAAGGTTCCATTTGTGTTGGGAAAATAAGGAAGGGTGGATTTCTCAAATTAAATCTAAACCCCATTGTTGAAAAGGAGCTTCAACAAAGATAGGTTGTAATGGCAAAGGCAACAATTTTCTTTTACCCTAAAAAATTGGCACTTATGACAAGAAACTACCATTTTGTGGATATCTTTGAAGAGGGTAGGCCAATAGAAACCAGCCCTAAGGATTTTATTAATAGTGGTTTTCCAATAGAGGTGGCCTCCACACTCCCCTTAATGAAATTTATGCATAATCCTATCAACATCATCTTCATGCAAACATTTAAGAAATACACCACTAGAATTTTTCTAATATAAAACCTTTTCCAGAATGAAGAAATTTACAACCTTTAACTTCAAGAATCTGGCCTTTGTTTTGGACAAACCAGGAGGAACATTTAAATTAAAAATCACATACAGTATATCAACATACTAGGAAGAGTTTAGGAATGCTTCCTTAATAAGTGGAGTCGCCATCTCCTCTTGTTCATCCAATGTGTCAATCATATTGATGTCTAGTGCTTGAAAATTTGTTTCAGCCATTAGTTTAGCTAGTCCTTGTTCCTTGATTAACTTGGTGGAATTAATTTCTAGATCATATTCCAAGATGGCAGCAATCCTCTTGCCTCTTTTTCCATCAGGATCTTGTGTAAGTATGTCTTTAACCAATGTATGAGGCACAAATGCAATGATGTGTGAATGAAAAATGTAGACCCTGAAATATTTTAGCGCTTTGATTAAGACAAAATATTTCTTTTCCATGATGTTATATTTCAAAGGTGCATCTCTTAATGCTTAGCTAAAGAAAGCTATGGGTTTCTCCCTTCCTTTTGTATTTTTCTATATTAGTACAAGAGAAACTGTGTGTTCTGATGCAAAGGAGAAAATGAAGAAATCTTTGGTGAATTCAGGGATGATTAGAACTTGTGCTTGTGTAAGTGCCTGCTTCACTAAGTCAAAAGACTGCTTTTATTCCTTGGTCCACTTGATTCCTGACTTTCTTTTGAGCATGTTTTCGATGTTCCTCAGGAGTTATGCAAGGATTGGTATGAACCATTTTAAGAAATTTATCTTTCCAATGAAATATTCCAACTCTTTGATGTTTCTTGGGTGATTGATTTGCAATATTCCCTCAATCCTATTTGCATCAATCTTGATCCCTTCTTCATATATGATGTGGCCTAGAAGCTTTCATTCTTGAAGGCCAAATAATGATTTCTTGGGATTCAAAGATAGGCCATACTTTCTGCATTTCTCACAGACCTTTCTCAAATGAGCTAGACGTTCTTCATCAGTTTTTGAGTAGACTGTGATGTATTCAAGATATATCACAATGAAGTAACCTATTTCTTCTGAGAAAGAAATATCCATTTCTCTTTGAAAAGTGGCTCCAACATTCATTAACCCAAAATGCATTTTTACATACATGAAGGTGCCCCAAGGTGTAGTGAAATTTGTCTTGTGTTGATCATCTAGATGTACCAGCACCTGATTGTACCCTGAGAAACCATCAAGCAAAGATATCCTTTTGGAACCTACTACCCTTTGCAATATGTGATCCATATTTGGTAAAGGGTAGTTGTCCTTTAGGGATGCTTTATTTAAATTTCTGAAGTTAATGCAAAGCATAATCTCCCTTGTCTTCTTCCTCACAAATACAAGATTTGAAACCCATTCTGAGTACCTAAGTGGGACTATTATCCCAACATCATACATTTTCTTTATCTCTTTCTCAACCAGTAGAATTTGAACAAGATTTATTCTACGTAGCTTCTGTTTAAAGGGCTTATGGCTTTCTTTGAGTGGAATATTGTGCTGGATGATATCAGTATCATAGGACTTCAAGTCTTCATAACTCCAGGCAAACACATCACTAAATTCTTTGAATAGCTCAATATATTTCTGTTTTATGTGTGTTAGCAGTGTTTTTGAAAGTTTTACCATTTTGGGCTCTTGCTTACTGCCTATATTGCACTCTTCTACATTTTTTTCAGTGGATTCCATCTTTGGCTTTCTAGCAGGATCATTAAAATAAAAAATTTCCTCTAAGGGGACAAGTCCTCTTGGCAGGGTATTATCTCTGAACTGCAATACTTCAACCTCTTCTTTTTTTGGATCTTCACGCATTTCTATCTTATGTCGGTATTTCTTTTCTAGAAGATTCATATCAGCATTATGAGTGGACTCCTCCTTGCATGTTTGTTCCTCAGTAGGGCAATCCTCTTCATGATCTAAGTCTGACTTTGGCATTTAATACTCATCTTTGGACCGTAGGAAGTCTTCAATCTATTTGTCACCTTCAAAAACTTGCCAATACCTTATATTATTAGGAACAGTTGGTCTGTATTTAACCTTTACGGTGTATTGTTTGTTAGGATGATGTAGTTGACAAGTTCTGGCTGCAAATGCTAGTCCATTGGAAAGTATATTTTGATTTCTTGGGATAGAGGCAAGGTCAGATTCTTTAAATGTTTTTAGGAGGTCAAGGGCAACATTTCTGTATGCTCTTAATCCAGGATGCTTTGTTGAATATTCTCCCTTAATCTGCCTAATGACTAGCTCGGAATCTCCATGGATAGAGATCCTTTTGGCTTCTAATTTCCTCAATAATTGTAGCCCTAGAAGGAGTGCCTCATACTCTGCTATATTATTTGTACATTGAATGTTCAGTTTGTATGAATGACCTTTTGCATGGCTGTTCTTAGTGTTGTGTACCCAAATACCGGCTCTTGAACCAGTTTTTCCACAAGAACCATCAAAACTCATGCTCCAAAGAGGCTCAGGTTTAGATTTGTGTTGTTCATTTTCTATTTGGTCTAGTTGTTCTTGCTTTTCTTCCTCATTTTCAGCTATTTTTTTATTTACCACTACTTGTTCATTAAATTTTTCATTATTGTAAATGATGAATGAATCAAGTTCTGAGTGGACAGAGTAAAGAGGTGAGTTATCGGGCTTTTCTTGACTGTTTACCATGTATTTCATATGAGTTTCCCTATATAATCTTCTTCATTGGTTAAAGACTGGTATGGTAGCATAGGTCATATCCATTTGTAGAGTGCCTTGAATTTTGGCTCCCCACGAGCGTGAAAGGAGCATGACATACTTAGGGGGAATTTCAGCCACTACAATATCCATTACTAGGCTTTTGGCTGGTATTTGTGCTAGATTAACACAGAGATATTTGATAAGGCCTAGACATTTAACTCTACTGGAGTCAAAAGAGTACAAATATTTGTATGTTCTAGTTATCTCAAGACCAAGTTTCTCCATAATTACCTTTGGCATGAGGTTATGAGAAGCTCTTGAATCTAACATGGCATTGTGAAGGATTTTATCATGAATATTCAAATTGACATAAAATGGGGGGACACCTCCCTCTTGGAATTTACCTTCTACTTGATCTCCAAAAAAAAGTTCAGGTTTTTCATCATTCAGATTTAAAGTACCATTATTTTCTCCTATGTTTAAAGCTTTCAAAACTTGGGATCTATATACATCTTGGCAAACTAATTCAGTGAGAGGTATGGAAATATTTATCTGGGAAATTTCATTCTCAATACTAAATGGTGTATGTGTTTTTGGCAGATTTGAATCAGTTTTATCAGACATTATTTTTGCATCAATTTCAGATTGTTGATTTACATTAAGGATATCAGTTAAATAAATTTTGTTAGGGCTACTAGTTGATTTACTAGTGCTGCTTTCTAGACTTTTTTTTTTTTTTTTAATCAGAAATTTTAACCATTTGAGATGAACTTTCTACTTTCTTTTTAGGATCAGTTTCAGGGATCTTCCTAGAAGAAATTTATGGGTTCTTTCTCTTGGGAATGTCTTGGGTTTTCTTACTTCTAAGGTCATATTATATATGCACTTCCATGATAGCATTTTCGAAACCTTTTTTATAGTCTTCATATTCTTGGCATTCTTCTTCAATTTGAGTTGGGGAAAACATGCCTTGCACTTCCTCAATGAGGAAAACATTATCCTCATTATTAACTCCCATTAGATTGATTTGACTTTCTTTTGGCTCTTCAATCACCCCCTCATCCTCATCAGCATAGTTTTCTTGGAAAGGAGGCCTGATTTTTTGGTTAGGTCCTCTTTGTTCCCTTTGTCTTATTTTAGGGGGGTTCCTCCTAAATTTTTGGTTCTGATTTTTATTCTGAGGAGCTTCTTGATTTTCTATGGGGAAATCCCTCTCATTTGGATTTATTCTCTCCATAATCCTCTCCATGGTACTAACAAGGTATCAATCTTAGTATCAGATGTGGAGGCCACCGTTTCTTCCCTATACGTGACTCTCTTTTCATTCTTCATTCTAGCCCTCTTGGTGATCAGATTTTCCTCTACACTTACTACAACCCTCTGCATGTCTTCTAATGTAGGAGGGTCTCTTTCTCTTAGGTGATAAGCCATTTATGGGTCAAAACCATATATAAATTTCATCAGGGCTAGACCTTGTGGAGGTTTCATGTGAGGAGGGGGGGTGTGAACCTAGTGTAGTAATCTTGGACACCCTCTCCAACGTTTCTCTTGATGTTTTCATACTCTGATAGGATTTGGAGAGGATTTTTCTTGACTTCCAATTTGTTTAGGAATAGTTGATGAAAAGCAGGGAGGTCATGTATATTGTTAGGGGTTAGGCCTTTAAACCATTTTATTTCTTCTCCCCCTAAGCTTTAGGCAAAAATTCTTATCTTAATAGTTTCATCATCTATCTCTTGTCTATCACAATAGTCATCCATTCTATCCACATGTTGTTGAGCGGTTGTAGAAAGAATTGCATCAAATAAGGGGATTTTGGACTGATAGTCCTGTGGTAAAGGCAATGGTAAGACTAATGGGGCATACCAGGTTGCCATGGTTTTTGGTTGGGGAAACAAAGGGGGGTTAACAACTGGAGGGTTGAAAAAAGGAGGTGGAGGGTTGAATGTAGGAAGGTGAGCAGTGGGTGTATGAGTGGGGGTTGAGGCTTGCAAAACAGGATTCTACTGTAATATGGATGGGTCTAAAAGTATCTGGGTTATCCAACTCTGGGATTTAGTCCTGAATTAGCTTTGTTCCAGGTGTGAGTCAGATAGGGTATCCTACAAGTCTTTAAGGTTTTCAGGTAAGGAACCTTCCTTGTGAATAGGTCTGCTAATTGTTGAACTTTTAGATCTAGGAGTTTTCCTTAGGATTTTCTCCGGATTGTCAACTATTTCAAGAGGGTTTGGGTCACGATGGGATCTAGTACAGATTCTTCTAGAAGCCAGACTTTAGACCCAAGGCACATAGAGGTTGAAAACTATATAATGGCTAAAAAATTAAACCAAATTGTGAAGTAAAAATACTTTATTCACACAGTATTTTGACTGGGTTTCTTTGATTCTTGATAATCTTAGGATTTCTCAATAATTTCCTAGTGGAGTTTGTAGGCCTACTGAAAACCAATGGAGTCACCAAGTGGATGATTTCAACTTTCTTGAGGCTGGTTGTTGTCCACCATCAGCAACCAAATACCAGTCTTGGCTAATATTTGAGTCATCTAAATTTGAGTGGGGTTTCTGAGTTCTTGAGGAAATATTAAGCTTTTTTTAAAACTCAGGTTCTCCCCAGTATGGTCTCCCTTATGTTGGCACCATGTAATTTGCAAGATTGGAAAGTACAAGTAGTAGGGAACCACATCAAACCACTTTGGAGTCCAGGACCTAGCCTTCCTGGGCTTAGAGAGGGCTCTCTCTGTGTTTATGATGAAATGATTTAGCTTTATGATTATATTCTTCTGATTTTAGGCTAGTTATGAAGATTGGGGTTGTTTTTTTATTGATTGTTTGGTTGGATAGATAAAGTGTGGGAAGCTTAATCCATTGGGTTATGGAGTCATAAAAGGGTTAAATTGTACATCAACTCTTTAAGGGTTTTCACAGGGCAAGCTAACTATATCAAATGGATCTTCTTAGGTAAGATGAATATGAGATGACAGAAAGTTGTGAATTTAGTAAAACTAAAGGGAAATTAAGAATACTTTAACTATACTACAACAAGAAAGCCCTTAAGATAAAAGTTTGGTAAACTAAAGAGAAGTTAAGAATTCTTTAGCTGTACTTCACTAAGGAAAACCTCAAGACGACAATCCAGTAATACTAAAGAGCAGTTAAGAATTCTTTAGTTATACTTTCAGATAGAGAAAACATTCAAGATAACAATTCAGTGAAATTAAAGAGCAGTTAAGAATTATTTAACTAAACTTAAAAAAAAAATCCTTTAAGATAACAGTTTGGTAAAACTAAAGAGCAATTAAGAATTATTCAGTTATACTTCACTAAGAAAACATCAAGACAACAACCCAGTAATACTAAAGAGTAGATAAGAATTCTTTAGTTATACTTTCAGAAGAAAACATAAAGATAATAATAATAGATAGAGTTAAGGTGCCCAAACAACATATCTCAATCTAAAATTTATGTTGTATTATCTGAGAAATTAATGTACAATATGGAAAAAAAGGAAAAACATTAACAAAAGAGGGATAACATCACCATTAACATAGCTCAAGAACCCTATGAACGTGCTTGTATTACTGATGTGCAGCTCAAAAACAGTTACAATTCTCCAGTGCAATAATCTTTGCACTCACAGTCTGATCAAAATCCAACCTAGCAACCAACAGTGATAATGAACAATACATGTAGTATTTAACTGCAGATGAGGAAGTTGCCCTAATATAGAGTGATAGATTTACATTTACTACAGAGTAAATGATGTTTGACAATTGAGACCATGCAAGGCCCAATGCCAAAATATCTCTAACTAACTCACTGTAATAATAACTTTCAAATTAACTGCTAAGCTAACTTTAAGATATTTTTTAACAAACTGCCAGTGAAATTAACTTTTACAATAGCTTATGAGTTGATGCTAAAATATCTCTAACTGTAACATTTGACTTTAGTGGCTTTCATCAATTTTACATTAAGCTGGAGGTGGCCTATGTGGTTAAGAAGTGGTAAATGCTGAGTGGCCTGGGAATCTGGCTGTGTCTTCTTCATAGATTTGTTTCTCTGATTTTATCCTTTAATCTTTAATCTGTCTCCTTCTCTATCTTTTATCTGTTTTCTTTTACTGCCTTTGTTGTCATTGTAATCTCTTCTTCAACATTCTTATCTATCTTGTGACTTAACTTTGTATTTTCATATTTAAACTTTGACTGGTATTTTTATTTCCTTTACCTTTCATTGTTACTTTAACTATGTTTTTCATTTGCCTTCATCTCTACCTACGTAGCCACTATAAAAACTCTCCTTTTACCTTACTCTATCATTCAAAGAAACCTTGTTGTCTTTGGAGTAATTATATGATCCTTATTGATCATGATCCATTGTTGTTTCTGATTATTCTTGCACTCCTAATCCTTTGATGAACATGGCTTCTAGATCAACATCTAGAAAGCCCTGATTAAACAATTCTTGGTCTTATAAATGCAAATTTATTTATCACATATTCCAATATGTAAATCACCTGCAAAACTTTAAAAAAAAATATTAATAAAAAACGAAGCTCCGCAGGGAGGCAATATGGCTTTGAAAGAATTCAGGAAGTCTGTGGACAAAGTCTAGATAATGGAGGCTTTTCGGTTTCTGCGTTCAGGTGTGGCTTTCCGAGTCTTTAGAAATGTTGTAGGGGTTACATGGTGGCTCAGGGACTTATCGTAATAGCATAGATCTCGGATAATTTTGAATGGTCAGTGGTTTCGCCTTATGTTGTGAAGGTAGTTTTTGGTTTATCACAAGGGGCGTAAGCGGTTAGGTGGTTTTAGAAAGAGGGATGCGATAAAACAGAGATGTGACATGTGGAGGGAAATAGGGGTTGCAAAACTGCTCATTTTTCAACCCTCTGAAGGTTTTAAACCTCGGGCATTTGGGTTTGCGAAAAGGTGCGAGGGCCGTCTTATCAGGAGGCGGAGATCTGATGGTGGTTGGGTGATGATTTGGTCGCGGGCTGATTTGACAGGTTGGGTCGGGATTTGAAACAACGCAACGGGTTTAAATAACAAAGTGTGGTTGTGGACATATTTAAAGCAAAGGTGCTTAAATATAAATATGAGTTAGGGTTTTTAAACATAACGAGGGTTTTCAAATAAACAGGGCTTATTGAAAGGGGCCTGATAGACTAAAATTTACTTGAAATAATGTAAAAAATGGGTTTTTTCCATTGTTTTTTAAATGAAAGAAGGGGAATGAGTGAGGGGGGAAAGGATTTTTAGTGAGGAAAATGGGGTTTTAACATGGGGAAAAAGGCTAAAATGAAGGGATTTAGATCAAACCTAGGATTTCAGAGCATGAGA
This sequence comes from Pinus albicaulis, assembly GCA_034641835.2. Lineage (NCBI taxonomy): Eukaryota > Viridiplantae > Streptophyta > Pinopsida > Pinales > Pinaceae > Pinus > Pinus albicaulis. The sequence goes on along the minus strand of CM076584.1, from coordinate 81,598,531 downwards.
GTATCAGAGAAGGTAAAAATGAGAGATAATGGATAGGTTAAATGAAAATAAATGAAGGCAGTGAGATTTATGAAAATAAATGATAGTCAGGCAATATTATTTTCAGCAGACTGTAAAAAATACACAGTCATCTAGTGATACTGTAGAATACAGGAGACTAACAATGTACTCCTACAAACTTTGGCCCGACTTTTTCCTGAAGTAATGCCACCAGATCCACTAGTCCTCCACATAATAAATGGGATAAAAATATGAATTAATGATTATTTTTAAATCTTCCCACTTAGTCACTGGATGTTCTCCCTCTAACCTTAGGGTTTCTGTGTCGCTTTCCCGCCAAGTCAGTGCATGGCCCTCCAATTTCAGTCACACAAATGAGATTTTTTGTCCTTCCTCAATCTGATGGACGCTAAAATAAATTTCTAGTTGCTGAAACCAATGATTTAGCTTCAAAGCATAGATCTCATCTTGGTATGACCTGTTATCAAATTTGTTTCCACTTTAAACAACGAATGATTCATGACACTCAAACCGGGTTGATATTTTTTGGAGTCTTTCTTCGACTGGTTCTTTGTTTCTCCCTTATCTTATGATCCCCTTTTAGATTTGTCCTGTGCATTTGAACCCCCATCTTCTCCCAATTTCTAGTCAGGGCCACCATGAGGAGGGTCATATTTCGATTTAAATTTATGACTTGTTGTTCCAACGGTGTAAACCTCACCTCTGCAGGATCATGAGGTTCATTTACAGATTTTTCGGCCATGATTAGGGTTTATGATTTTTGGCCCTGCTAATCTACATCCCTGCAATATCCATAAAATACCCAAAGAAACCCGCTCTGATACCAAATTATCCATAAAATTCCATGGTTATTCCACTGGACATTTCGTCACAACAAATCTAATAATATATATTAAAATTTTGAATATTTACACTATTATAGTTTTATTAAACTTCTAGATCTGCAAATTTAACTGTAATTAGTGCATTCATGCAAATGGAAATTATGTAGAAAAGTAGAGAATGACAAAAATAGGCTATAACACACACATAAGACACAATATATTCTTTGGGAAACCCTTTCTGGGGAAAACCTGGCTGGAAGGTGAGGTCGCTTTGCTCTCTTTCTCTGTTTGGAAAATAAGTATGCACGTACAAAGAAGTAATGCTTGTGGCCCGTGGGATGCTGTAGTGTAAAAATACACTTTGTGTGTTCTACCTCCTATATCTATTAGATATATTTTCTCATCTATGGAACAAAATTCTCTCGAAAAAATGGAATGCATCTTCCTCCTAGTGCCCTGGTTATAACACAACGTGATATCCTACTAGTGGTTAAGTTTGACTAAATCAAATTTTAACTAGAGTTGCAACATATAATCTCTTAGAGTCTTTTACATAAAAAAAACGTGGCTAGCCCCTTTTCCATGAATAATAGGGGTTGACGCGGCATCCGACATAACTATAGGTGTGAAAACGGGAAGGTCAACTTTTGAGTGGCATACATTTTGCATATGGACTTAGATTGGCATGCTTCTTGTGTTGTTGGAAATATATATATGTGTAGAATAGTATGAAAATGTGCCACAGTGAAGCGGTAAATTTTTACCCCAAAAAAACATCTTTTGATGCCTCAAAATTCTCCTGGAAGGTTTCAGACCGTGTTTCGCTAAACTGGGTCCCACCAATAAAAATGGTCCCATGAGATGATTACTCCAAATTTTCCACTCTGTATGCATCAAGATGGATGAAAAAAAACTTAATGATCCAATCTGGATCAAATGGCACTCTAAGGATATTTTTTGACTGATAAGTGTATATGCACCTGTCGACTATAAAGACAAAGGGAATTTTTCGGACTCATTTCAAACATTAAAGGAAGGGCCTTGAAAGAGAGACAATATCATTTGTGGAGAATTCAACGCCATCCTGATGTCCTCTGAGAAGTTTTGGAACTCTATTGTTTGCAACCCCTTCAGAGATAGAATGGAGGATCTCATATCAGAGTGGGACCTTATGGATTTTTTTCGAAGCAAGGGAAAATACACCGATTCCAATAGAAGGGTGGGATTTTCTCACATAGCAGCAAGGCTCAATAGATTCTTTATTCATAGTAATTTTCTTCTAAAAGGGGTGTAAAATCATCAAGTCGAGATTGAGAGAAGATATATTATGGAGGAAAACTTGGAAAATGAGAATTTCTTAAGCTCGCAACTTCTCTCCCTCAGTCGACAGGAGGAGTATTGGCACATTAAATCTTGGAGCCTTTGGATCAAAGCAAGGGACAAAAACACATATTTCTTCCACAAGCTCCCAAGCCTAGTGGGTTTCCTATCATTTTTTATCGCTCATCTTGGCACTTTATCAAAAAATATTTCCTCTGCATATCTAATTCATCCAAAGAAAAAGGAATATTGGGTGGTATCACTAGTTCCTCCTTTTTATTCCTTATTCCAAAAGAGACTAAGCCCTCTTCATTTTCGCGTTTTAGGCCAATTTTCCTGTGGTTAAAATTGTGACCAAAGTCATAACAAATAGACTTAAAAATGTTATTCCTTCCATCAAATATGCAGATCAAGGTGCTTTCCTTAAACAAAGGAAGATTATGGATTACATCATCCTATTCCAAGAAGCGATCCACTCGAGTAAACAATCAGGAGTGTCAGATACAATAATCAAGCTTAATTAGTGAATTCCTTTGGTCGGATTCACCACTCCTTCCTCTTTGATATTATGGACAAATGTGGATTTGACAAAGACTTTATCAATTGGGTAAATTCATCCATTAGGAATCCTTAGATAAGTCACCTTGTAAATAGTCGACCATGTATTTTCATTTTTTCTTCTCAAGGGCTCAGGTAGGGATTCCCTCTCTCCCCTCTCTTGAATATTAGGGTTGCATATAGCCTCAGCAGAAACCTTGAAGTCACCTGCAATGAAGGGAAAATCAAAGGTCTCAACATTGCCCCAAATATAAATGATATCAATCACTCACAGTTCATCGATGAAACACTAATAATGGGATGTGCCTCAAAACATATAGCCATAAGGTTTAAAATAATCCTAGATCATTATTTGAACTTATCTGGGGGTATTATAAACAAGGGTAAAAGTCAGTTGTTTGGGTGGAACTACTCCTCTTCAATATTGCAAGAGGTAACAAAAGTATTGGAGTTTTCTTTGGTTAAAGACATGTTCTTTTTCAAATATCTATGGATTCCAATCTCATTGGGCTAGTTCAATCTGGAGTGTCAGGAAGAAGTTATTAGAAAATTTAAAAATAAAATCAATGTTTGGGGCGCACATTGGTTAAATCAATCCAGAAGGGTCATCCTTGTTAAATAAATCATGTCCTCACTCCCTTTATATCTTTTCTCTAGCTTACTTTCTCCTAAGTCATTTATAATGCAAATGAGTATGCTTATTAGAAGCTTTTTATTGACGGAGTGGGGGGGGAGGGGGATAAAAACAATAAGTTCCACCTGGTCCAATGGAACATTTTTCGATTACCCAAAGCAATTGGTGGACTGGACGCCATGGATCTTCTCTATATGAACCTAGTGCTTGGGGAAAAAATAATATGTAGGCTCATTTCAGACTCAGAGGAATGGTGGAAGCTTTCCTTTATAATAAAATAATTCGAATGAAAGTGGTTATTGAGGATAGAAGAAATAAAATGGGAGGGATATGGATCTAAAATCTGGGCATTATGCAAAGAATAATCGTTAATAATTGTTAAAATTCTCAATCAGAGTGTAGGTAATGGGGTGCGTATCAACATATGGACTAATAACTTCTCTCCTCAAAGCACTCTTGGAAGGTTGGAATCTCTCGAGTATCTAGCTCAGTGGGTGAAAGATAATGGTATTTGAAAACTAAATAACATCTCAATTTGGGATGAGCAGGGTCGCTAGCTAGGATGGCGTAGAATGGATCTCCCTCCACACCTAGAAGGTTAATGGTAGAAGATAATTTACTTCTTGAAAGGTATGGCCCCCACATCAGTTAACTTAATGGATTATCATATTTTTATTGCTAATAATCAAAAGGTGTATACTACAATCAAGTCCGGATATGCTCTCTCGACAACGAATATTCTCCATACTCCCAGTAGCAAGGCTTGGTCCAAAATTTGAAGCTCGTATAACATCCCAAAAGTCAATTCCTTTTGTTTGTCTCTATCTCATGGAAAGATTCTTACCTCCAAAAATATCAAAAAATATATATATAAAAAGACCTTCAAGATGTGATTTATGTTGCAATGATGAAGAAACTATCCCACATTTGTTTTGGTATTGCCTGTTTGCAATGAAAAGTTGGAAATTTTCTTTCGGTCATATAAAATCCTCTCTTACCATTCCCTGTTATTGGGAGGATATGTTTGTAAACTGGAAGGTGAGATATTCTTGGCCCTGGAAATATTCCTCGGTGCAAATAAGTTGGATGAATTTACCAAATTTCTTATGTTGGTTAATTTGGAATGCTCGAAACAATCTCATATTTAGAAATGAATATTCTACACCTCTGCCACACCTCTGCAAGTGGTGAGAAAAGAAAAGGAAATTCTCTCTGAGGAAATTTCAGCCTAATTATTTGATCAAAGTGACATAGATAAATTGAATTCAAAGGGAAAAGGGTGGTAAAATAAAATCTAGTCTATCAGCCTCCCGCAAAGTTGATATATCATCCTGATCTCAGCAGGAGCCCTTGTATCTATTCAAATCAAGAGAATTTTAATAAATAGAGATATGAAATCAATGGCTTCCAAATTTTCTTTGATGGCACTTCAAAAGGAAATCCAGGGGAGGCTAGTGGGGGAGGTATCTTTATAGGCCCTGGTGAACAAATGGTATTTAAATATGCTTGGGGGCTTGGAAAAGCCACAAAAAATCATGTTGAGTTTCTTATCCTTTGGAAAGGATTGGAGCTTACCCGAGATCAAGGAATCAAGAATATTTCTATATTTGGGGATTCCTTAATTTTTATAAGGAAAATTACTAAAGAAAAGAGATCAATTGACAAAAAATTACAAAGTTAAATTTTATCATATTCTCAAAAATCTAAATTCAAGTGCAGATGAAATGGAAAAATCCACATTGTTTAAAGAGATCCTCGAAATCAGTGAAAAATAATATATATTCCCAGTTCCATAAATGAAGAGTAATCATCGCATTAAATGGATGGTGGGGAGGTGATCTACGAATGCATATTCCTAGACTTCCAATATTAATGGACTGAAGGAAGGCTCCTGAAGGCACAGTTGGGTCCAAGCCTTTATCTGGCCTACATCCAAGTGGAATTCCATGGATAAAAAGTGGCTTCCATCGCTCATTCTTTACTGTCATTTCATATTAAATATTTCAGGAACTAAACTAATGATCCCTCCTCTAGTTGAGGCTAATCCTTCATTTAAAAACAAGGTCATTTCAATTTCATTGTCTAGCATGAACATACGGTCATTTCACCTCTCTCTTGGTGGGATTTTCACTATGATGGGAGATATTTGGCATCTGTAGGGATCACGTCTCAATGGTAGGTATAATTGTATTTGGCTCTATGGTTTTCATTAGAAAATATATCATCATTTTTAGGTATATGTTGTAGGGTTTAATAATAGTGAGTGTTACAGGTAGCGATGTCCAGGTCCTCTATGTCTTCAACCCTTTTTGGGATAGTCGACAGCTTTATGTTCTCTTCACAGTTAGTATCATGGATGGGAAGTATAAAGATGACGGGATCCATGAGACCATCAGGGCCTTAGTGCTGATAGAAAAGATTATAGACTCCACACAAGCTTTGGTCTCCACCATCATAAGCTGGAGAACTTATTGGAGCGTTAACAATGCTCTTTTTAGTCCTTTGTGGAGGAAAAAATTCTAGAGCATCACACTTCCCCGAAGTGATCTTTTTCCATATTAAACGTTGAGGTTAGGAAGCTTGTTGAGAGGGTGGCGGTATTGGAGGTTTCTAACTCATGAAGGGATATGAGGAGGTTGGCGTTGTTGGTGCTCATGCTGGGCAGAGAAGGGTTCATAAAGCTCGTGGCATGGAGGATTTCGAACATGGTCCTTGGTGATAGTTCTTCATGGTCCTGAATTCAGTTCATGTAAAATGGATATTGATTTGTTTTTTGTATTGTAACCCTCAAGGATGATAGCATGTAAGTTATGTTTATTACTAGGCTCTTTCTATAGAATATGTGGACAACATCTTTTTTATTTGAGTATGATATGCATAGGTGAGACTAAACATTTTGTTTACTCATCCAAAGATATCCTTCTCATAGATGATCCCCATATAATATAAAATTAATACCTGTTTCGTTTAATATATATATATATATATGAGGTTACCAAATTTGAAAATAATAAATATAACAATGCTTAGTTTTTAAAATAATTACGCCGTAAGGCGTATTTATTTGAAAACAACTCCCCTGGCTGCTTTCCTGTCATAATCTGTACCATTTGATCTTTTGTTAGACGATTGAATTATCATTAACCATTGATTTTAAAATATGACAATTACCATCTTTTCTGTAACCATCGTGATAGTTGCCATACTTTTATCTGTATCCGTCTGTCCTTCATTCAAGACGTATCCACTCTTTTGTTGGCATTCAAGAAGTATCCACTCTTTTGTTGGATGTTTTATTGGCTCTTAGCAGTTGCATATTTTGATAAATCGACATTGTTGAGAGCATTGAACAGGCTCTGGGAACTGGCTGTCGATTCCGTCAGAACCACGACATCACTAACCTCGACGTGTTGGTGGCCCTACGACGCCATGTGGGATGATCTTAAAGACGCCAGCGCTCTTTCAAGGTCGGTAATCAATTCGCGTCCCTCCGACGCCGTGTGGGATGCTCTTCCAGACGCCAGCGCTCTTTGAAGGTCAGTAATCAGTTTGATGCACAATTCTTGTTCACATTCATGACTTGCTTCGGGCTAATTTCTTTGATTCACAGGAAGCGTTGCGGTTAACATAAGGTATGGGCCAGCGCTCCACTGTGAGAATTTTTCAGATGAGAAGATGGTTGAGTATGTGGGCTTGGCGGACTTGGACTCCTCTCTGGCCGCCAGATCTGTGAGCGGTCTATCCGCCATGTTTATCTTAAATAGTTTCAAAATATACGAGAATGTTATCGAGCCTCATGGAAATAATTAGATTGGGTATTTATTATTTATTGGTTATTATGTGAAAATGAAAATGGTTATTTATTTGATGGTTTGAAAATATTTTTTTTATATGTTATGAGAAACATAATCATTTAATTATATTAAAATATTTAAAATGATTGGCGGTGAAATATTTTTTTAAATTTATGAATAAGGACTTGTGAGAAGTACCGGTTTACACATACATTATTAATGATATTACAATGACATTGAAGAGAGATCATGAGCAAGGATTCATTTGCTACTAAATTGCTGAATGTGTTCTTAATTAGTGCAAACTAAAAACTAAAGACAAGGTAGAGAGCTAATATATTCAAAAGGTAAGTAAAAATTTATTTTATTGGTTAAAGAAATTTTGGTAGATATGTGTATATATAATTTATTTGAAGAGCTTGGAGTTTATTAATAATTTTGATTTGTTTTTATTATATGAAAAGGATTTATGTTTATTTGACAAGAATGAAATGATGATTTATTTGGGTATACAAAAAGATTTATAAGATAAAATAAAGTTTTTATTTATAAAAGTAAAGTGATTTTGATATAGGGATTTAATGGGGTTGTACAATCCAAAATATTTTATAAAGTTATAGATACTTCAACATAAAAGAAAATAAAAGTGAGATAAATAATTCATATGTTATCTCAAGGTTTGTACGTTGAATGAAATTTGATATAGTTTCCATAATAATAAAAAAGTTTATTATACATTCAGTTGTCACATATGCTTTGTTTAGGTGATATTTATAGTTTTACTTAGATGGTTGGATGGTAATTTCTGTAAGATGATTTTAAAAGAACATTGTTGTTCAAGAAATAATACAATGCAACAAAACAATGGTAGTATGCACCGAACACAAGAAATCTTGCTCACCATTCTCTGTTCTCCTTCCTTTTTTCTAAGGTTTTTGGGATAATTTGTCTATAAAATGGGGTAAAATGCCCTTTAATTTCTCAAATGAACATGTTTTTTCTAGCCCATGAATCCAACACATTGGCAACCATCTTTTCGTCATTCAAATTCGCATTGGACGTGTCCTACACATGAGGGGTGTCCAATTCCAGTCCAACATGTCAAAATGGCTAGGCAACATTCACATGAGGTATTTCGAATGCCACTCCAACATGTGGAAAGGGCCAGCCAGCATGATTATGAGCTTGATTTAATGGATTGCGACATTGAAGAGGAGAAAAATGTTTCAAGCATACTATGTTTAAGTATAGCACAGTCGCAATCGTTATTAAGTAGTAACTTTGGCAAAATTGATTGCATAAATAGACAAGGTCTTTAACTTGAACATAGGCATCATAATTTGTAACGCTCAAGGAAGCATGTATTGCAGTAAAATTTCATTCTAGCATGGTACAACATTTCATTGTAGCATCGTTCTTGCTTGTTGTTGATAATTTTTTGTCTTCCCACTATTGTCAAAGAAGCATAAATTAGTGTTATGTTATGGCTTTACGGCGTTTCCTTTGCAACATTTGGTGCAATTGCTAGTATACACATATTTAGTAAAGCTAAAACAAACTTTGCTTTTAGAAAAACCACATTGCCCCTCTATCATTTCTAGGAAAACACCTTTAAACAAATAATAGGTAGTTAACAATTAACTTTCATAATTTAATAATATTTCTTTTAACAACCATAGAAAACTTGAAAACAATTAAATAACATGTTCGATTTTTAAAATAATATTTTAGTAAAAATAAAATGAACATGTTTTTTTGTTTGTTTTTAATCACAATGTTTCACCATCATATATATGTAAACACCTTTAACTAAATAATAAAGTAGATAAAATATTTGACTTTACTAAATCAGTTTAATAATATTTATTTTAACAAATTTAAAAATAAGTTAAGAATATTTATATACTACTTACTGCTATAGCTATATAAGTTACATAACATTGCATATCTTGTATGTGGAGTATATTGATACAATCACACAAGATATGTTTATATTGTCAAGATAACCCTAATTAACTATGTACTTATCAACATTTGTTTACAATATTTTACTAAACATAATTTGTTATATTATTTTTCATTTAAAAAATTTATTATGTAATTTTTTTTCTAAACAACAAATTATTATTAATAAAATTGTTAGTTTTTATAAATAAATATTATAATTTTACCAACACCATAAAAATAACAATTCTAATTTTGTATAAAAATAAATGTTTACATTTTTTAAAACTTATATATATATATATATATATATATATATATGAAAATGACAAAATATTCTAGAGATTCTTAAATGGTCACATGCATTCAAAATATTCTTATTTTGGCAATCATTTTAAATAAAAATAATGTTAGTTATGAAAATTCCTATCACATTAAAGTAAATGTGGATTTTCACACCTATTGCATCAAAATATGTATGAAATTTCATGCAAATTTATGAGCAACCTAAACTTCATCTTTTTTAATTTGATTGTGTGTGTGTGTGTGTGTGTGTGTTGTTTTTTTTTTAAATCAATACATCTAACTTAGAACTAAAAAAATTATTCTCATAACTTTTATATTTAAAACTAAAAAAATATCTTAATAAATTATTTTATTTCTTATAAATAAACTTGGATATTATTTAAAAAAGACTTCATTTTCAATTTAAATTTTCACTTTTAAAATAATCCTAGATCATTATTTGAACTTATCTGGGGGTATTATAAACAAGGGTAAAAGTCAGTTGTTTGGGTGGAACTACTCCTCTTCAATCTTGCAAGAGGTAACAAAAGTATTGGAGTTTTCTTTGGTTAAAGAATGGTTCTTTTTCAAATATCGATGGATTCCAATCTCATTGAGCTAGTTCAATCTGGAGTGTCGGGAAGAAATTATTAGCAAATTTAAAAATAAAATCAATGTTTGGGGTGTACATTGGTTAACTCAATCCAGAAGGGTCATCCTTGTTAAAGAAATCATGTCCTCACTCCCTTTATATCTTTTCTCTAGCTTACTTTCTCCTAAGTCATTTATAATGCAAATGAGTATGCTTATTAGAAGCTTTTTATTGAAGGAGTGGGGTGGGGGGGGTAAAAAAATAAGTTCCACTTGGTCCAATGGAACATTGTTCGATTACCCAAAGCAATTGGTGGATTGGACACCATGGATCTTCTCTATATGAACCTAGTGCTTGGGGAAAAAATAATATGTAGGCTCATTTCAGACTCAGAGGAATGGTTGAAGGTTGCCTTTATAATAAAATAATTCAAATGAAAGTGGTTATTGAGGATAGAAGACATAAAATGGGAGGGATATGGATCTAAAATCTAGGAATTATGCAAAAAATAATCCTTAATAATTGTTAAAATTCTCAGTCAGAGTGTAGGTAATGGGGTGCGTATTAACATATGGACTAATAAATTCTCTCCTCAAAGCCCTCTTGGAAGGTTGGAATCTCTCGAGTATCTAGCTCAGTGGGTGAAAGATAATGGTATTTGAAAACTAAATAACATCTCAATTTGGTATGATCAGGGTCGCTAGCTAGGATGGCATAGAATGGATCTCCCTCCACACCTAGAAGGTCAATGGTAGAAGATAATCTACTTGTTGAAAGGTATGGCCCCCATATCAGTTAACTTAATGGATTATCATATTTGGATTTCCAGTATTCAAAAGGTGTATACTACAATCAAGTCTGGATATGATCTATCGACAACGAATATTCTCCATACTACCAGTAGCAAGGCTTGGTCCAAAATTTGGAGCTCATATAACATCCCAAAAGTCAATTCTTTTTGTGGTCTCTAGCTCATGGAAATATTATTACCTCCAAAAATATCAAAAAATATATATATAAAAAGACCTTCAAGATGTGTTTTATGTTGCAATGATGAAGAAACTATCCCACATTTGTTTTGGTATTGCCCGTTTGCAATGAAAAGTTGGAAATTTTCTTTCGGTCATATAAAATGCTCTCTTACCATTCCCTGTTATTGGGAGGATATGTTTGTAAACTGGAAGGTGAGATATTCTTGGCCCTGTAAATATTCCTCGGTGCAAATAAGTTGGATGAATTTACCAAATTTCCTATGTTGGTTAATTTGGAATGCTCGAAACAATCTCATATTTAGAAATGAATCTTCTACACCTCTGCCACACCTATGCAAGTGGTGAGAAAAGAAAAGGAAATTCTCTCTGAGGAAATTTCAGCCTAATTATTTGATCAAAGTGACATAGATAAATTGAATTCAAAGGAAAAAGGGTGGTAAAAGAAAATCTAGTCTATCAGCCTCCCACAAAGTTGATATATCATCCTGATCTCAGCAGGAGCCCTTGTATCTATTCAAATCAAGAGGATTTTAATAAATAGAGATAGGAAATCAATGGCTTCCAAATTTTCTTTGATGGCACTTCCAAAGGAAATCCAGGGGAGGCTAGTGGGGGAGGTATCTTTATAGGCCCTAGTGAACAAATGGTATTTAAATATGCTTGGGGGCTTGGAAAAGCCACAAACAATCATGTTGAGTTTCTCACCCTTTGGAAAGGATTGGAGCTTACCTGAGATCGAGGAATCAAGAATATTACTATATTTGGGGATTCCTTAATGTTTATAAGGAAAATTACTAAAGAAAAGAGATCAATTGACAAAAAATTACAAAGTTAAATTTTATCATATTCTCAAAAATCTAAATTCAAGTGCAGATGAAATGGAAAAATCCACATTGTCTAAAGGGATCCTCAAAATCAGTGAAAAATAATATATATTCCCAATTCCATAAATGAAGAGTAATCATCACATTCAATGGATGGTGGGGAGGTGATCTACGAATGCATATTCCTAGACTTCCAATATTAATGGATTGAAGGAAGGCTCCTGAAGGAACAGTTGGGTCCAAGCCTTTATCTGGCCTACATCCAAGTGGAATTCTATGGATAAAAAGTGGCTTCCATCGCTCATTCTTTACTGTCATTTCATATTAAATATTTCAGGAACTAAATTAATAATCCCTCCTTTTGTTGAGGCTAATCCTTCATTTAAAAACAAGGTCATTTCAATTTCATTGTCTAGCATGAACATAAGGTCATTTCGCCTCTGTCTTGGTGTGATTTTCACTATGATGGGAGATCTTTGGCATCTGCAGGGATCACATCTCAATGGTAGGTATAATTATATTTGGCTCTATGGTTTTTGTTGGAAAATATATCACCATTTTTAGGTATATTTTGTAGGGTTTAATAATAGTGAGTGTTACAGGTAGCGATGTCTAAGTCCTTTATGTCTTCAACCCTTTTTGGGATAGTCGGCAACTTTATGTTCTCTTCACAGTTAGTATCTGGATGGGAAGTATAAATATGACGGGCTCCATGATACCATCAGGGCCTCAGTGCTGATAGAAAAGATTATAGACTCCACACAAGCCTTGGTCTCCACCATCATAAGCTGGAGAACTTATTAGAGCGTTAACAATGCTCTTTTTAGTCCTTTGTGAAGGAAAAAATTCTAGAGCATCACACTTCCCTGAAGTGATATTTATCCATATTAAACGTTGAGGTTAGGAAGCTTGTTGAGAGGGTGGCGGTATTGGAGGTTTCTAACTCATGAAGGGATATGAGGAGGTTGGCGTTGTTGGTGCTCACGCTGGGCAGAGAAGGGTTCATAGAGCTCATGGCATGGAGGATTTCGAACATGGTCCTTGGTGATAGTTCTTCATGGTCCTGAATTCAGTTCATGTAAAGTGGATATCAATTTTTTTTTTGTATTGTAACCCTCAAGGATGATAGCATGTAAGTTATGTTTTTTTTTTTTTTTTTCACAAAGTCGGTTGTTGATTGATATTTAAAAAAGAGGGAGGAGACGGAGCTCTAGGATTACAAGATAGCAATGGCAGGAGGGGGGCCAATTGTTGCTATTTTTAATATCAGTTTCTCTTTTACATTTCGCTTGATTCACATTGAGAAAGGAAATAGTGGTATAAATTCTAACAAATTGGAATAAAAGAAAACAAACTTTGCATTTCATGACTGAAAATTGGGTGTATGATGAGAATGCCGCCAAATTCGACCTTCACCCGCTTCATAATGCTGCGCTGTGCCAAATTTGACTGCACAGCGTAACTGGAGGCAGAAAAACTGTCTGGGCGGACAGATGCGGACAGGGGCAAAATAGTCAGAGGCGCAGATAATGCAAAGAGTAGAATAGCTGGGAAACGAATAAACATGGTGCTTTGGCTGTTTTGAATAGGGAGCATCAAAGGGTGACTGAGAGCATTCGTAGGGACGTGGAAAAAGGCGAACATAGGAGAGTGCACAGGGATTAAAGGAGCGCTACAGAGGGATGGGGATATTGAAGATGCAGAGTTTAGATCTAAGGGAATCGCCTCCAAGGGTCGAGTAGTAGTGGTTTGAAACTGTGCAAAGAATCTAAGAAAAGGTTTTCGGAGACCAAGAACAAGGATCTGCTGAGGGTAGAAATTACTGAGGAGTATAGATTTGTTCATGGTAGGAAAAAAAGCTGATCTGAGCCATTACATCAGAGGTTTCCAATAGAAAGAGTACATTCTCTGTTTTCCCTCTTATCAGCTTCTTTGTTGAGGATTCGAAGAACATGATAAAAGAGGTTCCCTTTCATCTGCTGATTGATAGCTTGGCAGCGCCCTATGATCTGTTGAAGAATCAAGTTAGGGGCATTCCTGTTGCATATCATCATACTAATAACTATGGCTGAATCTCCAATTATTACAGCAGTGTTGATGCCAAGTTTCTGGAGTTGAAGGAGGCCTTGAGAGAGAGCTAAAGATTATGCTCTGTTATTGGATAAAGAGCCCAGTCCCCATTCGTAGTCCACGAGAACATTGCCATTGCCATTGCAGATGACTCCTCCAGCCCCAGCCATTCCTGGGTTGGACTTGGAGGCACCATCAAAGAAGAGATAATGTGTATTGCAATTTCTGAGCCATCGTACAAATTCCTCTTCTTTCATCCTGATTTTCCAGCTATACTTGGAATTGGTTCTGCTACTGTGATTGTTTCTGTTTTGTACTATGTAATTTCCATCTAGAGAATGCCCTATGTAGTTTCTTTCTTCGACATGGAGGTCCAGCATGTTCAGTTGTCCTTGACATTTCGTGGATAGAGCTTCCAGATTGAGACTCCAAGCTTTGTTGTAGAGCTTTTTGACGCTGGTTTCTTTACCTTTGAAAATCATGCAAATTCTTGCCAACCAGATGTTCCATAGAAGAGTACATGGCAAGGCATTCCAAACTCTGCAAGCAATATTGTTTGTATTTTTTCTCCATGGGTAGCTTTTTTTCCATATGTGCAGAGCTTCATAGATGCTAGTGCTAGGCTCCCAAGGGGGATCATGGCTCCGGAAAGCTTCCTTCCAACAAGCTATAGAAAAAGGGCAGGCTATAAAAATATGTTGACTTGTCTCTTCTTCAGTTTTACAGTTTGGACAGCGAGAAGGTCCAATTATTCCTCGCTTTCTAAGATTCTCAAAGGTGAGAACTTTCCCTCTTAGGAGGGTCCATAAAAAGAATTTAATTTTTGGAAGAGATTCTGCTTTCCAAACTAACTTCCACTGCGCCCAAGTATTCATTGGAGAGTCGTTGCTGCAAATCTGCTGGTAGGCAGCCTTTATGGTGTAGACAGTACCTGATGGATCCCAGCGAAAATCATCATCATCGAAGCATTTGGAAGGAGATATACCATGTAGATGGGTTTGCAGATTGATGAGGCTGATTTCTATGTCTGCAGGTATGCGAGGAAAAGTCCAACCTTTCCAGATATGAGAATGGGCATCCCATTTAGATATCTAATCCAGTGTTTGAATTCCTGTGCTGTTAAAATAATCTAGAATATGCTGAGTTTTAGGCCATCGACTTATGGGCTGTTGTCCCATTATTTTATCATCTCCAATTCTGATGTGGCTGCCACCTTTGGGAACTTTGGAGATGTTTTGTCCAAGAAAAGGTATAGCTTTCTTGCACATCCTCTAGATTTTTGAGCATGTTCTGTTAGGGAGCTCATGCTCCAAAAGTTGATGCCTTGGGAAGCCAAGGTATTTTTTTTCTAGAACTGTCTTCCACCAAGCATTCGTGCCAGTAATGAATCTCCAGACAAGTTTGCCAGCAAAGGCAAGGTTTAGATGTTTAGGAGATCTGATTCCTAGACCTCCTTTCTCACGTGGTTGAATGACCTGTTTCCAGCTTACCAAGTTATATTTTTTTGTTTTAGTTCTCCCTCCTTGCCAAAGAAAATGACGAAGGAGAGCATCCATTCTATTATGAAAATTGGCAGGGGCTTGCATGAGTGTAAAACAATACAAGGGCAGGGTAGAGAGACCTGCTTTAAGGAGGATGAGGCACCCTGTTGGATTAAGCCAAGAGGTGCCCCATTGTTGTATCTTCCTTTTCATCTTGTCGATAATAACTTCTCAGGAAGCAGCTTTCAGATTGCCCGCACTCACTGGCATGCCCAGATAGGTAAAATGCTCCCAGTCCAATTTACAAGGAACTCCAAAGGTATTAGCAATGCTATGAATAATTTGTGTCGAAGCGTTCCAACCATAAATACGGTTCTTGTGGTAATTTATCAAGCCTATGGAATAGCTCATGTATTGGTCTAGGAGAGCTTTGAAATGGTTGGCGATGATATTTGAGGCTCCCCACATTAGAAGAGTATCGTCAGAAAACTGGGAGTGGTTGATGTTCTTGATTCCATTATCAAATTTGATTCCGGTGATGAGGCCCATGCGATGGTTGAAGTCCAGAGCTCTGCTGAAGGATCCTGCCATTAGAATAAAGAGATAAGGTGAAAGAGGATAGCCTTGTCTTAGTCCTCGGGTAGATTGGAAGGATGGTCCAGGTCTACCATTAATAAGACGGGAGATCCAAGGGCCTGTGATGCAGGCTTTGATAAGGTTAATGAAGGGTGTGGCAAATCCCATTTTTTCAAGAACGACGAATAGGAAGGAGTGTCGGACATGGTCAAAGGCATTGGCTAAGTCTAACTTTAAGATGAAGCATTTCTCTTTCCTTGTTTGACTGGAATGTATAGCCTCTTGGACAAGAAGGATGGAGTCCGAGATTTGCTTATTAGCCAAAAAACCCCCTTGATTTTCAGAAATGAGAGAGGGGAGGAGAGGTTTAAGGCGTGTGGCCAAAATTTTTGTCAAGATTTTGTAAGATGAGTTACACAACGAAATGGGTCAAAAACGAGAAAAAGACAAGGGTCGGTTTTCTTTAGGAATAAGGGCAAGATGGGTGGCATGGTAAACCTTCCTATTTTACAGTTGCGTTGAGTCCATCTTAACATCTTGACAAGGTCTTTTTTAATTGTTCCCCAATAAGTTCTGTAGAAACAGATTGGAAAGCCATATGGACCTGGGGCTTTATCTGGCTAAAGCGTCCAAATGGCACTTTTTATTTCTTCTTCAGTGATTTCTCTAGTTAAATCTGCATTAACTTCCTCACTGATTCCTTTGGGCATGTGCTGTAAGAGATTTGAGTAATCATCTGTTTCCTTTATTTTCGTTAAGAGAGAGTGGTAATATGCTGAAGCAGTTTGTTTGATGGCTGCTTGGGTTTTTTGAGGAAGGCCTTCCTCATCATTGATCATGGTGACATTATTTTTAACTTTCCTGACAGTTTCTTGCTTATGAAAGAAAGAAGAGTTTTTATCTTTGTCTTGAAGCCAAAGTTGCCTTGACTTTATTCTCCATTTCTTCTCCTCTTCTCTGTTAACACGGTACAGCTGATAATATAAGTTACTTTATAGTGCTTTATCTTCTTGGGAGAGCCCATTCTCCTCTATTTTTCTGTGATTTTCTTTCAATTTGTTTTTTATATCAGCTTTGGCATTTTCTGGTTCTTTATAGTGCTGCTTCACCCATTCCTTTAAGGCATATTTTTTGTTTTTCAGTTTACATTCCCATATAAACCCTGGTGATCCTTCTATGTGGTGCTGCCATGCTGTCTTGACTATCTAGTCCACAATTGAATTATTGCTCCAAAGGGGGCTGTATTTAAAAGGCAGCGGTCCTAAAGGGTAGTGTGGCTCAAGGAAAATGTTGGTGGGGTAATGATCAGAAGCTAAATATGGAAGAATTTCAGAATAAGCTATGGAGAACTCAGTGAGGAGAGTGGTGTTTACTAGAATTCTATCAAGCCACTCCATTATGTTGTCTTTGCCCAATCTTCGATTATTCCAAGTATATCTCCGATTTTTTGGAATGATGTCAACTAAATCATAATCTTGCATGATGTTTTCCAGCTTTGCTCTGTAAGGATCAAAAGCAAAGATTCCTCCTCTTTTCTCATTGGAATGTAATATAAGATTGAGATCTCCCCCAAGTATGATGTTGTTGTTGTCTTCAGCTTGGATGTCTTCTTGTAGAGTGGCCCAACACTGCTCTTTGTCTCTAAAATGGTTCGGTGAATAAATATTATAGATGACTATTTGTTTGTGCTCTACTTGCTTTTCTAATGTAACTTTGACCCAAAATTGACTGATAGTGCTGGATGTGCATTTCCAAACATGTTTGTTCCAGATAGTGGTGATTCCACCAGAAGCTCCTCTTGCTTCAAAAATATGACCCTCATAATGTCTGAACTTATCTATAATTCCTTTCATCTCTTGATGTCTTTGTTTTGTCTCTTGAATCATTAGTATTCCTGGTTTCTCATGTTCTATAATATCTTTCAAGGCAGAAGTTTTTGAGGGGTGCCCCAGTCCCCTACAATTCCATGATATAACTTTCATCATTGAGTATGTGAGTTTCAGAGGGATGCTCGTCCCCCTTGCTCTTTGTGGGATGTTTCTATGCTATTTTGACCCAATACATAAGTTTCTATGGGGTTTTGAGTTCCCATGGCAATATCTTTTTGGGCATTTTCTTCCCTTTGTTGTTTGCTGGTTTTCCTGCCGGGTCCTTTTTTGTGAGATTCTAGATTAACTCCATGCTCTTTCGAGGAGCTCCTAGTTGATTGGGGTGGGGGGGGGGGGTCAAAGGAGTGGGAGGGAGAGGATTGAGAAAGGGTAAAAAGGACGGGGGGATCATTTTCGAGGGAAATCAATGGTTCATTTTCAGGGAGAGAGAGGGCATCAAAGGGATTTAAGGAGGTCAAAGGAGGATCAGAGGTTGGGCCTGAGTTGGCAGGGCCAAGGATAGAGGAGGAGGGAATAGTAGCTGAGGGAGAGGTTTGAGGTGAAGCTGAAGAGGGGAGGGGATTGGAAGGGACAGTTTTGGAAGGTAAAACTTCAGAAAATTTTTTCCCAGCTGCGGTCTTCTTTTTTTTTTTAACGGTATCCCATTGCTCCTCAGATTGAGCAGGTTCATCATTAATCAGTTTAGAACAACGATTGGCAAAATGGCCATATTCATGACATACCTTGCATTTAAATGGAATTTGTTCGTAGTCCAATTGTTGAATGTGCATCCAATCGTCCACCTTTAGCCTGATTGCCTCTGGAAGACCCTTGCCGAGGTCGACTTCAACACATATTCGCGCACATGCTTGCATATTGTCCTTGGGCTCGCTCCGATCAATGTATTTTCCTACAACATTTCCAATGACTCGAACCGAGTCGTCTCCCCAACAGTGAAGCGGGAGATGCGGGAGCCGGACCCAGACCGGGACAGCATTAGGGACATCCAG
This sequence comes from Pinus albicaulis, assembly GCA_034641835.2. Classification (NCBI taxonomy): domain Eukaryota; kingdom Viridiplantae; phylum Streptophyta; class Pinopsida; order Pinales; family Pinaceae; genus Pinus; species Pinus albicaulis. The sequence continues at coordinate 81,579,738 of CM076584.1, read as the reverse complement.
CTCGGGATCGAAGTCTGGGGTCCATTTTTTCAGATACAGGCCACGAGAGTCCATGAAATAAGGTCCATTTCTGAAGATTAAGTCCTTGTCTACTCTCGTTTCAAAATGGAATGTAAAATAACCTTTCTCGCAGAAGAAAATGGAGATTTTACCAATAACTTTGTCTGCCCATTTCCTTTCAATTCAGCGCTGGAAATTTTTCGGCGATGGCCATAGGCCAGTGAATTGACCGATGAGTCCCCGATCAGCTAGAGAAAGCGCAACCATTCGAGGAAGTGTAGGAGGTAGCATGACCTCTTGCAGCCCATCTAACTTCTTAACAAACTTAGAGAGCGCAGGGCAAGGTCGTTGGGGCTGTAAGGATTTCACCAAAGTAGAGAAAGCATCAGCAACGGATTGTTCATTGGAGCCCTCCGAAGTATCATTTGGAGAGGCCATGACAGGCCTTGAGTAGGAAAAATAGCAGACGGAGACAAGTGAAAAGACGCAGGCAGAGCATGCATCAAACCAAATCCAAGGAAAAAAGTTTGAATGCCAAGAGAGGCAAAAAACGAAATGGAGATCGCTTGAGACCCCAAACTCCACGCAACGGAGCAAAGCGCCGCACAACAACGCCAATGCGCCGCGCATGAACAAAAAGGCACAGATGGGGCCGACTCTATGTGTCGCGCCAGCCCTGAGCGCCGTGTCCAACAGCCAATGTGCTGCGCTGGAAAAAAGAAGGCACCCCTGGAGAAAAACGGAAGAAAAAACCTGCTCTAAGAACGCGGAGGACACCGAGACAGCCCAGAGGGCCATGGGAGGCCAGTGGCCTCAGGCGCAGAGGAGACCAGCTGATGTAGCGGCTAGGTCAAGTGCCATATCCCTCTTCTTGTTCCGCCAATCGCCACGGGCTAACCCTCAGGACCAAAAATTAGCATGTAAGTTATGTTTATTACTAGGCTCTTTTTGTAGAATATATGGACAACATCTTTTTTATTTGAGTATGATATGCATAGGTGACAGTAAACATTTTGTTTACTCATCCAAACATATCCTTCTCATAGATGATCCCCATATAATATAAAATTAATACATGTTTCGTTTAATCTATATATATATATATATATATATATATATGAGGTTACCAAATTTGAAAATAATAAATATAACAATGCTTAATTTTTAAAATATTATACACATATTTGGTAAAGCTAAAACAAACTTTGCTTTTAGAAAAACCACATTGCCCCTCTATCATTTCTAGGAAAACACCTTTAAACAAATAATAGGTAGTTAACAATTAACTTTCATAATTTAATAATATTTATTTTAACAGCCTTAGAAAACTTGAAAACAATTAAATAACATGTTTGATTTTTAAAACAATATTGTAGTAAAAATAAAATGAAAGTGTTTTTTTGTTTGTTTTTAATCACAATGTTTCACCATCATATATATGTAAACACTTTTAACTAAATAATAAAGTAGATAAAATATTCGACTTTAATAAATCAGTATAATAATATTTATTTTAACAAATTTAAAAATAAGTTAAGAATATTTATATACTACTTACTAGTATAGCTATATAAGTTACATAACATTGCATATTTTGTATGTGGAATATATTGATACAATCACACAAGATATGTTTATATTGTCATGATAACCCCAATTAACTATGTACTTATCAACATTTGTTTACAATATTTTACTAAACATAATTTGTTATATTATTTTTCATTTAAAAATTTTATTATGTAATTTTTTTTCTAGACAACAAATTATTATTAATAGAATTGTTAGTTTTTATAAATAAACATTATAATTTTACCAACACCATAAGATAACAATTCTAATTTTGTATAAAAATAAATGTTTACATTTAAAAAAAAAATTAACAATTCTAATTTTGTATAAAATGAAATGTTTACATTTTTTAAAACACACACACATATATATATATATATATATATATATATATATATATATATATATATATAACATTATGAATAATAATTTAATTTTCTATATATACTTTATAATGTGTTATAATAATTTAATAATATATGAAAAATACAAAATATTCTAGAGATTCTTAAATGGTCACATGCATTCAAAATATTATTATTTTGGCAATCATTTTAAATCAAAATATTATTAGTTATGAAAATTCCTATCGCATTAAAGTAAATGTGGATTTTCACACATATTGCATCAAAATTGTTAGAAAATTAAATATTACAGAGCAATGAAACATATAAAATATGCGGAAAATACAAGCACACAAAACACATAAAACCAGAGAGACACAGATATACGTGGTTCACCCAGTTTGGGCTACGTCCACCCCGAACAGCCAGTCCTTCCTTTATATTATCCAGCAAAATGAAGAGACAAAACCTACAGCAGATTTGCTGTAATATCCTCTGTTCTCTCTCACAGTCTCCCTCTCTGTTTCTCACTCCGAGAATACACTCATAATGCACAGCCACAATACAATGCCCTCATATATACAAGGGGGTTGCCTTCTAGGGCAAAAAAACCCTAATCTAAACATAACTTCTACCGTCAGATCATTTGCCTAATGAATGGCCCAGATTGACTAGAAATTACTATACTTTTACAAGGCAATTTTACATTTTTTTTTAGCTTTGGGGGCGCTGCCCCCGAAAACCCCCGCCAGGGGGGGGGCTCCGAAAAGCGCTGCCACCCCCCCTGGACCCCCCACGGCAACGATTAATTACGGGCGGCGTTGCCGCCCCTTTTTAAGGTACAGGGGTCCAATGTTGTGATACAAAGTAAACAAGATAATCAGGCTCCACACCCAACAAAAATATGTATGAAATTTCATGCAAATTTATGAGCAACCTAAACTTCATCTTTTTTAATTTGATCCAAAATATATATGTGTGTGTTGTTTTTTTTTTTAATCAATACATCTAACTTAGAACTAAAAAATTTATTCTCATAACTTTTATATTTAAAACTAAAAAAATATCTTAATAAATTGTTTTATTATTGATTATTTTATTTCTTATAAATAAACTTGGATATTATTTAAAAAAGACTTCATTTTCTATTTAAATTTTCACTTTTAAAATAACATTGATATCAATTTTATATGATAATATGTGATTAATTATATTATGATTTTTACTTATTTCACTTAATTTATTTATATAATATTCTATATAGCTTACATAAATTTGTTAGTGATTTGAAATGATGAAAATATGAGCAGTTATAAAAAAAATAGATAATTGCATCTTAAATTTTCAATTGACATTCGTAAAATTTGATTTTAAAACATAAAAACATTACTTGCTTTCGAGAACTTAATAAAATTTTAATTTTTTTTTTATTATTATTTTCATTAAACATACAAACCATTTGGTGCCTAAACAATTTGAAATTTTTTTTTTACTGATTAAAAAAACAATCCAGAAATGTTTTAGTAAATAATACCTAATTTGATTTTAACCACTTCACTCAAAAGAATATTATTAAAATTAACCAAATTTCACTAAAATAAAATAATCAAATTTAATGTTTTCTTTTTTTTTATAAATTCTCAAAAAAATAATTTTCACTAAAAAAAATAACAGTAAGAAAAAAAGAATATTTTTATAACTTATAGATACTTGGATTTTAACTACTTTATTAAAAAAGATATGATTAAAATTTACCAAATCCCACTTAAATAAAAAATATCAAATTTGATATTTTGTTTTCTTTAATATGAATTCTCCAAAATCGATGCACTCATATGATCTTAATCCACAAAGATAAATAATTAGCGACAAATATAAAGGGAGCGAATCCTGAAAACCAGAAAAATATAAAGTTTTCCAATAAAAAATGTTGGAACACCTAATCTTACATGGGTAGGTGTGGAATGCGAAAAGTCACAATGGAGTCCAAGTGACCTTGGAATATGAAACCAAGAGTCACACCATTGTACTATAAATGTACATCTTTGTATAATGGAAAATAAGAAAGCCTCACGCTTATCCTTCATTGTGTTGAGTCTTTGTGTGTGTGTGCTCATCTTCCTCATACACCATGTGTGTGCTTTAACATGGTGTTTAACATGGTATCAAAGCGGGCGATCGCTGGCCCTGCTCCAAATTGAATGAGCCATTTGTGTTTATGGCCTGTGCATAACTGCATTTTTGCAACATTTAGAGAGTTTTTGCAGCAGTGATTTTGCAGATATTTTGCAGCACTCAGACATTGACTTTGAAGAAGAGAAGCACTGTTGTTGAAGAAGCACATCTGAAGGTTTTCATTCTAATTTTTCTCTGCAATTTCTGCCTTTAATTCTGCTTTTAAAGAGCTGTTGGAATAGTGTTTTAAACTGGGTTTCGGAAGAAGAAATTTCTGGGTTTTTACTGCTGAAATTTTCTGAAAAATTCTCTGAGAAATTTCTGAGTTTTTACAGGCAAATTTCTGCCACATTCTGCGAGAAAAAATTCTGCATTTTGTCCAATTCCGTACTGCTGAGCTACTAAAAAACTCTGAGTTTTACTGGCGATTTCCTGCATTTATTGAAAATTTTTGAGTCTACAAATCTCTGTGAATTCCCTATGCTCTACTCTGCTGTTTTATTAATTTAAAAAATAATAATAATAATAAAAAAATTCTGGGCAAACTCTGCCCTCGACCTTCCTCCCTCATGCGCTAGACTCCCCCCCTGCAAATACTCTACGCCCATCACCTCCTATACTCCACGCTCTCAAAACTTCCCTACACCCTCTTCCACCTTCCAACGCTCTACTCCCCACGGCATTACTCCCTCTCAACCCTGCACTCCCACTCTACCGCCGTACCCCACGGCTTCTCCTCCCCAAACCCGACCCCTCACATTGACCGCCCCTACGCTCATAAACCCTCGACTACTCTCTCAAACGCTCCTCACCCCTGCTCACAAACGCTCACAAATGCTTTAACACCCCAACTACGACCTAACCCCTTAACACTCTGCCTTCATCGTGGCCTACGGCCCTCCCTATGCATCTATCTTTAAGCACCACCCCAAAAAAATTTCCTTTTTAATTTCATTTTAGTATACGATCTCAATACAATTCCTTACCTTACCGTGCGCCCTCCTCCACTGTTATATGCCCTCAATACGAATCTTCACCTGCTCCTGCGTTAACATGCCCCTCCCCCTCACGTTTACTCATCTTAAATTTTTAATTCCCACGTTACATTAATTCCCCTCCCACCATTCAATTCCCCTCCCATTAATTTGATTCCCTTTTATTAATCCCTTCCCTTCCCTTTTAAAATTTTCATTTCCCTCTCATTTTTAATTATTCCCATTAATTTACTTTTTAATTAATTAGAATAAAAAAAAATCCCCTTTCCATTTTTATAGCCTCCCCCCCCCACTAATAAACCCCCATATAATACTTCTCACATTTTTTAAATTCTCCTTCCCATTTAATTTCTCTCCATTTTTAAATTCCCTCCATTCTTAATTTATTTATTTTTAATTAATTTTAATTAATTAAAAAAAAAAAAACAGCAGAGAGAGAGAAAGGAAGAGATATGAACAGCATAAATGAAGGAAAGGGCATATGAAGAAAATGAACTAAATATATAGAGAAAATTGCAGATTTGCATTGTGATTTGTGGCATTGATTTGAAGGGTAATTTTTTTGAAGAAATTCACATTTGAAGACAAGTTTGCCATCATTGCAAAACAGCTATTTGAAGGAAAATTCAGCTGCCTTAAAGTGTTTTTACATAGTGTTTTCAGCTGCACATATTTTGCAGAGATATTGTATTGAACTGACATTGTATTTTGAGTGGAATTTGCCTCTTCATTCATAGTTGGAATCAATGAATTTGAGTTGTTGATGTAAGTCATTGTTGATTTCCCTCCATCATTTGAGGAGCAGCTTTTGTACTTTGAGATTTCCATAGTTGGAAATTCTTTTGAGTCATTTGTATTGTTTGTTGCATCACATTGTAAACGGGTGCATTTTCGGTTGAAGCCGACACCCTTTCATTTTTTGAGCCTAAGTTGTTGAAATGGCTAAAATCAATGAGGCATTATAGTTGTTGAATAGCCTCATTCGTTCCAATGTTGATGACATGATAAAAATGAGCAAGGATGATCTTTGTAAAATTCACAGTTGTTTGCAAGATGCACATGAAAAGATTGAGTTTTTGCAGTTGGAAACTCAGCTTCAACAAGACGAACTTCAGCAAAAGAGTCACCATTCTGAACCTGTTTCTGTTCAGAAGATTGTGAAGGACTCTCATCAGAAGAAAGAAGATAAATTTGCAGATGATTCACTTTCAGTTCATTGCACTGGAGCAGATGTACATGCAGATGCAGCAGATCAGCCTGCACTTCTCAAGCCCATCATCAGACCTTGGGAAGAGCTTGTCCACAACAAGCATAGAACTAGTCTTGGATATGACAAGGATGTGTCCTTTCATATTCCAAACTACACCAAGCCCATCATATTTCAGAGTGCCGGATTCTTGTATGACAGTACACCTGCAACCGTTCTAGATCCTGCTCCACTTCCACAACAGATTGAGAAATGCCAACACTGTGATCGAGTTGGCCATATGAAAGATCACTGTTTTGATCTTCATCCATGCAAGCAATATGGTCGGCACACTCATTCTTCAGACAGATGCTTCAAAAACAAGCCTCCTGCAAGAACCAAGATTCATCTTGGATGGATCGCTTCTTGGCAATGGGCATCAGTAGCCAAGAAGATGTTTACAACACATGTTAGAACTTGTCACGGATATTGAACAAACTTGCAGTTGAGTTTTCGCCATCATCTCACCTTGTCCCTGACAGGGGGGAAAATGGTGGTCATGTACAAGCTTCGACGACAGATCAAGCGAGCCTGAGCCACAATCTCTCATTCCATGTTCAGAGTTGTAGCCAGCAGTTCAAGCGAGCCTGAGCCACAATTCGTCATTCCAGAGTCAGAGATGTAGCCAGAGACACAGATGCCCATGAGCATGCCTTCGGTTGGTGGACAACCTTAAACCATCATCTTTGGTTGGTGGACAACCTAAAACCACCACAGGTAGTAGACCTCCCTTATTTTAGGTCGAAGGTCTCCCTTTCATATATGAGGAACACTTCCTCTAGCAGAAGCCTTCAGCTTAGCAGCCTTCAACTTCTTGCCAGCTTTGGTTGAGTTCCAAGAAATGCTTCAAAGCATTCCAGTTGTTGGTAATCCTAAAACCATCACAGGTAGTAGACCTCCCTTCTTTTAGGTCGAAGGTCTCCCTTTTTTATGAGGGACAATTCCTCTAGCAGAAGCCTTCAGCTTCTTGCCAGTTTTGGAAGAGTTTCGGAAACTGCAACAAGTTTTGCGTTCCAGTGTTTGTGGTCATCCTAAAACCACCTCTTTTTTTCCAACATTTCAGAGAGTTGATTCAGCCAAGTGCTGCCATGTATACTTTGCAGATTTGTATTACAACTCTTTTCTTGGACTCACACATACCCCTTCGGATTAAGGGGGATGTTGGAACACCTAATCCTACATGGGTAGGTGTGGAATGCGAAAAGTCACAATGGAGTCCAAGTGACCTTGGAATATGAAACCAAGAGTCACACCATTGTACTATAAATGTACATCTTTGTATAATGGAAAATAAGAAAGCCTCACGCTTATCCTTCATTGTGTTGAGTCTTTCTGTGTGTGTGCTCATCTTCCTCATACACCATGTGTGTGCTTTAACATGGTGTTTAACAAAAAATATATTTTTTAAATTCGTGTCTTGTCTTGAAACATTCCGAAAAAGGTTAACCTGAATTATTAAATAAAAATGATGTACCATTTCAAACTAAATCTTTTAAGTTTTATTGGAGTTTACCTCTGCATATCAAATATACAAGAATCGTGAAAATTACGTTGCAAAGTTTTCCAAACTGGTCCAAATAAAAGAAATTTTGTGATACTACATATGAAGCAGATATATATTGTCTATAAGAGATTGAAGCACGTGCTATATAGAAATAAAGAAAGCTTGCGTTAATTACATTCCACTGATGTTTTCCAATATTAAGTAAGGACAAATAGTAGTTATATCGACATCATTTTTTAATTGAATAGTTTTTAGTGCGATTTTTTTGAAATGTTTTTTAGTGAAAATTTTCAGTTTAATTTCTCTAAAATCTGGTTGGAATTTATTGAAAATAAAAGTTCGATGAATAACCTTACAATCTAAAATATAGTAGCCATATATAAATATGCATATTAATAAAACCATTCATCAAACCAATAATTGATTTAGTGACTGGGGACTGGGTATTTATGTAGTGTATTGTCATATCACTCACTTCTTACGGTTCAATCGAGTCCACTCAGTACACATACATAAAACTATTTGCAGTAAGTACAACCAAATTCCATTAAATATAAGACATTCCAATAAGTGGGTAATAATTTAAAAATGTTTGTCTATGTATAAAGAAGTGAGATTAAAAGAATGCATTCAGACCCCACATACAATTCACCACAGAAAGTCTGGGTCGAGTTCCATTTTTCTTTGCAGCAAGTCCTGATTTGAGCAGTGCTCGACCAGCCAATTGGGTCCCACTTGAGTAGTGGTCGAGCCTGGTCGAACTCTTCTTTCAGCGTTCTCCTTGTATACTCTTGATAAGTGCAATCTTCATAGATATCGAACAAAGCTTACTTAAAATTTCTGAAAAGCCCTTTCGACCGTACCACGTGAATGGTTAGAAAATTGCATATTGATTTCATAGGTGCAACAGACTGTTGTACGTTTTCGCTACGCCAAAATATAGGTGTCTCCTTTCTAGGTTTCAAACTTAGGTCATTTACGTGTAGAAGCAAATCCTTGAAAACCAATCATGTTAATAGGATTGGTCAGATGCATAATGGAATTTGATCTTAATTTGTAAGGTGATCACAAAATTATTATTAATATAATTTTTTAACTATAAAGTGTTTTAAAATATCAGTCTAGATCTATCTTAACTCTGAATCTATCAAGCTTCGAGAGAGATCAAATCTCTCGAGGTGCAAACCTTTTCTTTTAGTGCAAAACTTGAGCAAAGGTTTGCACCTTGAGAGATTTGATATGGATCTAGGCTGGTTTCAGTGGTGTTCTGCCAAATTTTTTATATCTAAAATACGATTAATTTTATCAATAATATGTAAATATATCAAATATTAATATAATCATTTTAAATATACTAAAGATTAACTTGGTAATTTTAATTTTCAATTTTCTTAGTTACCTCAGTTTGTTTGTTGAGATAATAAATATTGTTAATAACTTTAATGATGAAAAATGATGAAATAATTTTTTTGAATGCAAAGTGACAATAATAATGTTGAAAGATAGAAAATTTAAATAATAAGAATGTACTCATGTTACAAATAATCTTCATTGTGATCCATCTCAAACTATTCTCTTCTACTATTCTTATTGTCACCCTTGTTAGTTTTGTCATATTTTCATATCTATTATATGAAAAAGAAAATTTAAATTGTAATAATTTAAATCTTTAGCTTGAGCTGTTGTAGTAAACATGATACTGGTTAAATTACTATAATACAAAGCTCAATGTGCATCGCCAACACTGTTTTGTGCTTACACTAAAATCAATGCATATTGTTAATCCAATCACTTTAGAATTAATGTACCATCATATATCCAATTACATCAAATCAGAAATCAACATCTATATTGAAATCAATGCATTTAATGCAAACACTCAAATAAGATTAGAAAATAGCTTCTACACTGAAATCAATGCATTTAGTGCAAACAATCAAATAGGATTAGGAATCATCTACATTGAAATCAATGCATCTAGTGCACACAATCAAATATAATTACAAATCAACATCTACATTGAAATCAACACATCCAGTGCAAGCAATCAAATAGTATTAGAAATCACCACCTACACTGAAATCAAGGCATCTAGTGCAAGTAATCAAATAGCTTGGAAAAAAATATCTACACTAAAATTGATGAATCTAGTGCAAACAATCAAATAGGATTAGAAATCGCCATCTCCACTTAAATCAATCCATCTAGTGCAAGAAATATTCTTCCCTCTCTCCACTCTCCATCCATATCTATATTCCCCTCCATCTCTTCTTTTTTGTCTCTCTATCTCACCCCCCATGCTCCCGCACTCCATATCTATCAATCTCTTTGTCACTCCCTCCCTCTCCCCATATCTCTCTTCTCCCCTCTCTTCACCTTCCATCTATATCTCTATCTTCCCCTTCTCTCCCTCTTCCCCGCTAATATCTCTCTTTCCTCATTCTTTCCTCTCTCCCTCTCTCTCCATCTTCCTTATCTCTCTCTCTCTCTCTCCACCTTTATCTCTCTATGTCTTTCTTCTTACCTCTCTCTCTATCCCCCTCCAAGTCCATCTCTCTTTCCCTCCCTCTCTCTACTCTCTCACATCCTCTCTCTTCCTTTCGCTCTTTCCCTTTCTCTCCCATCTCTCTCTCTCTCTCTCTCTTCACCCACCAACTATGTTACTATATCCCTCCCTCTCTCCCTATCTCTCATTCTCTCCCCCCTTATCTCCATCTCTCCTTATTTTTCTCTTTATCTCACCCCCAAACATACACATTCTCTCTCTGTCTCTCCCTTGTCACTCCTTCTCTCTCTCCACTTCCTATTCTCTATATTTCTTATTTCCTACCTCTCTCCCCCTCCAACTCCATCTCTCTATCGATCCCTCTCTCCTCCTCTATCTCAAGTCCTCTATCTCGTCCTTCCTCTCTCTCCCTTTCTCTCCTACCTCCCTCTCTCTTCCTTGATCTCTCTCTCTCTCTCTCTCTCTCTCTCTCTCTCTCTTCCCTCCAATACTCTCTCTTCGTCCATCATTCTCCTCCTCTCTCTCAAGTCCTCTCTCTCATCCTTCCCCTCTCTCCCTTTCTCTCCTACCTCCATCTCTCTTCCCTCTCTCTCTCTTCTCCACCCCTCTCTCCCTCCAGATACATTACTATATCCCTCCCTCTCTCCTTCTCTCCCCCCTTCTCTCCATACATCCTACTTTGTATATTTTCTCACCCCTAAACATACGCACACTCTCTCCATCTCTCCCTTGCCACACCCTCCCTGTTACACCATTTTTTGGTCATCTAACCTATTATCATTAGATGGACCCAAGTACACCATGTAAGACCAATTTTACCCTAAGTAAAATTTCCTTTACTATGTTAAAACAGGAAACCCCAAAAGGAAATATTAAACAAACCTATATTTGTTTGATTTTCCTCATGGAATAATTAATTAAACCATAATTTAATTATTATTCCCAGTCATGTTTAACCCAAAATCAAAGATATTAATTAGATAAACCTTTATTTATCTTATTATTTTCTAGGAATAATTATTTAAACCTTATTTAGATAATATTCTTTGTTAAATATGACCAAATCACCCACAAATAATTAAATAAATCACTATTTATTTAATTATCTTTCAACCACTTCCTTAAATAATTAAATAAATCATTATTTATTTGATTATCTTCTAACCGCTTCCTTAAAAGATAAATAAATCATTTATTTATTTATTTTTGACAAATTAAGAGATTTGACCCAAGTCAAATACCTTTTCCCTCCAACAAATATAATAAAATATTCCATAAAAGTGGATCTAGATCTGGTTAACCCATGCACCAAGATCTAGAATGACCCAATATTTTGTTATAAATAGGAGGGTTTTTCCTACCATTCTTCACCTTTTGTTGCCTATTAGATCACTCTGGATCTATACACTTGGTCCCATTTTTCTACCATTTGTTGTGTGAACTCCCTTTGAGTTCCATTCTTTGTGTGGGTTTTCTACACCAACAAGAGAGAGAAATCTTAGATCTGAAGTGCTGAGGACTTCCAAGAACCCATCCCACCAAGGAGAATTGGATACGCCTTCTTGTTTTCCTCCCAGGTGCCCAATTAATATAAAAATTCTTTCAAAAATTGTTCTTGTCTTGTCTATTGGTATATGGAGAAAACCCTTGTTTTTTCTGCTTAATGTCTTTCCATGCATAGATCTGGTTTTTGCAGCTCTTTTATGTTCAACTAACCGCAGATCTGAAGATATTGGCAGCCACTTTTGTTGTTAGGGCTATTAGTTATGCGTAGCTAAAGTGGTCCTTTTTTCGTACACTTCGACAAAGGATTCATACTAACAAATGGCGACTCCACACGGGTTTTAATTTACGACCGCTGTCGTTTTTCATATTCCTGCATATCCAGCTACTTCAGACCCTAGGGTTTCTTTTCAGCTGTTTATTTTTCCTATTTTTATGTTCTTTTTCTCACATAAAACCTTAAAACATTCAAATTTCTAACTTCCGTGTGTTTCTGGCCCTATTGCGCAGGTAAGCGACACCAGCCGCAACTGAGACGGCAACTTTTCTGAAAATCTGCCGCCGAGACAACCGGAACAGGGGGTCGCACTTTTTGGCCCTAAACCTGCGACCTGGACCTCCAGGTCACACTTTTCAGCCTGTTTCCTGCGACCTGCACTGAAATCAGGTCAGAAACTGCGACCTGCCATTTTTTCAGTGATTTTTCTGCAATTTTTCTGGGTTTTGCTGCAGCTTCTGTCAGGGTCTTCCAGCCTCTGTCTCAGCCCGCCTTGACCAAGTTCTGATCTGTTTTTACTCATCTAAGTGGGAACCTAGCCCCCTAAGGCTTTAGTACCCTCCACTTTTTGTGGAAGAGTTTTAGCTGTTTCAGCCGTCTGTTTTTCAGAGCTTCAGCCTCCTTTTTTCCAGATCTGTTACCTCCCTTTCAGATCCATTGTAATCAGCTCTTCTACCTCTCAAATCACCTCCTGAAGTTTTGTTTGGATCTACTTTTAGGGCCTCCTCCTTGCCCCCTCCACTTTTTGCTGATTACCTTCCTTTTTCCAGCCACCTTGCCTCTGTCTCTTGGCTGTGATCTGCACCTATTTTCAGTAGCTTTATCCTTTAGATCCCTGTCCCTTTTGACCCTAGATCTATTGGCCTCTTTTATGTGTGTTTTGACTAGATTTTTGCCCTCTTTTAGAGTAGTTTTGAGAGACCCGCCTTTTTGGGATAGATTGATGCATGGTTAGCTGTTAAATGTTCTGTTATTTCAACATTATATACTGTTCTCTGCAGATTTATTTTCAGTTACGCAGCACACTTTTTCTTGCTCTCAAAACGAAAAGGGTTTAAAAATTAAAATTAACGCACACCACACACCGACCCTAAGTGAAGAAGCGCCTGGTTAACACTGCCTGGCAAAGACTCTAAAATCAATTGTCACTGCACCTTGTCTGCCCTTGACCTCTCTTGATTCTGTCCCTTTCTGCCCCTGTCGGTTTCCTTCTTCCTCGTCATCACCGCGCCCCTAGGCGCCTTCCCCGTGAGACTTCTCGCCTTCACCCTCGCCCGGCTGATCGACCTGTTCGACTCCGCCGTCGTCGGCCGGGCCCTTCGAGTCCGCACTTCGACCTCTCCCCGATCTACCTGCTTTCCTTCTCCTCGGTTCTCCCCCCCCGGCCACCGTCACCATGCTCGTCCAGGCCTAACGCTAGCGGCTCTCCCGCCCCACGTTCGCCCCCGACTACTAGCGGAACCGCCACAGAACCACCTCGGCCACCCTCGTCGTCGTACATTGCAGGCCTCAGCCTCCCCGATTTCAATCAGTTGATCAATGACCCTATTCGCCACGATGTTGGTTGGCCTGCTATGCCAACCAAGCTCCCCTCTGACATCCCTAAGTTCGAAGGCCTTGCTGGAGAAGATCCAACCAATCATGTCCGATCTTTCCACATGTGGTGTTCCTCCACTTCCATTACCGATGACTCCATCCGTCTTCGTTTGTTCCAACGCACGCTTACCGGCGAAGCTTCTAAATGGTATGTTGAACAAGCCACCCTTCCCATACCACCTTTGCGACCCTTGCTCAGGCCTTTTTGTCTTATTTCCAGCTCCCTCTCCGATACGACACTGGCACGGAGCTCTTGACTTCCTTCAAGCAATCCTCTTCAACCCGCCTTTCCGCCCATGTTCAGGAATGGCGAAGAAGACGAAGCTTATGTCGAGCCCCTCCCTTCGAAGATCGGGTTTATATGGACTGGTTCCTTCGCACCCTTCCCGCTCCCATCGGCAAAGATGTCGCCTCTCACTTTCCTCAAACTGAAGAAGCCGCCCTCCAAATAGCCTTGAAATATGACCTGATCTACGCTCAATCTGGTTATGTTTATACCGTTCTTCCTGACCTCCCCAGGCCCGGTGGCGCTAACGCCCCGGGGGCATCTCATTCCGCCGACGGTATCGTTGGAACCCTTTCCCATCCGTACGCTATGGGAGGGGCCACACCTCCAGCACTCTTCCCCCTCCCGGTAGCATGTATCCAAGATACGGCATGCCTCCTCCTTTTGCCCAACCTCCTGCTTACCTCAATGTTGCCCAACCTAACCATTACCTTTATCTACAGCCTAGTGCGCCAGCTCCTCCAGCATATGCGCTTCCATCTCCCTTGCCTCCTCCAAACCCGCAACAGCACTTACAGCCCCCTCCAAGGCAAGTATTTGCACAGCAGGGCGCGACTAATCCTCCTTCTTCTCAAATAAGGTGGAGAGGCAACCCAAACCAATCCGCCCCTGGTACCCGTGGACCCAATCCTGGTGTTGACCCTAACACTGCCAACCAGCAACAGGGCACTCAGCCCAAGCCGGACAGGCCGCTTCGCACTAATAAACCTTGTTCGTGTTGCGGTTTTTATGGTCATTACACCCACGATTGTCCCCTCTTACCCCAGATGCGGCATATGTGGGAGTCTCAAGCCACATTGCACGGATAGCACGCCTCCCCTCATGCTCCTCCTAATGTGGCCACTACCCAACCAGCTGTGTTTACTGATCCTTTCCCTCAGCAAGGATTTGTGGCTACCCAACCGCCTGACAGCCAGGTCGCCACTCCCTCTTCCCTTTCTGGTTCCTCTGATTACCAGATCCTTATGATGCACTCCGATCCTTCCCCGACCATTGACCTTCACCTTCAAACTCGGTCTCGCTAGTACCCCCAGCCTCCTGCTCAGTCTACCTCCGAGACTCCTTATTCAGGTTCTACAGAGCCTCTTTCGACACCGAATGGCCCCTTACATATCCCTCAACCCAAAGTTGAGGTTCATACCAAGATTCCTAAGGGACCATTACGTCGAAATGCTACTTCCGGTCGAGCTGCTCATTCGTATAGCATAGTAGATGATTTGGCGCAATCTCCTGCCGCCATTTCCACACTGGAACTCCTCCAGTCGTGCCCTTCCCAAAAGAAGGCTCTACTATCTGCCGTGGGCGCTGTAGATCCTGCTGATGACCAAATGATTGTTTTCGACGCCACTCAATCGGACCATCCTCCTCTCCCTCCTTCCGTCGCCTTCCAAATCCCAATCAAAATCCAGAACGCCCATGTTTCCCGGTGTATAATTGATGAGGGGGCATCCACCTGCGTGATGTCCGCTTCGGTTTGGAAGCAACTCGGATCCCCTGAGTTGGCCCCTTCCACGATCACCCTTCGAGCATGGGACGGCCATGCCTCCCAGCCCATTGGCCTATTTCGTAATTGTCCTATCATCCTCGCCGGTAATACTGTTTGCGTTGACGTCGAAGTCATCGACGCCCGCTAGACTACAACATTCTATTGGGGCGAAGCTACACCTATGCTATCTCTGCTGTCCCATCTGCGGTTTTCCACAAGATGTCTTTCCCCCATAATGGAAATATAGTCACCATTGACCAGTTGACATATCATGAGCCAAAATCTCAGACCTCACCTGAGACGACCATCTCTTATGTAGCCAACAAGCAAACCGTCGATTCCTTGACCAGTGTCTCCCCCGGCGTTTACAAAGATTCCTCCCTGCTTGGAACTTTCCCTAACCTTCTCCCTCCTCCTGTCACCGATCCCATCTTATCGAATGTTTTCATGATGCAATAGTCCCAGGCTGCTCGTAAGCGGCCTGCCTCGTCTAGTCAGCAACCTCCCCCTCGCCCTCCGCAACCCGCTCCTAGCCATTCATCTCAGCCAGCCGAGCCTCCTCCTTCTGGCCCTCCCCCTATAGCTGGTATCCCTGAACCCCTTTATCCTCCTGGATCGGTTCCTCTTGGCCTTAACCATCTCGAAGCCGTCCCTCCCCGGGTCATTACCCTGCCGGGAAGATCCCTTTCCTCGGCCCCTCTCGTGAGTATTTTCTCGTCCCCCGTCATGGCCACCCTCTCTCTCCCCAACTCGACTCACATACTTGCCCTGCACCCGATCCCCCGCCCACCACCCCCTCCCGGGTCACCCCAAACCTACATGGCTTTGACATCGGTTCAACCGGTCCCCCGCTTCCCTTCGTTGCCACCGTGCTCCTCAAAGACTCATACACAGGACCCTTCTCCTGTCGTGATGGCTCCCGGGAAGAAAGGCAAAGCCCGCATGGGGGCACCCAAAGACCAGACCACCACGACTGAACCGGCCCCCCCTCCCCCCGCAAAGCCTTGTGCCTTGTGTGATGTCACCGTTCATGCCACCCATGCTTGTCCCGAGTTGCCCCGTATTCAACCCATGGTTAAAGTTGCATTCCCCGAGTCTACGGTTCCTGAAGCCTCCATTCCTTCTTCGTCTGTAACCAAGAACCCCAAGAGTCTCCGCACCAACAAACCCTGTGCTTTGTGCGGCATTCATGGCCATTACTCCCACCATTGTCCTCACTTGACGCATTACCGCGCCTCTTTAGAGGTGGTCCGAGAGTATGAGGTTGAACAAAATCAATCTGCCTCTCCCATCCTCGCGTAGTATGCTTCAGGTCAGCCTGAGGATCCCCTCGCTCCCATCGACATTCCCCCCCCTGATGTTCAGATGACGGAGTCTACTGTAACCATTCTTTACCTATCCTCCTCTGCGAGACACTTGGAGCCTAGCCCCCCTGCATCCTCCCCTGTTGTGTCACCTGACCACCCCTTTCCTACCCATACGCGAGATTACTCCACCCGTGTCTCTGTTGACCTCCGCAGCCCGAGTCCCCTCCATACTTCCGATAGCCCTCATATACCACCATCCAGTTTGTATATGAGTCACAGTCATCCTGCTCCATGCACTCCCTCCCGCAGTTGCCGCCCGATGTCTTCTGTGCACTCACGCTGCCGTCATTGCCTCTCCTCCCCTCATTTGTTGTCTTGTAACACCATTCCGCAGGACCCCCCGTCCACACCCTTTATCGGTTACGCCGATGGTGCAAGTCGTTACTCCCGGAATCTAGCCTCGGCAGGTTGGGCCATCTTCACCCCCTTGCATGCCCTTGTTCTTTCTAACGGGGTATGCATTGGTTCTGCCACCAACAATCAGGCCGAATATGATGCAGTGCATGGTATTTTAGCCGATGCCCTCTTTCATCGCATCCTCCATCTGCACGTTCGTTTGGATTCCCTGCTTCTTGTAATGCAACTAAATGGTGTTTATCGTGTGCATAACCCTGTGCCGTTTAGACGCTATTTACGAGTGAAAATCTTAATACGTGCGTTTGAAACCATAACTTTCAACCATGTACCTCGAGAACAGAATCACTATGTAGATAGTATTGCAAACCATGTTCTAGATTGGCATTTATCACACACATTTCATACAAGAAAATAACATTCATAACCATCAAAAAACGATGCATATCCATAATATGTGTCGCAAAACATGTGTTTAGAGTCCATCTACTCTGATACATATGACATGCCCATAGCATGTTACAAAAACCCAAAATTGGGGGCACCACCTGCCCTTACATACATAATAGGGGGCACCACATGCCCCACCCCTAGTCACTATTTGGAGGATCCCGGGCCAATGGCTCTGCCCCTGTAGCATGTAGATCGCGCATCGCCTGACCGGCCATCGCCATGCGCCGCATGACACCTTGCCATTCCGAGGGTAGACCAACACATGGCTCTATGAACTGGTCATCTAAGTCCTGCCACCCACGCTCTGATACTCCGGTCAACAACCTTTCGCATCTACGGCGGATGTCCTCCAGCAGGGCGGCTGCATCCTCATTATGCGCCACTCTCGACCCACTCGGACCTATAGCTCCAGATGCTGTCGGTCGTCCCATATATCCAGCCGGTTTTACCGATGCTATATCTGCATACCAAAAGTACATGAATCAATACCCTAAACTACTATTCAAAAAACTTTAACATGCACACACAAGAATAGAAATCTGTCACTTACCATCGAGCCCCCAGACTCGACCAGGTGGAAGTGGCAGGTCCGGGTATCCACAGTAGCTCATCCCACTATAGGGATAGTCGTCTATGTACAATGGCATCTGATCCCAATGGGAAAAAAACTCAGGTCGAAACACTCGCCTGACCGCCCCTCCTCCTCCTCTGCACAGTAGCCGTCCCCAACGGCGCATCTTGGGCTCTCTCGGGCCCCCATTTGGAAGCTGTACACGAGGCCTCAAGGTCAGGATCTTCTCAAAGAAGAAGGCGCACAATAAAGTCCCATATGAGAAATCATGGTTCACCTGCCGCCTGCATAGCGACAATTGTCGCTTTAGCGACACCAACATCAGCAGGCACCCAACACACTCTCCACTATCATCATACGCATTTGATCGGTGATGTGATGGAAGCGCTGGTTACTTGAATGCGCGGCAATTTGCGGCCTTCTGAGTTTCTAGCCTCCTCACAGATCCTAGATCGTGTCAGTCCCCCTTGACTTGGAGACCCGGTCGACAATGACGCTCCACAAACTCCATGATATGCCGCCCCCGCGGAAATACTGGATGTGTGTTTCCCACCATCCCCAGTGGCGGGAGACCATTCAGGAAATACACGTCCTGGACCGTCAGTTCGATCCTGTGCCCCTGCACTACAAAGACCTCCTGATCTGGATCCCAGTAACTGATAATCCGGGCCAATAACGGTTCTCCTGCTCTCATCAACAGGTTCTCCAAAAACTTTAGAACCCCAAACCTGGCCAATACACGACGGACGCCCTGATCCGCCTGGATCTCTGCCCGTAGTGTCCCCAGGTCTCTCTCTCTCCAGTTAACCCGTAAATCTGCCATACCTTCACAAACACATCATCTTTGTCAGCTTACAGATCGGGAAAACCATAACCACACACCAAAACCCAACTTCCAGCCATAAAACAGCACCAAAACCTCCTTATCTCCCAGGTCACAGTTTTCTGCCCATTTCTGGGACAGGTCGCACTTTTTTGCCTGAAACCTGCTTCCCAGGTCGCACTTTTTGGCCCAAAAAGTGCGACCCAGCCGTAGAGATGAAGGAGGGGATGTTTCTGGGATTCTGGGCCCTAAACTGAAAGTTTAATCCATCAAAATGCAAGAGAAAGGCTAGGCCTCTTACCTGCAACTGACGGATCTCGATTCCAACGGTCGTTTTTTCCGCTACGTTCGCCGCAAAATTTAGGGCCTTCTCTCCTCTCTACCTTCACCACAGCAACAATAGAAAATGAGTGACTTTAGAGGGAAAACTGCCTTATTAAAAGAGAACCCCTGTTTCTTCTTTCGACTGCTGCGACCACACCGTAGCCCCGTTTGACAAACCGTCTGCACTGTTGGAAAGCTCTCACCGAGCCCTCAAATGGGTATCTGTTAGTTTTTTGTGATCTGATACTTCACCACGACACATTTTGTCCAAGAAGGGTCACTTCACCTCTCCTTAAAATCGAATTTCCTCACTTACGACACTTGTACTTGGGGCACCATCTTGCCTCCTTACTTGTCTTTGTTTGTGTCAATTTTCATCATGAGTTCCCATCTTGTACTCATGTTTCCACGGTCCCCCATTGGGGCCTTTACTGTGTGGCAGCACCATCGATTCGCCCTTGTTTAGAGCATCCAAGTTGAGTCATCATTCCCTCCATGGAGTCTATACCGAGTCCCTTTGTACCCCACTATAGCCCTCCATCCTTCATTGCTTGGTCTCTCTCTTGTGTCGCACATTATGACCATCAGTTCCACTATCCCCTATCCCTTATGATATCGTGTCAGTTTCTGCCATGTCATTCATGCCCTTTATGCTCTAACAAGGGAAGTTGTCCATTCGCTACTCAGTCCTTCCCATTTTCACTATCGTCATTACTG
The DNA here is from genome assembly GCA_034641835.2 of Pinus albicaulis. NCBI lineage: Eukaryota > Viridiplantae > Streptophyta > Pinopsida > Pinales > Pinaceae > Pinus > Pinus albicaulis. Next base: position 81,559,639 of record CM076584.1, on the reverse strand, counting down.
TCAGTCTGTTCGTCGCTCCACTACTTCCTCTCATGCCTTAGTTGAGGATGTCTCATTGCCTCACCTATGGCGGACCTCCTTCTGTCGACATCAGCTCATTCCTGGGCTTCGGCTCAGGAGGGCGCGTGTACTCGGTTCCAGCTCTTCCAGCCTGGTTTCCTCGGCTCGGACGGCAAAGGGACCTCTCGTTTCCCTTGACTCGTATCAAGCTCCGCCCTCCTTTTCAAAGATGATTCCAAGATCTGTATACTTGATGGTTCAGTGATACAGCAGCAGCTCTTGATGATTCCCCGGTGTGTGTGAGATGTCTCAACCCTCATGAGGGGGTGGCCCTACAGGTAGCCCCCCACATGCCCGGATGACCTCCTCCTTGCAGCCTTCGATGCAGCTCCAGATATTTGATGATGTTGGCCTTAGCCACTTGCAGCGCCTCTTTGATTTGCATGTATCAGTCAGATTTTGTGAGCCCTTCCCCATTTACAGGGGGAATTTGGGTTGTATTCGTATCTCATGTACTCAGAGACAGTTTGTACCCGCCCCGTCGTTATCCCGTGTTTGTGTGGTGTATGTGGGATTCTCAATGGATTTTTATTCGGCCTATGATATGCCAATCGTACTCGTGCGTGGTTCGGTCCCTTGTTTACCGGACACACTATTCTTTTGTACTTTGTCTCGGCGGGCATAGGTATGCCTCCCCCGCCACCTTCAGCACAGGTACCCTCTCATAAAAGAGACTTGTTGCACCTGCGAGTCTCGTCTCCTCCGGGTCTAGTCCTTCAGCACACTATCTACCTCACCTTTCTCTCTCTGACTTCCCTTTTGTTGTCTAGTGATCGAGTTCTTACAACGTACTTCGGTCATACAATTTTCTCCTGACACTCGCACGCTGGGGGGCAATCTGTTACACCATTTTTTGGTCATCTAACCTATTATCATTAGATGGACCCAAGTACACCATGTAAGACCAATTTTACCCTAAGTAAAATTGCCTTCACTATGTTAAAACAGGAAACCCCAAAAAGAAATATTAAACAAACCTATATTTGTTTGATTTTCCTCATAGAATAATTAATTAAACCATAATTTAATTATTATTCCTAGTCATGTTTAACTCAAAATCAAAGAAATTAATTAGATAAACCTTTATTTATCTTATTATTTTCTAGGAATAATTATTTAAACCTTATTTAGATAATATTCCTTGTTAAATATGACCAAATCACCCACAAATAATTAAACAAATCACTATTTATTTAATTATCTTTCAACCACTTCCTTAAATAATTAAATAAATCATTATTTATTTGATTATCTTCTAAACCGCTTCCTTAAAAAGATAAATAAATCATTTATTTATTTATTTTTGACAAATTAAGGGATTTGACCCAAGTCAAATACCTTTTCCCTCCAACAAATATAATAAAATATTCCATAAAAAGTGGATCTAGATCTTGTTAACCCATGCACCAAGATCTAGAATGACCCAATATTTTGTTATAAATAGGAGGGTTTTTCCTACCATTCTTCACCTTTTGTTGCCTATTAGATCACTCTGGATCTATACACTTGGTCCCATTTTTTCCATCATTTGCTGTGTGAGCTCCCATTGAGCTCCATTCTTTGCATTGGGTTTTCTACACCAACAAGAGAGAGAAATCTTAGATCTGAAGTGCTGAGGACTTCCAAGAACCCATCCCACTGAGGAGAATTGGATACGCCTTCTTGTTTTCCTCCCAGGTGCCCAATTAATATAAAAATCCTTTCAAAAATTGTTCTTGTCTTGTCTATTGGTATATGGAGCAAACCCTTGTTTTTTCTGCTTAATGTCTTTCCATGCATAGATCTGGTTTTTGCAGCTCTTTTATGTTCAACTAACCGCAGATCTGAAGATATTGGCAGCCACTTTGGTTGTTAGGGCTATTAGTTATGCGTAGCTAAAGTGGTCCTTTTTCGTACACTTCGACAAAGGATTCATACTAACACTCCCCCTCTCTCTCCACTTCCCCCTCTCCCCCTCCTCTTCCCTCCCCCTCTCCCCCTCCAACTTCTCTCTATCCCTCCCTCTCTCAAGTCCTCTCTCTGGTCCTTCCTATCTCTCCCTTTCTCTCTTACCTCCCTCTCTCTTCTATCATCTCTCTCTCCCTTTATCTCTTACCCCCCTCTCTCTTCCGTCATCTTTGTCTCCTCTAATCCTATCACTATCTCCCTCCCCCTCTCCTTCTCTCTCTCCCTCCTCCATATTTGTGTCTCCCTCTCTCTCTCTTCATTCCTCCTCTCCCCTTTCCTTTAGTTTATCTCCATCTCTCCCATGCCAATCCCCCTATATATCCACCTCTATCACTCTATATCTTTGTTCTTCCCTCCCATATATATCTAAAGTTAATATATATCATGATACATTTATATATATGTTATAATATAATAAATTTAATATTGTATTAATGAAAAGTTATTAAATTTAATAATATTAATATTATAATATATTAATATGAGTATAATAGTAATAATAATAATATTAATCTTTTAATATTATATTAGGGTTAATAATGTTTTTTTTTGCATGGTATTAATGATAATTTAGCCCATGGTATTTGGACCATAGGCTTCACCTAAATAAAACCTATTTTTTTAGTGTTCATAAATATAAAGCAGATTATGGAGTAAATATGACAAGAGGTTTTATTTACTTACCATACATATGGTTTATTTATATTTATATTTATTTACCATACCTCTTTTATTTACTATGGTATTTAACCCTGATCCAACTTTAGAATTGTTAAAAGTTGTATCGAAATTACTCAGTCAACCAAGATGGTTATTTGAAATATTGTAATTGTCAATTATGTAATAATTGTAAAAAATCTTTCAGTAATAATCACATGCAATGGAACATTATCAACGTGTTTTGAACCAGCCAGTGTGGTTCATCATCAGGACTAAGTGAGAGATCAGATCATGACATTAAGTAATATTAGAAATTAGAGAGAGTAGTCATTGCACAGGAATAACACACAATAATTACTTTCGATATATTATAATCAAATGAATATATCACAATTTTTATAGTGCTGCTAAGATCCAACTAATTCCACTCTTGGAGGGAGAAGTTGAGAGAATCTCTCAACATCCTCCAACAAACCAAACCAATCCCTAATCTGTAGTATGCATCATAAATGAGGCATTATCTCAAACACCCCCCCTTAATGCCTACATTACAGAAATGGAGAACACACTAATTTAATACAAACATTTGTCTGCCCTGGTCTTCATTAATAGTTGTACTCACTCTGAGATCTCATAGACAATGCTCTTTTCTCCACCATTTTCGAGCTACCATTCAACCCATTTAAAATACATTTGTTTCTGACCAGCAATGTTGAATTTGTAAGATCAAAGATTCTTGACACCCCCGAAAAAGAGTCTCGACACTAAACTATCCTATTGAAATATTTCCATCTGTGAAATAACCTCGAAGAATAAATTTCAACAGTCTATAAGAAAATATTCTAGGTACAGAATATGATGAGCGATCAATCCTACAAAGTGAAATTTACACATAAGTGGATCTCGTACTGTAACCTGTAGTTGATGCTCTTGAAGGCCGGAGCACAACAAGACCCATCAACGTATAACAAATTCACACAATCAAATTAGCCAATTGTTCTCTCGGCACCGAAGAACATCGAGAACGACTAATTTAGATTATGCTAAATTGTTCAATAATTGGTTCTGCACTACACAACTCTCACATGATATATATATATATATATATATATATATATATATATATATATAAAACAAATGCACAGGCAGCTACAATTTCTCCCGCAATATAGGCAGCAATAAGAAAGTAGAAAGCACAGCAAACAAACAATAAAACGATGCAAGGCATGGGGATTGCCCAGTTCCGGCAGAAGGGTGAGATGGATAGTTCACCTCTGTCTTCGATGGTGGTCAAACATTTCAATTTACCTCTTGAAATTCCCTTAAGCATATTGTCTCCCAAATACAGTCCAGTAAGCGGCAATCGATCCTCTACTTACACTAAAATATAGTTTATAAAACAGTCAGATATGAAATAATTCACATCGACAAACAACGTGGACCTATTTTTGACAAATTAGGAGTATCTCTCCAACGATCTATTCACGCTTCTATGTTCGAGCCGCAGGCTATACGGGAGAGAATAATGAAAGTTTTCAGGACCCTGAAGCTGAAAAACGTCGGCCTCCAAGAACACGTTGCTCATTGTGATGCCCTTGTGGAAAACAGTCTACTCAAAGTTTGCATCGTAATTAAGATCCTCGGGAGAAATCATGTCACTCTGCGAGAGATTGAGAGAAAACGAAATTCTAGGGCTCTGCCAATCATTCGTAGGCATATCAATCTCCGTCTGTGAGAGATCGAGAGCATATGACATTCGAGGACTCTGCCAGCCATTTCTAAACTTGGATGAAGCCATTGCGCTGGTAATTTAGAGTTCTTCAAACTCAGCTGACGGCCCTTGAAGGCGGCCCTCCATTTATACCAGACGAGTTTCAAATAGAAAATCACTGTGTTTTGCAGAAAATGGTCGGCTTCTATTCAGAGGCATTCACCTCTGCAACAATCAAACACTGTACTCAAGCAACGTTCTTTCCTCTGTGCAGATCACAACAGATCACATCAGACTCCTATTCCTCCCGTCGGTAGCAACAGTGGCCGGAGGACAAACTCAGACAACAATTCTACAACAGGTGGAAATATTTTACACAAAACAAAATATAAAAATAAAAAATAGACATTTCACTTTCACACCTATGTACAGACAACCAATTACGCAGACTCTCACATCTTTCTGGGCACTCCCGTCAGGGATAAAGCCCAGCCTGGCTCTGATACCATATTAGAAATTAGAGAGAGCAGCCATTACACACGAATAACACACAATAATTATTTTCTATATATTATAATCAAATGAATATATCACAATTTTTATAGTGTTGCTGAGATCCAACTAATTCCACTCTTGGAGGGAGAAGTTGAGAGAATATCTCAACATCCTCCAACAAACCAAACCAATCCTTAATCTGTAGTATGCATCATAAATGAGGCATTATCTCAAACAAGTAATAATTGATCAAGATGATCATTAAATTTGTAAAGTTTAGATGTGCGACATCGATCGACATCGACTTCAGATTCGACTCCAGCAAATGTCCAAAGCACCAATCAAAGACATCGTCAAATCGACCCGCAACAGAAAACAACGAAGTTTGTTATAAGACTTATGTAAGTAAAAATTGTTCTAAGTCTTTTCGTAAAGGTCGGAAATGTCTAATATCCGCGTTGTAAAATTTCGAACTATGTCAAAGTTCGGACTTCAGAGTTCAAAGGCTCGGGTTTTTATTAAAACCATGTAATTTAACCCACAGTGTTAAGTTCTAGACCGCGAGTTATCAATCCAAGTTGGAAGGTGTTGAAATGTAAACACGTGAACAGTTATTTAAACCGCAGCAGAAGACACAGTTATGTAACATTGTTTTGAAGACCGTGTGGGAAGTGTGACTATCAGAGAATTGCAGAACCATGTCATGTGACCAGCGCAGAGCCACGTCAGGAGACTGCCAGTGAAGTGTCAGGATAAGACCGTAACGCCAGACTTAACCACCGCCTGTTCACACGGTGCAGGTAACGGACCCCGCGCGGTTAGCCTAACTGCTGGGTGGGATTGTATAACATAAAGTCTAAAGTGGGTATTTGATTTAATATATGCACTATGATAATGGGATTTAATCCTATGTAATGGAATTTATCCTATGGTGCATGAATGATGAGTTGGTTCGATCTCTCATCACCAAAAATCCTCCAACGAAATACCAAATACAGTAAATGCTAATTCGAGGCAGATAGTAAGCCTTGAAGTGATGAGCTCTTATGTATAAAAGGAGAGAATATTTATTTTCATAAGTTAAGTGTGAGATGTGATCACTTTTGAAGAGTGTAGGAGCACTTCATAAAAGTGTAGGAAGCACTTGTAAATGAGAGTGTAAGAGAGCATTTCTCTTTGTAATATAATGAAGAGCATGTGAGCACTTCATGAGAGAGTGAAGAGAGAATTTTCCTTTGTAATGTAATGGAGAGTCTGAACACTTTTTGAAGAGAAGTGTTGAGAGTAAGATCTCAAGAGAGGAGCTTTCCCTACTTCAGGAGGAAGTAGGCCCTCTTCAGATGACAGATAAAGTATTGGTGGAGAGTTTGTTCTTTGCAGGTATTGAAGGAGCAAAGCATCATACTTGCATAAAGATTGAAGTATGTTGATAATCGACGAGTTCAACTTCAACATTCAGAAACTCTTTCAGCCACCAATCTGTCGAAGGTCCCTATAATTTCAGTCCTCAGTTTAGTTTGGCGTGCGAATCAATCCATGTCCTTTCTTATGTTTTTAAGAAAGGAGTTGTAGCAGTTAGCCCGTTCACGAGAAGGTCCATATCTGCAACATAAGTAGTGAAACTGATGAATCCTTGTAGCATATTTTCTCTCGGCTTAAAGAATACAACGGACGCACCATTCTGAGGAGGACACAGAGACGTAGTCCAGGTGGGACGAACTCCGTCACAAAACATCTTTGTCTTATGGTATGATTTATGTGATTGATGTGTAAGTGTTCAATCTTTATTTCATGCTTAAACAGTTAATTCACATAATAATTGTTCAGTAAAATTGCCAGTCACATGTTGTACAAGGACTAGAAATGATCTTGGTTAAAATTCCACATTTTAATAACCTGAGTATTAATTGCTTTAAAGTTCTATATACAGAGTTTGTAGAGGGCCAGGTAGCCTCTAGATCTCATCTTTTTCTTAAAAGTGACATATGCAGTAAACGCCCCTACAATCAATCTCTGAAATAGAGCTAAGTAACTCGGGTCATTTTCAGATCAAGTGGTATCAAAGCAGCTAGTTCTTACAGGTACAAGATGAGCAAGAATACTCACCAGTTGGCAAAGCTGAGGGAGCTTGAAGATTCCAATTTGTAAGTTCAGCAGGAGAATGTTGCATTGCGCAGAATGGTGGAATATCTCGAGAATGATAAGCAAAGTCTACGATTAGAATTAGAAGACTTAAAGAGAACTAAAAGAGGAAGCAGTCCTCTTGTGAAAGATGCAATTTTCGATGGCAAAAAGCCTGCACTTTCTATTAAAAGTAGTTCTTCTCTCTCATATTCACCAAAGTCAGTAAGAGAAGCCATTGGCTCATTTTCCCATTCTCAAGCAAAAGATAATGTGGATTCACTTATCTCAGCAGAAAGTGATTCTGAATCTGACGAGGTTTCCAGCCAAAAAATCAGTTTGATCACTGAAATAAAAGGCTTGTCGATGATGAAAGCCATGGGGTATCGAGAAGGTGAAGGCTTGGGCAAACATGGATAAGGAAGACTGCAACCTATCCAGGTAGAAGAAAGACCCGAGAATCTGGGTCTTGGATGTGATGTGTTAAAATGTGATTATTGCGGGAAGTTTGTTCACATTTCTGACCGATGCTGGTCAGAGCATCCAGAACTGCTATCGGAGAAGCTCAAAGGTAAGAAACCTCAGTCCTCAACCAATAATGATTCTGACGATGATTTCTTTTATCAAAATTGGATAATTGAAACAATTAAAAGGATTTATCCTTGCACATTCTGTAAGAGTCCTTGGCATTGTGTGGAGCAATGTTGGAAACAAAAGGCTTACAGCAAGAAAGTCAGTGCAACGAAGAGTCAGCCGTCAGATAGTGATTCAGCATTACAGGTAAAGAAACGATCAGAATCAGTCTCGTTTCAATCAGCGAGTAACTCCAGAAACTCATCCTCAAGAAAGAGGGAGAAAACTTGTTTAAACTATAAACTGCCAGGGCATGTTCAAGACAATTGTCCAATGCTTCCGAAGGAAACAGTACCAACACCAACAGCTCGAGAAGAACCCAAGTCACCTGCTAGAGATCAAACAAGTACTGAGTGGAATTGGGTTGACTTCATGCCATATGTTTAAATGATTTTGTAATATCTAGATATAGTAAGATTGTAGCTAGATTCTAGGATTGAATTGTTTTTCAAAAGCATTGTAAATAAAACTTTTGGAGAACTCTTTTAGTTGGGAGGTGTGATCCAAATTTAGAATTGTTAAAATTTGTATCGAAATTACTCATTCAACCAAGATGGTTATTCGAAATACTGTAATTGTCGATTATGTAATAATTGATCAAGATGATCATTAAATTTTTAAAGTTCAGATGTGCGACATCGATCGACATTGACTTCAGATGTGACTCCAGCAAATGTCAAAAGAACCAATCAAATACATCGTCAAATCGACCTGCAACAGAAAACAATGAATTTTTTTATAAGACTTATGTAAGTAAAACTTGTTCTAAGTCTTTTCGTAAAGGTCGGAAATTTCTAATATCCGCGTTGTAAAATTTCGAACTATGTCAAAGTTCGGACTTCGGAGTTCAAAGGCTCGGGTTTTTATTAAAACCATGTAATTGAACCCACAGTGTTAAGTTCTAGACCGCGAGTTATCAAACCGCGTCAGAAGGTGTTGAAATGTAAACACGTGAACAGTTATTTAAACCGCAGCAGAAGACACGGTTATGTAACACTGTTTTGAAGACCATGTGGGAAGTGCGACTGTCAGAGAATTGCAGAACCATGTCAAGTGACCAGCTCAGAGCCACATCAGGAGACTGCCAGCGAAGTGTCGAGATAAGACCGTAACGCTAGACTTAACCACCGCCTGTTCACACGGTGCAGGTAACAGACCCCGCGCGGTTAGCCTAACCGCTGGGCGGGATTGTATAACATAAAGTCTAAAGTGGGTATTTGATTTAATATATGTGCTATGATAATGGGATTTGATCCTATGTAATGGACTTTATCCTATGGTGCATGAATGTTGAGTTGGTTCAATCCCTCATCACCACAAATCCTCCAACGAAATACCAAATACAGTAAATGCTAATTCGAGGCAGATAGTAAGCCTTGAAGTGATGAGCTCTTATGTATAAAAGGAGAGCATATTTATTTTCATAAGTTAAGTGTGAGATGTGAGCACTTTTGAAGAGTGTAGGAGCACTTCATAAGAGTGTAGGAAGCACTTGTAAATGAGAGTGTAAGAGAGCATTTCTCTTTGTAATGTAATGAAGAGCATGTGAGCACTTCATGAGAGAGTGAAGAGAGCATTTTCCTTTGTAATGTAATGGAGAGTGTGAACACTTTTTGAAGAGAAGTGTTGAGAGTAAGATCTCAAGAGAGGAGCTTTCCCTACTTCAGGAGGAAGTAGGCCCTCTTCAGACGACAGATAAAGTATTGGTGGAGAGTTTGTTCTTTGCAGGTATTGAAGGAGCAAAGCGTCATACTTGCATAAATATTGAAGTACGTTGATAATCGACGAGTTCAACTTCAACATTCAGAAACTCTTTCAGCCACCAATCTGTTGAAGTTCCTTATAATTTCAATCCTCAGTTTAGTTTGGCATGCAAATCAATCCATGTCCTTTCCTATGTTTTGAAGAAAGGAGTTGTAGCAGTTAACCCGTTCACGAGAAGGTCCATATCTGCAACATAAGTAGTGAAACTGATGAATCCTTGTAGCATATTTTCTCTCGGGTTAAAGAATACAACAGACGCACCATTCTAAGGCGGACCCGGAGATGTAGTCGAGGTGGGACGAACTCCGTCACAAAACATCTTTGTCTTATGGTATGATTTGTGTGATTGATGTGTAAGTGTTCAATATTTATTTCATGCTTAAATAGTTAATTCACATAATAACTATTCAGTAAAATTGCCAGTCACATGTTGTACAAGGACTAGAAACGATCTTGGTTAAAATTCTTCATTTTAATAACCTGAGTATTAATTTCTTTAAATTTCTATAGACAGAGTCTGTAGAGGGTCAGGTAGCCTCTGGATCTCATCCTTTTCTTGAGGGTGACATATCCAGTAAACACCCCTATAGTCAATCTCTGAAATAGAGCTAAGTAACTCGGGTCATTTTCAGATCAGGCCCATAGGCTTGTTATATAATTAGATTTTTATTTATAATCATATTTGATATATTTTTATTTATTTACCTCTTTATACCTCTTTTATATGTATTTATTTGCCATACCTCTTTATACCTATTTTATATTTATTTATTTATCATACCTATTTATACCTTTTTGTATTTATTTATTTACCATACTTCTTTTATAAATATGGTATTTGGCCCATGGTATCAATATTAATTTGTCCCATAGGCTTCATCTAAATAAAACCTAACTTTTTGAGTTTTTTTAAATATAAAAAGGTTTATGGAGTAAATATAAAAATAAGTTTTTATTTATTTACCATACATCTAGTTTATATATATTTTTATTTATTTACCATAGCTCAGGAGTAAATATAAAATTAGGTTTTATTTATTTACCATACCTCTGGTTTATTTAGATTTTTATTTATTTAAATTTTGAAATATTGCAATTTTGATGGGGAAATATTTATATCTTTAAAGATTTTAATTTATCCATACAACATGGGTTTTCTTTTTAAAGATTCATTTTACAAATATTTAATTAAAAGAAATATCAAAATATTTTGGATTTTGATTGTTTATGTTGAATTAACTCTTTTCCTTTGATTTAGGAAATGGTCTTGACTTTAGTAAAGAGTAAAGATGTTTAAAATTTTACTTAATTTGGAAATTCAATGTGTTAATTTTTTTTGTTAAAGGTAAATTTATGATCTATTCAAATTCAAGTATATAATAAAGCAATTATTAAATGGGTGAGATAATTTACTATCCATTCAAATTATATAAATAATACATAGTTGTATTTTAGTAAATAATCTCAGCCCATTAATAAGTTAAAAAAGTTATATATAATCTAAATATTCAAGTTATATAAAATTAAAGATTAGGTTAATGCTTTGGCCGACATTAGCAAAAATAAAATTTATTATTTTTTTGAGGACGTGACATACTCGACATCAGGGTCATATTGGGCTATTGATTGCACATCTCGGTGCAATAATAAAATTTTAAAATTAAGTTATTAATATAATTTTTCAATAATTACTTCAAAGTTTTCTAAATATAAGAAAATGTTAAAAAATAAACAAAATGATTAATCATAGCCAACCATGGTCGAATGTCGCATCGTGATAGATTGTCTCAATATGAAAATCAACCATGGTTAACCATAATCCAATGTCGCATTGCGATAGATTGTCTCGATATGAAAATCAGTCATGGTCAAACATGGTCAACCATGGTCTAGTGTCGCATTGTGACAAGGATTCTCTCAATATGGAAATCAACCATGCTCAAACATGGTCGACCATGATTATTTTAGGGTTTGTAATATTAATCTTAGAGTTTATATACATTAGGTCTATAATTTACGTTGCATTATGACAAATATTGTCTCAATATGATAATCATCGTCAACCATGGTAAATCATGGTCAACCTTTGTGAACCATGGTCAACCATGTTTTATAAAATCAAACATAGTCATCCATGGTCAACTATGGTTGAAGATCACATTGTCACAAAAATTGTGTTGATATGAAAATCAACCATCATTAAGGATGTTCAACCATGGTGCAACGTCGCATTGTGACAAGGATTGTCTGAATATGAAATCAACCATGGTCAACCATTGTAAATGATGTTTATTTTAGTGTTTATAATATTTATCTTAGGGTTTTTATAATTTGGGTTTATAATATTTGTCCTTTGGGTTTAATATTATTTCCTTGGGTTCACAATCCCTTTGGATTTTAGTATTAATCCCTTTGTTTTATTATTCCCATGGGTTTATAATATCAATGTCTTGGGTTTGTTATTCCTTTGGGTTTCTAATATCAATCGTAGTCAACCATGGTCAATCATAGCCAACCATGGTCAACCATGGTCGAATGTTGCATTGTGACAATGATTGTCTCAAAATGAAAATCAACCATGGGCAACCATAGTCCAACGTTGCATTGCGATAGGTTGTCTTGATATTGTGAAAATAAATCATGGTCAAGCAAGGTAAATCATGGTCCAGTGTTGCATTATGACAAAGATTGTCTCAATATGGAAATCAACCATGGTCAACAATGTTTATTTTATGGTTTATAATATTTATCTTAGGGTTTATATACCTTGGGTTTATAATTTACGTTGCATTTACAAATATTGTCTCAATATGATAATCATCGTCAACCACAATCAACCATGGTCAATCATGGTCAACCTTAATCAACCATGGTCAACCATGTTTTATAAAATCACACATGGTCATCCACGATAAATCATGGTCAACCATGCTCGAACGTCACATTGTCACAAAGATTGTGTTGATATGAAAATCAACAATGGTTAAGCGTGGTCAACCATGGTCGAACGTCGCATTGTAACAAGGATTGTCTCAAAATTAAAATCAACCATGGTCAACCATTTTAACTATGTTTATTTTAGTTTTTATAATATTTATCTTAGGCTTTATATACCTTGAGTTTATAATATTTGTCCATTAGGTTTAATATTATTCCCTTGGGTTCATAATCCCTTGTGGTTTTAATATTAATCCCTTAGATTTATTATTTCATTGGATTTATAAGATCAATCCCTTGGGTTTATTATTTCGATGGGTTTATAATATCAATAATGGTCAACCATGGTCAATCATAGCCCACCATGGTCAATCATGGTAAACCATGATCGAATGTTACGTTGTGACTAATATTGTCTAAATATGAAAATCAACCATGGTCCAACATCGCATTGTAACAAAGATTGCCTTGATATGAAAACCAATCATGGTGTAGCATGGTCAACCATGGTCCAACGTCGCATTGTGACAAGGATTGTCTCAACCATGGTCAACCATGTTTATTTTAGGGTTTATAATATTTATCTTAGGGTTTATATATCCTGGGTTTACAATTTTTATCCCTAGCATTTATTATTCCCTTGAGTTTATAATATCAATCCCTTGGGTATATATTATTCATATGGTTTATAATATTAATATTTGGGTTTAATATCAAAAATACTATGCTGAGCATAGATTAACATGGGATGCACAATTTTTATGTGTTAAGGAATTGCTGCTCTGCCTGCGCGTTGCAGCCCCTGCAAACCCTAGCTGCTCTACCTGCGCGTTGCAGCCTCTGCGGCTGCGCCTGCTCTGGCAGGGCCTCCTGCTTCTGTCGCTGCTCGGTTGGAGCCCCCTCCTTTTGTGCTCTTCTCTGTCATGGCTTTGGTCTGCACCTCTGACCTCTGGTTTCGGCGCTTCTCTTTGCTGGGAAAGGAAGATAGTAAATAATCAAGTGCTGGAACAACAACAAAAATTCAGCAGTTATGCTTGTTGCGCGTTCTTAGCTTCGCTAGGGTTTCTGCTGCGTGGTTGCCCCTGCGGCAGCCGGCCTCAGGCCTTCCCTATGGAGTCGATGGGTCCTTCTATGGATCCACATTCTTCTTCTGCCATCGACACCTTCAACCAGCTTCTTGCTGGTTTTCCTCAGAAGAAAAAAAGCGAAGCATCCAAATTTGTTTAGAAGCTAGATGAAATTCCTGAGATCTCTTTGCCTCCGGAGGCCCCCATTCAAGTAGCTTTATCTTTGGCGGATCGAGGTCTCATTGGCCAATTCACGAGTCTGTGGCCTTCTCCGAAAACTACTAAGCAATGGGTTAACAGGAACTAGGCTCCTCTGATCAAGGAAAAGGTCACCTCTTACTTTCTGGGGAAAGGGTACTTCCTCTTCGAATTTTCTTCCAAAGAAGACAAAGACTTGATCTTTCAAAATGGGCCATATTTCATGGGTTCTCAGGGCCTCTATCTGAACAAATGGACTCCAGACTTTGATCCGGCTGTCGATGTTCTCAAGGCTATCCCGGTGTGGGTTCGTCTTCCAAATCTGCCAGTTCACTGCTGGAACTGGAGTTCCTTGAGAGACATTGGCAACACTCTCGGGAAATTTATAGATCAGGAAAACAATAAGGATCAGTACGAATGTGCCAGGATCTGCGTGGAAGTAGATCTAGAGGTGGGTCTTCCAGAGGCTATCAAAATCAAAGTCAGAAGCTGGTCTCATGTACAGATCTTGGACTATGAGCAACTGTCGTTCAAATGTAGGAAATGCCACATTCATGGACACTTTGCTAGAAACTTTCCTTCCAACGCTGAGCCAGAGAAAGGGATTGAAGAGGGTTGGAACCAAGTCAATTGAGCAAAAACCAATCATAAAGGGAAAAAACCGGGAGGACCCTCTGGAAAAGGCCCTCTTCAGGCTAATGTTCAACGCCCTCCCCCCAAAAAGGCGCAAGAAAACAAGTTTGACCCACTAAGCCAGCAGTCAGAAACTCCTCCGGATGTCGAGACTCAAAATCCAGTTTCTCCAAACAAAGGTTCTCCCTCGGTCTCCCTCAAAGGAACAAGTGCCGAAGAATCCAAAGGCATGACTTCAGAAGAAGAGGAAGGAGAGCAGGAAACAGACGAGTCAGAGGCAAAAGGAGAAATAGGAGACACCCAAACCTCGGTACGAAGATCTACAAGAGGCCGGAAAACTGACAGGGAAAAAAAAGAGCAGGAGACTTATAAAGATAAGCTACAGGGTAGCCAGCCAACTCTGGAAAAACTGCTAGCCTCAAAGTCCAGGATGTTGAAAAATCAGCCCCAAGGCTCCAAGGGAGCCCACCAGAAACATAAATAATGAAGATCATCTCCTGGAATTGTAGAGGTATGGGGAGCAAAGTCAAGGAAGAAGCCATGAGAAGCTTAATAAGAACAGAAACTCCAGACATACTTCTCGTCCAGGAGACTAAGCTGGAAGACATAGTCTTCCTGCAAGCAAGCAAGAAGATTTGGTTCAAAAGTGAAGCTAGAGCAATCTCTGCCCGGGGCGCTTCGGGAGGGATTGGCACTCTATGGAACGCCAACAAATTTGCAGTCACCTTTGAGGCTAGTAATACTCACTGGTTGCTGCTGAAAATGCAGAACCTGGACACCAAGGAAATATTCTGTCTCTTCAATGTGTACACTCCAGTAAATGTCGGAGAAAAAAAGGATTGTTGGGATTCTATAAGGCACCAAGCAGACTTGAAAAATCTGGAAAATATAATTATTGTTGGAGATCTCAATCTCACTCTTCACTCATCTGAAAAAAGAGGAGGTAGCGCTGTCCGAGATCCGGCAAGGGAATGGGCGGAGGATCTAATGCAGGAATGGGACTTGATGGATATCAAACCTTCTTCCGGTAAGTTCTCTTGGTCTAATAAAAGAGTGGGCCCTGGTCATATTGCTGCCAGATTAGACAGATTTTTCATTCAAAGCTCCTATCTGTTTCTTGGATTAGAACCCAGAATGCACATTCTTACTAACAACATCTCGGACCACAAGCCTATAAAGTTAGAGCTCCTGGCCCATCTAGATTTGGGACCCATCCCCTTTAGATTTAGTCCCCTCTGGGTCAAGGAACCAGATTTCATGCAAATAGTCAAGGAAAGTTGGAGTCAGCCTGTCAATGGATCTCCGTTCTTTATCTGGGAGGAGAAACTTAGAAGAGTAAAAGGAGTCCTAAAATGTTGGGTCAAAACCTTGTCCAACCCTATCACAGAAAGAAAAGCCATTAAAGTAGCTCTTGCCTCTCACCAATCTCATTTGGAACACGCTATAGTCACAGAGGAGCTGTTAGACCAAGAAGCTCAACTACAACAGCGCTTTCATAAGGCCTGCTTAGTTGAAGAAGAATACTGGAGATTGAAATCTCGAAATCTCTGGCTCAAAGCAGGGGACAGGAATTCTGCATTTTTCCACAAACAAGCCCAGGCCAGGAAATGCTTCAACACTATTTCTGAGATTAAGGAGGACAACGGCACCCATAAGGATTTTGAAGACATTAAAAAAGCAGCCTTTTCTCACTTTCAAAACTTGTATAGTGAGGATAAGGATCTGGTTCATCTCCCAGATCTGCTTGACATTATTCCTTCTGCAATCTCTCCTCGTATGAACGAGATCCTTGAGGCCAAATTCACTAAAGACGAAGTCAAAAAGGCCCTTTTTGATATGGAACTGGATAAGGCCCCTGGGCCGGATGGCTTTTCTGCCAGGTTTTTTCAAGTTTGTTGGTCGATTATTGAAAAGGATCTGCTCAAAATGGTTCAAAAGTATCAAAATACTCAGAAAATTGGAGGCAGCACAAACTCCGCTTTCTTAGCCCTCATTCCCAAAGAAAAAGGCGCCAACAATTTCAGCAGATTCCGCCCGATTTCCTTGTGCAACACAGGATACAAGCTAATCAACAAAGTAATTGCAAACAGATTGAAGCTCATTCTCCCCAAGATTATTCCAGAGAATCAAGGAGGCTTCATCAAAGGAAGGCAGATCGTGGACAACTTCACCCTTGTTCAAGAGGTAATTCATTCCAGCCTTCTTCGAAAAGAACAAGGTATGGTGATTAAACTAGATTTAGCAAATGCTTTTGATCGAGTTAATCATAGCTTTCTTTTAAAAGTCATGAGCAAGTTTGGTTTTGGAGATAATTTCATCAAATGGATCCAGGCTTGTATCTCGGAACCATGGATTGCCCCTCTTGTAAATGGGAGAGCCACTGATTTATTCAAAGCTTCGAGAGGGCTAAGGCAGGGGTGTCCCCTTTCCCCTCTGCTCTTTTTCATCCAAGCCTCTGTTCTCAGCTTCCTATTAGACAAAAAGATGCAAGATCAAGATATTAATGGACTGTGTATTGCAAGAGGGGTCAAAAATATAAACCACACCTTATTTACGGATGACACTCTGCTTTTGGGTGCTGCCTCCCTTTCCTCTGCCTCCAAATTTAAAGCAGTTTTGGATGATTTCAATGAAGCCTCAGGCAGCGTTGTCAATAAGAGCAAATGTCATATCTTCAGCTGGAACACTTCGCCCAGATTGCTCTCTGCTATTTCTAGATGTTTGGGTTTTGCAGCCTCCTCTACTTGGACCTCTTTCAAATATTTGGGTCTTCCTGTGTTTCTTAAGAGACCTGCAAGCAAAGATTGGCTCCCTCGGCTCGAGAAATTCAAGTCTAGGATCCAGGCGTGGGGTTTTTCCTGGCTCAACGCTGCTGGAAAATATGTCCTTATTAAATCTGTGCTTACCAGCCTTCCTATTTTTCAATTTGTTGTGCTTCTTGCTCCGGCAAACATACTAAAAAAAATGGAAGAGGTCATGCGGAGGTTTTTTTGGAAGGGTGGAAAACAGAATGATCACAAGATTCCTCTTATCAGTTGGGAAACCATCTCTAGGCCAATTTGGGAGGGCGGTTTGAATTTTAAAAACCTCTGCCAGCAAAACGTGGCTATGGCAGCTAAGATTATATGGAGGATCATTGCGTCCAAGCCAGGCTGGGCCCAACTGGCTCTCTGGAAAAAGTACTTCAGAGGTCCATGTTGTAGCTGTTTAGGCAATGTGATCCATTTGCCTAATTCGTATTTTCTCAAACTATATGCTAAAGCTTCTCCTCTAATCAATGAACACTCCTACTGGATCCCTGGAAATGGTAAAAATATCAATATTTGGACTGATAAAATCATGAATAAGGACCCAATTGAAGACAGAGCCTCCATCAGAGCGCTGCGTTCTTGGATGGATAGAGAGGGGTTGTGTTCATTGTGGGATATTTCACTTTGGTGCAATTCTGTTTGGGCAGGCTGGAAACGTATTGAGGTGCCGGTTCATCTGGCCAACGAATGGTCCACGCTGCTCGACCTCCTCCATGGCTTGGCCCCCACGCACATGAGAAAAAGAGATTCAAAAGGCTGGGGACCGAATGCCAGTGGCTACATCGTCTCCATGGGTTATGCCAAACTGAAATAAAGGCCATATGTCCCTCCTAACCCTGCACCTTGGCAGGGTGTCTGGCATTTTCCTTCTTGGCCCAAAGTCGATTTTTTTGCTTGGATTCTCTGCCATGGCAAGATCCTTACGTATGACATTCTGCAGAGAAAATGGTTTTACGGTCCCTCCATCTGTTCGTTGTGCAATGATAATGCAGAGACAACAGTCCACTTAATCCTCGATTGTAATTTTTCTAAGCAGATCTGGTGCTTCTTTATTCACAATTTGGATTCCAACTTTTTGCTCCCTCGTTCCATTACTGATCTTTTTGCTAATTGGGCAAACAGATATCCTGGCCCTCCTCCCAAAAATCAGATAATCAAAACTACATGGGTTGTCCTGCCAAAGGTTATTTGTTGGCAGATCTGGCTAGAACGCAACAGAAGAATCTTCAGAAATATTAAACAGAATCACAAATTTTTAGAAATCAAGATTAAATGCCATTTAAAGGAGTGCTTGACAGATATAAAAGACGACTCCAATCTCAGCCAACAGGACATTGCTTGGGGATCATTCCTTGACTTGCATTTTCAGCCAGCAGTTAGAATCGCTCCTCCTCTCAAAGACTGGCAAATAAGGAAATCTGAAACTGACTTTAAAGATTGGCTCAATTCGCACTCAAGGCACTCTCTCTTTTTTGATGGAGCAGCAAAGGGAAATCTGGGCAAAGCTGGTGCTGGAGGTGTTGTTGTTAGTCCAACTGGGGAAAAAATTCACTCCTTTGCTTGGGGGCTTGGAATCTCATCCAACATCCAAGCTGAGGCTTTGGCCCTCTATCAAGGCCTCAAGTTCCTCAAAGATTTAAGTATAAGTGAAGCTAACGTTATAGGTGATTCCCAGATTATTATAAACGTAATGGTTTCCAATTCTCAAGCCTTGGATCTCAAACTGGCAAGGCTAATATCCAGAATTAAGGCTTTGGAAAACGCTTTTCAGAACTTGAACTACTTTCATGTGCTGAGAACTCATAACAAAGAGGCAGACACTGAAGCCAACAAAGCTGTTCTCCTTTCAGCCGGGGTCAAGATGAAAGACGAAGAAAAATTCTGGGAACCCATCCCTTAAGCTGATTGTTGACATGTTTTACTGCTTGCTCTTAAATAAATTTGTTTGTGTCTTCAAGCTGGGAAAAATCTCTGAAAGCGAATTTATAGATATCTTATCAAGGAAGAAGTCTTCAAGTTTCAGCAGCATTCTCATTCTTAGCAGGGAGATGCAGCAGGATTTAGACATCCTCATTGTAATCAAATTTTCGGCTTTCAGGCCAGGATGAATATAAATACAACATAACCGTTTCTGTCAAAAAAAAAATATTTGGGTTTAATATAAATCCATTGGGTTTATAATCATGGTCAAGTTGGGTCCAACATCGCATTGTGATAAATATTTTCTCAATATGAAAATCAACTGTGATCCAACGTTGTATTATGAAAAATATTGTCTCACTATGAAAATCAATCATGGTCATGGTCAACCCTGATTTTTTTAGGGTTTATAATATTTATCTTAGGGTTTTTATACCTTGAGTTTATTATATTGATCCATTGGGTTTAATATTATTTCCTTGGTTTTATAATCCCTTCGGTTTTTAGTATAAATCCCTTTGGTTTATAATATCAATCCCTTAGGTTTATTAATTTAAGGGTTCATATTTGTTGGGTATAATGTTATTTATAGGCTTTTTAATATTAGTCCTTGAGTTAAATATAAAATTTTGAGTTTAATTAATTAATAATTTAATTATTATAAACTATTAAAAAATAATATTTATATTAATTATTTTTAATATAAAAACATTATTAGTTAATTAGTTAATATAAAATAATAATAATAATAATGTGTTAATTATATTTATAGAACATTATTAATAAATAATAATAATAATTAGTTAATTATATTTATATTAAGAATATTTATATTTATATTAAATTTTTATTTAATAAATTTAATAAAAATAATAGTAATAATACTAGCAATTGCCCCAAAAGGTGCAAACATAGGTTGATAGTATTGTTAAATTGTCATAATTTCAAAGACATGTACATTTGAATAAAATTGTTAACTGATTCATTAAAAAAAATATTTTTACTTATTTATTCATTATGTTTGAATGATTTTAATTTATATAATTTTTAAAAATTAAAAAAAAAAAAATCATTTTTAATCATTCATTATGATTTTAATGATTTTAATTTATATAATTTAAATTTTTTTTTTAATTTCATATCTAAATAATTATGAAATTATTAGTAATAATAATAGAATCGTGAATTTATTTACAAAACAATTGAATTGATCTATATTCATTTTAATCTTACATTCATTAAGTTTCTAAGAAATATATTTCAATTTCAATATTATTTAAAATTCTAAGAAATATATTTCAACTTCAAAGGTATTTAATGTAAGTTTTAACGTATTATTGTTATATGTCATAGCCCTATCAATTTGGCAATTTTTTATTATGCTGAAATTCTAGCATTCAACATGGTTGGAGAATTCTTCTACAATCCTTCTAAATTGTAAGTGTCTTTGAGAAAAAACAAAACTCCTTATGACAATTTGCATTCAATTGAGAATATTTTTTAGCACCAACTTTGGGCTATTAATTTGGCATTTTTTACTATGCATAAATTCCGGCAAGAATAATTCAACATGGTTGGGGAATTCTTCTACAATCGTTCTAAATTGTAAGTGTATTTTAGCAAAAGAAAAACTCTTTATGACAATTTGCATTCAATTGAAAAGATTTTTTAGCACTAAATTGAGGAGATGAACATGTTTACAAGCACAACAAACAACACACGATTTTTTTTTTCAAATGATCATCCACGTGGAGGGCATGCATATTGAAATAAATAAACACTAAAAAAATTAGGTTTAAAATTGTAAGATGCATAAGATGATTAGATGACTCAAAAGACAAAAGTTAAAATTCCTACTTGCAAGCACATAACTCCCCCCCTCCATATAAAAACTTCAACCACTTTGAATGCTTTTCTCTTTGCAATCAATGTGAGAAAAACAAATTATTAAGAAACTTCCTTATGGCAAGTCATTAATGCTAACCATTGGAAATTACAAATATCAATTTCCCTTCAAACCTTTGTCAATTTTCTTTTCTTAAAAATGCTAGGAATTTTTAGTTCCTCAACCTTGTGGTTAGCTTATCTAATTGAAGTAATTGGAGTACAAAAACTCCATTACTTAGCTCAAACTTTCAACTCTAGAAAATTAGCAAAGCCAATTTCTAGATTAGCAAAACCAATTTTATTTACTCACTAAATAATTGTATGTAACAATTCACCTTATCAGAAACAACAAATTTGTGTAGCTTTCTGAATTTTATTTAATTTATATGTAGCTTTATAAAATAATTTTTATAAATTCTAATTGTCATTTTTATGAAATTAAAGTAGGGTGTAGTTGTATCAAAGAAAAAGTATGAGATTTCTCAATTTTATTTAATTTATATGTGTAGCTTTCTGAATTTTATTTAATTTATACGTGTAGCTTTGTAAAATAATTTTTATAAACCTTACTGGTCAGTTTTATGAAAGTAATATAGAATGTAGTTGCATTAATTCACTAACTTACTTTACTACTTGAAAATAAATGGAATTTCATCTAACTTTAGATTTATTAGTTTTGAAAAATGATTTTAATATGAATGTGAAGTGCATTTTTAAGAACTCTTAGTATGCTCAGCTTTAGCTATCTCAGTATGCTCAAATTTTGGTTGTTTGTATATGGTGATCTTTTTCAAACTTCAATCTAAAGTTAGCAATATTTCTGGTTGTGGCCCAACCTGTCATAGACTCTCATATATATATATATATATATATATATATATATATATATATATATATAAGAAGAGTTGGTTAGATCATTATAAATATCCATATATGTAGTTATATAACTTCTCATAAAGTAATGAGTAGATCATTTTTAAGAGAGGTGGATTAGAAGAGTCTCTCATTTATCAAGGGAGAGATTGCTTGTAATTCCACCCTTTAATGCATTAAGTATTATATAAATTAGAAAATCACTCTATTGGATTAGAAACATACTGGATATAATTTCTATTTTATTCCAATTAAATTAATAGAAATTGGAAAATTATTAGTGTTTTATTGCAATTAAATTTTAAGTTTAAATATGATGTATAGACTATTATGTTAAATTGGCTCATTAAGTTTATCAAAACATTTGTTTATTTTCTTAAAGCCTATAAATATAAACTATCACTTTAAAAAATTAATAAATGCCAACTTCTTTATGAGATACCACAACAAAGATAAAAAACATTAATTCCAAATAGTAATTTTTAATGTTTTGTAATGTACTTTCAATGTCTTCATTTGTGAGCTTCTCAACCTTAGTAGTGTTCACAAAAGGTCTCTTAATTTTCAATATGTGTCTGTTCCAAGCTATTTTTGCTGCTAACATGGAATTATTTTCTTCCACTCAAGCTTCACAGTGCTATTATGATACGTGCAATTTGAAAATATCCTCTGCTTCAACTTCCCCAAGTTGGTTGGCAGGTGTGATTCAAACATGTTTAGATTTCAAATGAAAATGCATCAGATGCAACGAAAATTATTTGTTTCACATGCCATCAACATAACCGATTTGCACTAATTTATATCCAAAACCACATAATTTACAAAATCCCATTAAATAAATGGCAAATCAAGAATATTTACTTCATTTTTTCTTAGACATCTTGGAGCCAGTCCGCCTTCTCAAACATAGTGAAAAAAAGCCAAATTCCTCATATGTTCACATTAGAACGTACTTTATCTACTTTTACCGAATAAGCCATGAGATTATTGTTTAAAGACTAGCAAAGCCTATATAAAAAATATGTGTTTCACTCAAAGAAAAACAAGGAAAATGTAGGCAGAGTTTAGTGTATGTATTATGCACTTGAAAATATTCTCTTGTATCAAGAATCAAATTGACAATCAATTAAAATAATTGAACATCTCTGGTTTTTTTAAACAGAAATTGGAAATTTAGAAGAAAATATAGCAGATACAGAGTAAATTAACTGTTTTACCTGCGGATTCACATTAATTTACAAAATTTAAGTACAATATTTTTAATTAAATTGGTTAGAAATTTTATAAATAAGTGTTCTAATTTCAAATTATAGTTTATAGAATTTGAATATTTTAAATTTATTTATTTTTCAAAAGTTTATTTTAAATAATTTCATAAATTATTTAAAAACTCATTTTAAACTATTTTTTTTACTAATTTTATTTTAAAACCTGAATCATTCAAAATTAAAAAATTCTACTCAAAATCATATTCACATATTTTGTTTAAAAAAACCAAAAAATAATTTTGCAAAACTGTATTGACATATTCCATTAAAAAGCCATAAGCTAGAAGAGTGAGAAAACGTCCTATCCTCTTCTTAGGCTCTTGTGTGTGAAGAAGTATTTCATTAAACAGATGAGCAAAACAATGTACATACCTTATTTTGTTTTGGAATTTTCTTGTTTGTAGCATCCAAGCTTTGGTTGAATAATCTATTTGGCTCTTGCGTGTGAAGAAGTATTTCGTTAAATAGATGAACAAAACAATGTACATACCTTGTTTCGTTTTGCAATTTTCTTGTTTGTAGCATCTAAGCTTTGGCTGAATAATCTATTTAAACTGTGTTGTTGCTTTAAAGATCAGAGCTTACACATGGTGACTCTAAAAAAATTCTCTGTGATAGACTATCGTGAGAGCATTGGGCAAGAATTCAAGCTTTTAATAGGAAAAGTGGACAACATTGAGTATGCCTCTTTCCACCGGGTTCAAACATATTCACAGAATTACGTAGAACCATAAAATAAGACCCTTTTAAATTGTTGAAATTGCAATCTTGTTACAAGTTTGCTTATTCATGAGGTCAATTAACCTAGTAAATAATCACAAAGACACATCGATAGTGTTTTGGGGTTTGAGAATAGTGCGTTTGTGCTGGTTTGAAAAGGTGTTGCATGGAAAAGAACTTTGGGAATGTTAGTGGAAAAAATATATGCTTAGTTGACGAGGAATGCAAATGCACCATGAGGTGCCATAAAAGTGGCATGAAAAAATCATGAAAGGTTGTATCACGGTGACACATTGAAGAAATCACCAAGTAACAAATCAATTAGTATCAATAAATGATATGTAAAAGCCATAATAATGTGTTGATGACTCATTTTGTAGAGACATTACATTACATGTTTTCAGTGCCACATTTTTTCTCTTGTTGGGGGTTTAAAGAGTAAGAGTGTAAATCAGAATCAATTCTACTATAAAAATGTAAAGTGGGAATTTTATCTTCAGTAACACCAAAATTTTTGAAACGCTCAAGAAATGTACATCTAGTGGAGAATGAAGGCATAAGAGATTTTGAACTAGTTCAAATTCAAACCATGGAAAATGAATTGAAAATAAAAAATAAAACTGTCATACTAACACATTGAATAAACACAGTTTGTTTCTTTTTATTTATAGTTTATCATTCCATGAAATGTATGTCTTGTTCAAGTGAGTGATGGAAAAACTGTAAAGAGCTCATGTGTAAATGAATTTAGAATATGTTGGGTAGATGTTGTAGAAACCATGAACATAAACGGTGAGTTGTTGATTTTCCAACAAATTAACACGCAAATGAGACATTGCACAAAATAGTACGTTGTTGTTGTGAGTTTTAATTAGAGAATTAAACCTCTTAATATTTAATTTTCAATCCAGGAGTCATAAACACGAGTTGTACTGCGTTTTTGGTTCAATGTTGAAATGCAGAGTGTATAGTTTTACTTGATAAAGATTACTTAGTATAGAATGATGATCAATTTCTGTTATCTAAGGCCTATTTAAATTGTAAACAAATAATCAAATCACACTACTCTACTTCAATCTAACATTTCTGCAATCTAATTAAACTAGAAAAAATTGTTCCAAAAAGAGACAGAATCAAATCAAGTATTTCTAAAAACAATTGAAAACTTCCATCTATCTTACTCACTCTAAGTTCAACTAAAAATGGCATTCTGTTGATCAGTGGTTGTCATTGATGTCAACCCAAGCAGCACCAGGGGCTACCACGATATTGCATAGGAATTTTGACCTACCAAATTACTATATTCTGAGTAAAAGATATTTTTGATGGTTTCTAATTTTTGATATGTTTCTATTGATATATGGCACACCACGTAATTCTTCATGGTTTGAGAGATATTCATGTTTGAAGTTGGTATCCCCAATTAGTGGGCTAAAACCCCATGGGGTTTTGGAATGACACTAATAATTGGTTGTGGTCATTGAACAGTCAATAATTAATAATTTTTAAGCTCATAAAATCCCTCCCACGTTCACTTGTTGAAGACCCTCTCGACCTAAGAATTTATATAAATTGTGATCCTTATATCCTCCTCATGTCGGGATTTCGCTACTTGAAACAGGTCATCGTGGAATTTTCGCTATAATTTTTTTTTACTAAGGTTCAGAAGCTAAAATATTTATGGGGCGAAGCCAAAACCTTGAGTAAGCTCATGTAAAAATTTCAGATAATGGTGCGCGATATTTTCAAAGATATGATTTTTGGAAGTTATGGTTTTTGCAAGCTCCTGAACTTCATCTCAAAGAGGTGACCTTGGGAAAAATCATCATAACTCTCTCTCTGAGTATCAGATTGGAATTCTGTAAAAAGTGACGGATAGTGCACATATTGCAGTTTTCTTTGTATCAACTTTAGAGCCGAATAAGAAAAACGTGACACATGGAACACCTTAAAAGTTCGCTCTAGTGAACCAGACCATAATTAGGTCATTGTGAGAGATTGGGCATAACTTTGTCTTGAAGAATCCAAATTGGGTCAGACCTGCGGCATTGAAAAGAAGAATCAGAGGAATACTACAGGACCGAAAATCACATTTTTGGGTTCTAAAATAACAAAGATACACCAAATTCAATATCGAGCTCCTAGAAGGAAAGAAAAAACTAGATCATGTGCTGTCAAGGGCTGCAAAGGACCAGAATTTCTAGGGCAGCAAAACCAAGAAAGGTGTAGTAGAGGTAAGCCCCAGGTAAATATTTTGTATATGCATGTTCATCTCTTAATTTCATTAGGTTCTTTGTATTCTAATTTTTTTATTTTTTATTTTTAGCACTGACATATGCTATGCAGGATGAGGTAAGTTTTTCTATTATCATGTCATGGGTATTTCCTTGAATACTCTTTGCAGGTATTATATATTCATTAAGATAAGACTCAATGCATGATTTAATATTCTGAAGAGTGAGAAAGGGTAGCATGACAAGAGAAGTAATCAAGGTGCAAAAAAATAGCAATAAGTTCACCACATGAAGTCTTCATGTGGGCAGCATTGCATACAGTCATTGTAAAGGTATCATTGTACTGAGTCATTGTAAAAGCATCATTGTAAAATTTTTACAAGTGTCTATCTGCTAAGAATTGAAGAGGCAGTGTCGGGAGGTCTAAGATCATCATTAGGTATTTGTGTCATAGTTGGGGTTATGGTCTACTATGTCTTCTTCTTCTACATCATTCTATATCATTGTAAAGTGGACCATTTTCCCTGGTACAGGAGTCCATTCTTATTTTATTCTTCTATAGGGTGGTAGGGTGGTGCTAGGCTGGCTCATGAAGTCACCAACAGTTTCAAGCCTGTGAAATCTTCAGGGTGGTAGGGTGGTGCTAGGGTGAGTTGTATCTCATTGGATGTTGGGGCATCCGTTCAGTTGACTACTGAAGAATCTTGGGCGTTGGATCTTCCATCTAGTAGGAGTTGGAGAAGAATGTCCTTCTAGATTCTAGGAAGTTGAAGCTTTATTTTAAATTGGAGTTGAATATTAAATAATTATTAGAAAATCATTCAGGTGGTTTTTGTCCTGGAGGGGATTTCCACCTTAAAAATTGTGTGCATTTGTGTTCCTTTTGTTTACTGCTATCATTGTACAAACACTAATCATAATTGAAGATTAAATAATGCTATGAAAGATTAATAATAATGCTAATTGAAGGGAATGTTGATTCACCCCCCTCTTAGTATTTCCAACAATTGGAATCCATCAGGGGAATTTTGAGGTCTAAAATGGGCCTCCTAATAAAAATGTACAAAAAAAATAACTTTATAAGAACCAATAGGATTCAAGATGATGATGTCAACCATGGGGGATGATTCACCATTTTTAAAGTAAAACGGTAAAAATATTAAAAATTAATAAAATATTAAAACTACTTTTTCAACTTGTATTTTCAACTTATCTCCCAAATTTTTTTATCAAATTTCGAGTGGGAGTACTCGTTGGATGTAAAATTTAATTCCTCATCCAAGGATTACCCATGTTGCATACTTTTGATGGACCCTGCTACATAAAAAATGAGAAATATATAAAAAAAAGCGTGATTACAATCATGGTTTTCATGTATTTCTCATTGTTTGTGTAGCAAAACCCATCGAAAGTATGCAACATGGGTACTCCTTGGATGAGGAATTAAATGTTTCATCCAACGAGTACTCCCACTCGAAATTTTAGTATAAACTTTGGGAGATAAGTTGAAAATATGAATTGAAAAAGTAGTTTTTTCTTTTTTCCCTCTAAAATTTGATGATGTAATCAAATATTATTTTATTATTTCCACTATTATTTTATAATTTCCTTATTAGGCCCATTTTAGACCTAAAAAATCCCCTAATGAGAGCTCGGTTCCTTCAATAGCAGTTTAACAACTGGAACAAGGTCATGGAGCATACCAAGAATGGTGTACCTTTGTTCAATGAAAATAATTATGCACTCTGGAAAGGAATAATGGTGGCATATCTCTTGGCGCAAGGTTACAGAGTATGGGACACTGTTAAAAATAACTTTACACTAACCGCAGATGAACAAGGTAAGAAGAATTTGGGAAATGATGCAAAAGCGAAGAATATTATTATCAGTGGACTTATTGAATCTGCTTATCATAAGGTGTTGGGTTGTAAAACCACAAAAATTGTATGGGACAAGCTTGAGAATATATATGCAGGTGACTCAAATGTCAAAGAATAAAAGCTTCAAATTTACAGAGAAAAAATTGAGCAACTCAGAATGAAATAAAATGGCAACATTGCTGCATACTTCCAACATGTTGATGAAATAACCAACACTTTGGAAGGATTGGGAGCGGATGTTGACGCGAAGACTATTATACGGAATATTCTTAGAACGTTACCAGGGAGATTCAACCCAAAGGTATCGGTCTTAGAATACAGTGCAAATCTGGAAAAACTCAGCAAAGAGGAATTACATGGAGTTCTCATAACATACTAAATGAGACTTGATGAAGAAGAGGGCACTTCACATCTAGAAACCGCGTTCATTGCATATATGAAAACCAATAAGGACAAATAACCTTCAAAGAAAAACACCTGCACCTGCAAGTGTGAAGAAAAGGAAGATGATGAAGAAGGTCTTTTAGATGGATAATATGCTTACTTTACGAGAAAAGTAAAAATTGGTAAGGGAAAATTCAAAGGCAAACTTCCATTGACATGTTTCAGCTGTGGTGAGTTTGGGAATTTCGCAACAGAATGTCCGAACAGAAGTGATGGCAACTCAAAAGGAAAAAAAGGCTTTAAAAATTTCAACAAGCAAGGCAAAAAGAAAGGATTCAAAAGGAAATTTCTCTCTAAAGAAGATAGCTCATCATCAAATGAAGACAATGACAACAAAGAAGAAGCCAATGAGAGAGTATGGTTTGTGGCCAAGCACAATAAACAAGAGGTATCAAACAATGAAGAAGAAGGGTTGACCATAGAAGAATTTTCTAAGGAGGAAATCAGGCTTATAAAAGAGCTCAAGGTTGAGAAGATCCAATCCAATACTCTTGAAGAACAAGTTCAAGGTCTCAAAATTGAAGTTGAAGAACACAAATGTATTGAAGAGTCACTTCAAAAGAATTAGGAAGAAAGAAACCAAGAAAGGGAAGCATTAGAAGCCAAAGTAGTCTCGATGTGTAAGGAAGTGAAGAAGGGAAAAACTGTCCAAAACTATGCCAATAGCTCAAGGGCATTAGAAGAGCTCATCAACAATCAACGATCTTACAAGGATAGAACTGGTCTCGGTTACAAAGAAGAAGAAGCAGGACCTTCTACAACAAAATACAGTGAACCTATAAGATCTGAAATCCATGTAGACTTCATTGGACAAGATTCGCAAGAACAACCTTGGAAGACAATTCCTCGACGAATATTTCCATCCAGGTACCAACATATTTTTCATGGCTATTATTATTCATGTGGAAAATTTGGTCATAAAGCTATAGAATGTCGCACGTACCCTAGGAACCAATACATTTCCAGGGATCTGTCAAATATGAACCTCCTAGGGCTCAACGAAACATCAAAAGATTTAAACATTTAAGAAATAATATGGAATGTTACAAATGTCGAAACTTTGGACAACTAGCTAGAGACCGCAGTCTTGAAAATCCTCCAGAAGAATATTCAAAGCCACGGAACGAACGGACATGGAAGAAGAAG
Source organism: Pinus albicaulis (assembly GCA_034641835.2). Taxonomy (NCBI): domain Eukaryota; kingdom Viridiplantae; phylum Streptophyta; class Pinopsida; order Pinales; family Pinaceae; genus Pinus; species Pinus albicaulis. The sequence continues at coordinate 81,530,231 of CM076584.1, read as the reverse complement.
AAGACTGATAATTGTGCTCTCACTCTCAAGGCTCAAAACAACAAAGATGTGTTGTATGTTGATAGCGGTTTCTCAACGCATATGACTGGAGATAGAAATAAATTTGTATCTCTGAAAAAGAATAAGGATGGAAACATATCCTTTGGAAATGATGCATCTTCAAATGTTATAGGATCAGGTACCGTCACTCTCGGAAGCAAAGATGTTCTAGCCAAGAATGTTATATTGGTTGAAAACATGAATCACAATCTGCTCAGTGTTGGACAAATGTGTGGTCAAGGACACACAATTCTATTCAACTCAACAAAATGTGAAATCAGAAAATGCAGGTATGGTAAAATTTTGGCTACAAAAAGTCGAGCTCCAAATGACATATATGTTATGGATGAAGAAACTAAAGCATGTCTACTAGCTAAAGAAGATGAAAGTTGGTTATGGCACAAACGACTGGGTCACATAAACTTTGACAATCTTGTCAAGATAAGAAAAAAGGAAGCAGCACGAGAAATGCTGAAAATCTCAAAACCTTCCAACACACTATGTGAGGCCTGTCGGCACGACAAGCAGACAAAAGTCGAATTTAAAACAAAAGAAAAATTTGCGTCACATCCATCGGAATTGATACATATTGATCTATGTGGTCCTCTGAGAAAAAAGGCTTAGATGGAGAATTATATTTCATGTTAATGATAGATGACTATACCAGGGTGATAGTTGCCAATTTCATAAAGAAAAAATATGAAGCATTTGAGTGCTTTAAGATCTAAAAGGAGTTGGTCGAAAATGAAATTGATTTGAAAATCATTTCTAAGATCAGATAATGGTGGAGAATTGACTTCCAAATTATTTCAGCAATATTGTGACGAAAATGGAATAAAAAGACAATTTTCAACAACATGAACACCTTAGCAAAATGGAGTTGTTGAAATAAAGAACAGAACTGAACAAGAAATAGGTAGAACAATGTTGAAGGACTCAAAATTGGATGAAAAATTCTGGGTTCAAGCAATTGATATGACAATCCTCATTATCAACTAAAGTCTTCTCATAAATAATTGCAACAAGACCCGATATGAATTATGGAAAGGAAAACCGACTAATGTAAAATATTTTAGAATCTTCGGAAGAAAATGTTATATAAAAAGAGAAGATCAAAAGTTGGGTAAGTTTGAATCATGTGTTGACGAAGGTATCTTTGTTGGTTACTCATGCAAAAGAAAGGCCTATAAATTCTATAATCTAAGAAGAAAACAGATAGTGGAGAGCATAAATGATACATTTGACAAAGATGGTGTTCTAAAAAATAATGATGAGGATCTAGAATATTTGAAACTTGAGGTAGAGGTTGAAAAAAGACACAGAGAAAATTTTAGAAGAAGAAGAAACTATCAACCAGGAAGAAGTAAATAATGATCATCAAGATATATCAAAACGAAAACAAGAAGCTCCTCTCAAGAGAACAAAATAATGGATTCAAAAGAACCATCCATCAAATAAAATCATTGGTGACATGAATGAAGGTCGACAATTTCGTTCATCACAACATGCTCACATTACTTTTCTAGCAACCTTTGAGCCTAGTAGTTTTGAGGAAGCCAACCAGAATGAACATTGGGTAGCAGCCATGAATGAAGAATTGGATCAAATCGAGAAGAATAACACCTGGGAATTAGTTCCACGACCAAAAGATAAAAATGTCATTGGAACTAAATGGGTGTTTAGGAAAAAATTGAATGAATATGGATAGGTTACCAAAAACAAAGAAAAATTGGTTTGCAAAGGCTATGCACAAGTGGAAGGAATTGATTTCAACGAAACATTTTCACCAGTTTCTAGAATGGAAGCCATCTGAATGTTTCTCGACTATGCATGTTCAAGAAAAATCAAAGTCTATCATATGGATGTGAAGTCAGCATTTCTGAATGGCGAATTAGAAGAAGAAGTTTACATCAAACAACCTAAAGGTTTTCTACTATCAGAAAAAGAAGACTATTTTTGCAGGTTAAAGAAGGCTCTATATGGTCTCAAGCAGGCTCCTAGAGCATGGTATGCTTGTCTTGATGGATATCTACATCAAAAAGGGTTCAAGAAAGGTACTGTTGATAGCAATATTTATGTACAAATAGAAAAAGATAATTTAACAATCATTGAGGTATATGTGGATGATATAATATTTGGTAGCAACGATGATCGACTAAGTAAGAACTTTCCTACAAAGATGGAAAGTGAGTTCGAGATGTCTTTACTTGGTGAGCTAACATACTTCTTAGGTCTTCAAATATCTCAGCAAGAGAAAGGAATATTTATATGTAAAGCCAAGTGCATCAAGGAAATGCTCAAGAAATTCAAAATGGAAGATTATAAACCCGTCCTTACTCTGATGGTAACAGGTTGAAAATTGAGCATAGATGACTCATTTAAGGATGTGGATCAGAGGTTGTACAGATCTATGATTGGTATTCTTCTATATGTAACAACCTTTCATCCAGATGTTATGCAAGCAGTTGGACAAGTAGCAAGATTCCAAGCAGCACCAAAAGAATCACATATTATTGTCGTCAAAATAATTCTTGGATATCTTAAGGGCACAACAGAATATGGCTTGTGGTATCCCAAGGGTAACAATATCATTATTCAAGCCTTTACAGATGCAGATTGGGCAATAATCATTGATGATCGTAAGAGTACCAGTGGAGCATCATTCTATCTAGGTGGTTGTCTCGTATCATGGTTGAGCAAAAAGAAAACCTCAATCTCGTTATCTACAGCAGAAGAAGAATACATTGCAGCGGCAACTTGTTGTACTCAAGTCCTTTGGATGAAAAAAACTTTTCAAGATATTCAAGTACAATTCAGTGAGCCTATTCCCATCTTCTGTGATAACACCAGTGCCATCATCATCTCCAAGAATCATGTCATGCATTAAAAAAAAAACACATTCCAATTAAATATCATTTTGTTAGAGAACAATTCGTTGAAAACAATATCAAACTTGAATATGTTGGTAAAAAATAAAAAATTGATGATATATTCACTAAACCTTTACCTCGTGAAGCATTTGAATATCTTCACCAAAAGCTTGGGATTCTCCCAAGTTCTCATTAGATCTTCCTTATTCAGAAAATAAAGGGGGGAGCAGAAGTGTGTACAGGTCCGCAGGATTGTTGTGTGTCAGGGGGAGTTACCCTTTGCCATTGATGTCAAAGGGGGAGAGAATGTTGTAGGAAAAGGTGTCATGATCGTAGGGGGAGTACTTGTGTTGCCATCAATTCCAAAAGGGGAGATTGTTGATCAGTGGTTGTCATTGATGTCAACCCAAGCAGCACCAGGGGCTACCCTAATCTTGCATGGAAATTTTGACCTAGAAAATTACTATTTTCTAAGTCAAGGATATTTTAGATGGTTTCTACTTTTTGAGATGTTTCCATTGATATATGGCACACCACGTAATTCTTCACGGTTTGAGAGATATTCATGTTTAAAGTTATTAACCCCAGTTAGTGGGCTAAAAACCCATGGGGTTGTGGCATGACGCTAATAATTGGTTGTGTTCATTAAACAGTTAATAATTAATAATTTTTAAGCTCCTAAAATCCCTCCCACATTCACCTTTTGAATACCCTCTCAACCTAAGCATTGATATAAATTGTGATCCTCATATCCTCCTCATGTAGGGATTTCGCAACTTGAAACACGTCATCATGGAATTTTCGCTAAAAAAACTTTCTACGAAGGTTTAGAAGCTGAAATGTTTATGGGGCGAAGCTAAAATTCTGAGGAAGCTCGTGTAAAAAATTTAGATCATGGTGCACAATATTTTCGGAGATATGATCTATGGAAGTTAGGGTTTTTGCAGGCTCCTGAACTTCATCTCAAGGAGGTGACATTGGGGAAATCGTCATAACTCTCTCTCTGAGTATCATATTGGAATTCTATAAAAAGTTGTAGATAGTGCATGGACTTTAGTTTTCTGTTTATCAATTTCAGAGCCGAATGAGAAAAAAGTGACACGTGGCATGCTATACAAGTTCACTCTACTGAACCAGTCCATAATTAGGTCATTGTGAGAGATTGGGCATAACTTTGTCTTGAAGAACATAAATTGGGTCAGACCTATGGCATTGGAAATAATACTCAGAGGACTACTTCAAGACCAAAAATCACATATTGGGTATCTAAAATAACAGAGATACACCATATTCAATATCGAGCTCCTAGAAGGCAAGAAAAAGTTATTTCATGAGCTGTCAAGGGCTTCAAAGGACCAGACTTTATAGGGTCCAAACAAAGCAAAGCAAGGTGCAGCAGAGGTAAGTTGTAGTTAAGTATATTCTGTATATGCATGTTCATCTCTTAATTGCATAAGTTTCTTTTTATTCTAATTATTTTAATTTTTTTTTAGCACTAACATATGCTATGCAGGATGAGGTAAGTTTTGCTATTATCATGTCATGGGTATTTCCTTGAAGAATTTTTGCAAGTATTATATATTCATCAAGATAAGACTGAATGCGTGATTTAATTTTTTGAAGAGTGAGAAAGGGTAGCATGACAAGATCAACAATCAAGGTGTAGAAAATCAACGAGAAGTTCAACACATGAAGTCTTCACGTGGGCAGCACTGCATACAGTCATTGTAAAGGTATCATTGTACTAAGTCATTGTAAAAGCATCATTGTAAAATTTTTACAAGTGTCTATCTTCCAATAATTGAAGAGGCAGTGTCGAGAGGTCTAGGATCATCATTAGGTGTTTGTGTCATAGTTGGGGTTATGGTCTATTGTGTCTTCTTATTCTACATCATTCTATATCATTGTAAAGTGGACCATTTTCCCTGGTACGGGAGTCCATTCTTCTTTTATTATTCTATAGGGTGGCAGGGTGGTGCTAGGCTGGTGCATGAAGTCACAAATAGGTTCAATCCTATGAAAAATTTAGGGTGGCAGGGTGGTGTTAGGGTGAGCTATAGCTCATTGGGTGTTGGAGCATCCGTTCAATTGACTACTGAAGAATCTCGAGCATTGGAGCATCCATCCAGTGGGAGATGGAGAAGAATTATTTTCTATATTCTAGGAAGTTGGTGCTTTATTTTCAATTGGAGTTGAAAATTAAATAATTATTGGAAAATCATTCAGGTGGTTTTATTCCTGGAAGGGGTTTCCACCTTAAAAACTATGTGCATTTGTGTTCCTTTTGTTTGCTTCTATCATTGTACAAACACTTATAATAATTGAAGATTAACTAATGCTTTGAAATATTAATAATAGTACTAATTGAAATGAATATTGATTCACCCCCCCCCCCTCTCAGTATTTTGAACACATTCACCTAATCTATTGTCGCATTTAAACTGAGTAACTTGACTTAAGAAATGACAAGATGATTCTAAGTTAACAAATCTATTTGTTTACACACATATTGCTAAGTTATCAATATTTGAACTTCTACGTTGGAAAGGGAAAATTATTTTTATGAAATTCGAATAACTGTAGTTAAATCAAATCTATGTGTATTGTCTAAGTTTAATTACTAACTACTATCTAATTAAATTAACCCTATTCTAAAGGAAATCAAACTATTTCTAATGCTTGATTGAAATTAATTCACCTAGAACAAACCACACATTTCAATCCCTGAACATAATGCAAACACTAAGTATACCTTCAAGCAATGATAAAACGAAGATCTAAATATTCCACTATCGAATTCTATCTAAAACAAATTATAGAAACTAGCTAATCACCAAATGATTTTCAAATTAAACTATTTCTATTTAATGAAACCAACCATTGAATAACTCCACTAATCTATAAATAATTACAAAACCTATTCAAACCTGACTATCAATGTCGAAACAACCATAATATCTTTAGTTGAGATGCTATTAGAAACACACTATCAATCTCTAATCACTACAGTCGAAATTCAATTGTGCGTACTATGAAAGAATGTGATCACACATCAATCATTTTCCTAGTCTAAGTGCATGTATGAAATTAATATTCTACAGGCATTCGAAACTTGAAAGCTAACATAAACTATCACATAGTCCAACTATCTATTAAATTGAACCACAGTGCAATCTAACTAATTCGATGCATCAAAGGATGAGTGACTTCATGGTTGCCATGATAATTTAATGTGTATGTAATTGCTTCAAAATTAGAGATCAAACAAACTATGTTTTATTCCAAGAGGCAGAGTATAGCTCTATGCAGAAGGCTCACACATAATCATATGAGGTTAGATAGTTCATCTACGCCCATTCATCACTTGTTTTCATTCCTTATTGATTTTTGGATGCAAACTAAGAATGATTACAGTCACTCTGAGAATTAGATAACATCTACCACACACCTACTTATCTTAACTGAAAATGAAGCTTGATCCCAGATGGTGGTGGGCCCGTGCCACACCTAGGAAAGCTTCAACGATTTGCAAAAAAAAATACTATTTAAAACATTTAAATTAAAAACTTATAATCAACTACGCAATTGCAATGATCTATTTCATAACATAGCCATCATATTAACGAGAAGAAGTCTCAATTACATAATGAAAATCTTTGACAGTAGTTGATCCCAAGAAATAATTCGTAACTACTTAAATCTATATTTCTCCATCCTCTGCGTACATTTTGAGCTCTTCCTTTTACACATATTTGTTGATGAAAACACAGATTAATTACATTCTAAATGAGACATAACAACAAACAAACAAATGTCATTTTTAATTTCTCTAGATGGCCTTCGAATAGCTTATAGTTGGATTTGTGCTTATCAATGCATGGATGGAGGAGCTTCTTCCATTTTTAGCTCATAAAATCACGGTCCTCCATGTGTCTGACCCAAAACCATGGCCAAATTTTCCAAACCGTTCACGTTCAGCCTGTTTTTGTACTTAAAACTGCACTTAACAATTGTTTTAGCCTTCACTTCCTTTTAGTGATGAATTTTGCCGAACTTTTTCTAGGTTATATGAAAAATGGTATTTATTCAAGTCTCAAAATGTCAAGATTATTATCCGTTTGGTCACAAAATTCATATTTTCACCTACAACAATCTCATTTCGTACTTAACTATGCAATAACTAGTTTAATTTCCTTGTGAAGACTTTCAACGATGGAACTCTTCGGAAAATGAACTTATTGAAATCATCATTAGTAAATCACGAATAAATCATCTCTAATCATTGAAAAGCTAATAAAACTAATTATAATCAACCATGATGCATAGGATGTGATTTAGCGATAAATGATGGAATTATGATGTGAAATGAGTGTAAGGGTGCCAAAATTTAGGTTATGGATAATGATACTATGCGATGGAAAAATGGGCATACACGAGGCTCAACATCCCCCCATGCTTGGGGGTTTTCATGCCCTCATGCAAACAAATATCTTGCTCATTGACAAATTCTTGACATTGTTTTGTAGATGTTGGTTCTTGTGGGACAACATTGCTTGGATATTTGAAGGTGTTGATTCTTGTGGAGCGGCACTCACTTGAATGTTTTGAGGTGCAAGTTCTTGTGGAGCAGCTCTCTTCACATTAACATATCATACTAATTTACTAAGCACTACAAATTGAGGACAAGAGAGGGATGTATGAGGAAGAGATGATGGATGAAAATGAGGTGGTGATGGAGATGGTGAATGGATGCTTGCATACTCTGTCTTCATAAGACAAATGTCTATAGGTATTTTCCTTTATCATTTCATGGCAGTAAATGACTTCATCCTAATATTTGTATTATGGAAGGAGAATACATCATAGAGGTTTATTTTATTAATGCACCATAATGCTTTTGCTTTTAACATGGTCTTGTAATCAAAATATATGCTGAGTGAATGGAAGTAAATAGAAGGATAATGGTTTATGAAAGATGAAATGCATGGAATGAGAAGTGGCGAATCATTAAGATTCTTTAACCTTCTAATGAATTAGATAATCATAAGACAAATTTAACTCAATTTTTACCTTTGATGTTGATGTGCTCGATGCTGTAAGATGAAGTGGAGGATGAACCGGAACACTGCTGAAAGTTGGAGTTGGAATGACTGTTGATATGGAGATGGAATGGATGGAGCTTATGTGTATAGTGATATGGATCTACTGAAGAAGGTTGAACTGAAGATAGTAAAGAAGGTTGAAAAATGAAGGTCCCCTTCTCCCTTATGCCTGAGGAGTTGTATGTCCCCAAACAAACAAGGAAGATGAAGGCTGAAAATGATGATGAAGCTGCTATATGGCAACCTTTATTGAAACAAGATGACTGCTACAATAAAAGGAAATGTTGCTACAAAGAACCAAACTACTGCAAACTTGTGTTGAGATCTCAAAACCATATAGTCTTCAACCACTACACACCCATGTGCAATCTTGATTATGTCAATAAATGGTGTCGGTGTTGAACATAGGCAAGAATCATTGGATTACCAACCATTGATGATGTCGTTAAACAATGCGAGATATCCCACCCTTGATGTCAATGGGAATAAAGGCACCAAGTACATTCTACTAGCCATGAATAGCTTTTTCGGAGTCGAATGGACTGCAAAATTCATACACCAAGAAACATTGATGTATTTCCTTAGTAGAAGACAAGGATACCTACCATTAAGGCATGCAGGCTACTAGGTACCTTATCTTACCCTAACCTTGGTCCCAAATAATGTGTTGATGTCAATGGGACAAGGCTCGTTGGCAGGTGGGCCTTAAGGAATCCCACATCAACCAACTTGAGTACAAACATAATAACTTAAAATATACATGATTTTATGAACTCATACAAATTTAAAAACTTTATTGGAACCTTGCTCACTAGCTACCCAGTTTTTGTTGGGTATGTGTTATATTCTTTCCACGACTAGTCCCACGCACTGTACGTTGCGCCGAGCGCAGCAGGGGGGTCACAGGGGGGCAGCGCCCCGGCGAAAAATTTTTGGGTATGCGGTCCCACTCATATGCAGACCCACCCATGTTTTGTGCATGAGTTTGCACATGGTTTTGGGGTTCGATGGTTTTTGGCCCCTGGTATTTTGTAGATCCGGTCAAGGGAACTACGGTTATGTTCTAATCCAGGGTTAATGGATTGGGGTGTATGTATGCTTCGGCATGTATATATATGTGTTGTAACACTAAAAGGATCATAATGAAAAATCAAGCTGGTCGTCCCAATTTGGGATCCAGGGGAAAATCTCTGTGTTTATCTTTTTTATGTTTTATGCTCTCGCTATTGTTTATTTTCTGTTATAAGATTCATGTGTAGATAATTTCTGTTCAGGGTTAAAACCTACATTTGGTATCTGAAACAATTTCGGCTTCAAGGACGCCTTTTGTTGTTGAAGTTTTGCTCGGGCTGTGGCTTGAACCTGTTCGATTGATGTCTGCAGGATGCGTTCTTCTTGAAGAAGATGGCGACGAGAAAGATAGAGATCGAAAATTTAATGGAGAGTTTTGATTATGGAAGCTCAAGATGGAGGATGCGGTGGATAAAAAAATTCGAGAGATGTTGTGTAGATCCCGAGGTACTAATAAACCAACGGCAATGTCGGATAGTGGAAGAAGGCGGATCGAGAGAGCTAAGAAACACAATACGGTTGTGTGTCTCAGTTGATATTTGTTGAATGTGTCCAAGAAATACGACGAACCTTGCAAGAAAAAGCTGAACTGTACCAATACGAAGTCTGCGAGTGAATAAGTTGTTCTGGAAAAAAGTTGTATATTACTAAGGATGAAGGATGGAGACTCGATGACAGAGCATATGAACGCCTTCAATACTGTGGTAAGTCAGCTATCATCTGTTGATATTAAAATATCAGATGAAGATAAGTGCATCAATTTGTTGTGTTCTCTACCAGATTTGTGGGACGGTCTGGTTATTGCAATAGGTAGCAATACAACTACCTTGAATTTTGATGACATTGTATCAGCCTTGTTGTCAGAGGAAATGAGACGGAGAAATATGGAGGGCCATAATGGAGAAGTCTTATCTATACGAGGAAGGTCCCAAAATAGAAACAAGAATAAGGTTTCGAGTGGGAGATCCGGATCTGGGGGAGATCTAAATCTCTGGGAAAGTTTGTAAAGGTGTGCTGGAAATGCGGAAAGGAAGGGCACTACAAAAAGGACTACAAATCTAAAGCTTCTGAGAAAGGAAAGGGATATGAGGATGCTTCTTCTACAGAGGCAAAAACCACCTCGAATGAAGGTGGGGATCTATATTTGGCCTCTTCCTCAAATACACATGTAGATCATGAGTCATAGTTGATTGACTCAGGTGCATCCTTTCACTTCACTTCCCATAGGGAGTGGTTCTACGAGTATGAAAAATATGATGGTGATGTCTTCCTAAGGGATGATAGGAAGGCCAGAATCGTTGGACGTGGAACGGTCAAGCTGAAGCTACAAGGTGGAAGGATTAGAACACTTCCTAGTGTTATGCATATTCCTGCATTGGGAAATCTAAGACGTTTGTAAGCAAGATGGATGATGCGAGTGTAAAAATGGTCGAGAAAGATGCACCCAAGATGGTTTATTGGGCAACGGTAGCCAATACGGGGAGTTCGGTGGAACTTTGTACAACTCTGGTAGCATTGATGGGTGTAACGATTACGCTGGTTCCTGAAAGTGGGACGGAAAGTCTAGGCATCACCTGCGGAAAGACCATGCTATGGCATCAAAGGCTTGGACATATTGGAGAGAAGGGCCTTCGAATACTGCATAGAGATGGTATGGTAGAAGGTATGTCTAATTTTTCTCTGGATTTCGATTTCTGTGAACATTGTGTATATGGGAAGCAGAATCGGGTGAGTTTTCCTTCTGGTGCTAAGAGGGCAAACAAGATATTAAAACTTGTGCACAGTGATGTGTTTGGGCCTGTGTCAGTTCCATCACTGGGAAAGTCTGTGTACTATGTTTCATTCATAGATGACTTCTCAAGGAATACATGGATATATTTCTTGAGGAAGAAATCTGAATCTTTTGACAGATTTAAATAATTTAAGGCTCTGGTGGAAAACCAGACAGAGAAGAAGATAAAGGCGCTGAGGACGGATAATGGTGGGGAGTTCTGCAAGAAGGAATTTGAAGAGTTCTGTAAGAAGTGTGGTATAGCACGGCAGAAGACTACTCCATACACACCTCGGCAAAATGGAGTTGCAGAAAGAATGAATAGAACACTGATGGAAAAGGCAAGAAGCATGCTCAGTGGTACCGGGTTAGGACAAGAATTCTGGGCAGAGGCAGTGGAGACTGCATGTTACTTAGTTAACAGATCACCTTCATCAACGTTGGAGGATAAGACCCCACATGAGGTATGGACTGGTAAGAAACCCTCTATTTAACATCTAAGGGTATTTGGATGTGATGCATATGTACACGTTCCAAAGGAGAAAAGGACCAAGTTGGATAATAAATCTGAAAGGTGCATCTTTATTGGGTATAAGGATGGTTTAAAGGGTTACAAGCTTTGGAACCCAGAAACAAGGAAGGTTGTGTACAGCCGAGATGTGGTTTTTAGAGAAGTGAAAGATGTTGTTAAACATGAAGTCCTACCAAAGGAACCAGAGAAGATAGAGTTTGAGCTAAAGGAGGATGAATCGGACTCTACAATAGAAGAAGACTCAGAAGATGAAGAGCCACAAACTCCAGCTTTGAGAAGATCAGTTCGGGAAAGAAGGCAACCAGAAAGGTATAGTCCATCTGCTTTTTGTTCAAGTTTTGCCTTAACTATAACTGATGATGAACCCAGAACTGTCAGGGAGGCAGTAGATTCAGAGGATGGAAAACTCTGGAAGGAGGCCATGGTTGATGAAATGGCATCCTTGCACAAAAACGATGCATGGGATCTGGTGGAGTTGCCGGCTGGAAGGAAGCCCATTGGGAGCAAATAGGTGTTTAAGAAGAAGATGAATGTAGAAGGCAAGGTGGAGAAATACAAAGCTCGATTGGTAGCAAAAGGTTATTCCCAGGTGCCGGGAATTGATTTTGGTGATATTTTTTCTCCTGTTGCCAAAGTTACTTCTATTAGATTACTTTTATCTGTTGCTGCTGCATTTGATTTTGAGATAGAACAGATGGATGTGAAGACGACATTTCTTCACGGGGATCTAGAAGAGGAGATCTACATGAAGCAACCTGAAGGCTTTATGGTGAAGGGTAAGAAAGAACTAGTATGCAGGTTGAAGAAGTCTCTGTATGGGTTAAAACGGTCACCAATGATGTGGTATCAGAAATTTGATACCTATATACGGGGACTTGGCTTCACCAGAAGCAAGGAGGATCACTGTGTTTATTTTAAATTAATTGGTGACCGTGTTATTTATTTGGTCTTGTATGTGGAAGATATGTTGTTGATTGGAAATGACAAAGAAATTATCCAAGATTTGAAGACCCAACTGTTCTCCAAATTCGACATGAAGGATCTTGGTGCTGCAAACTATATTTGGGGCATGGAAATTAAGAGAGATCGGGCAAAGAGGAAGCTCTGGTTAAACCAGAGGAAGTATGTCGAGACTATGTTAAGTTCAATATGCAAGATAAGCACGAACGGTGAGTGTTCCTATTCTGTGGTACAGCTTTCTGTTTGAGAACGATTAATACGACGAAGACACACAAGAAGAAGAGAGGAGGATATATCCCGTGTTCCATATGCAAGTGCGATGCAGTGCTTTGATGTATACGATGATGCAGCCCAGGAAGACCAGACATTGCACATGCAGTGGGAGTATTGAGCAGGTTTATGTCGAACCCAGGGAAGGAGCATTGGACAGCAGTGAAGCGGGTTTTCAGGTATTTACGTGGCACTGGTGATTATGGCTTGTGCTACCAGGGAAGACCAGGATTGGAAAGAATGTTGGACATTCGTGGTTTTGTTGATGCAGACTGGGCTGGAGATCTGGACCAAAGAAGATCTACAAGTGGGTATGTGTTTAGCCTATTTGGAGGTACAGTCAGTTGGATGAGTAAAAGACAGTTTGTAGTGGCGCTTTCAACTACAGAGGCAGAATACATAGCAGCCACTCATGCAAGCAAGGAAGCAGTTTGGTTGCAGAGATTGTGTTCAAGTATGGGGTTGGTACAGCAAGCTATAAGGATAGACTGTGATAGCCAAAGTGCAATTTTCTTGGCTAAGAACCCTCCTTATCATTCAAAGACAAAGCACATTGATGTTCAATATCACTTTGTTAGAGATATGGTTGAGGCTAAAAGGGTGTTGCTGGTAAAGGTGGACACTTTGAAGAATGTTGCAGATGCATTGACGAAGTTTGTGAGCACTCAGAAGTTCTCTTGGTGTAGAGAAACAATGGGTGTTGAAGAATTGGCCAAATGAATAAACTCTCCTGTGGCCCCCCGTGGAAAGAAAAAAACAAGTGGGAGAATTTTGGGTATGTGTTATATTCTTTCCACGACTAGTCCCGCGCGCTGTACGTTGCGCCGGGCGTAGCAGGGGGGTCACAGGGGGGGCGGCAGCCCCCCCTGTCGGGGTCCAAGGCAGCGCCCCGGCGAAATTTTTTTGGGTATGTGGTCCCACTCATATGCGGACCCACCCATGTTTTGTGCATGAGTTTGCACATGGTTTTGGGGTTCGATGGTTTTCGGCCCCTGGTATTTTGTAGATCCGGTCAAGGGAACTACGGTTATGTTCTAATCCAGGGTTAATGGATTGGGGTGTATGTATGCTTCGACATGTATATATATGTGTTGTAACACTAAAAGGATCATAATGAAAAATCAAGCTAGTCGTCCCAATTTGGGATCCAGGGGAAAATCTCTGTGTTTATCTGTTTTATGTTTTATGCTCTCGCTATTGTTTATTTTCTGTTATAAGATTCGTGTGTAGATAATTTCTGTTTAGGGTTAAAACCTACAGTTTTCAAGAAAAGTCCCTATCCAGTTGCACCAGACAATCTGGTTTTCATAAAAGGACTTATTTTTCTCTTTACTATTTCATTTATTTATTTAAAATACTGACTTTCCTACTGCACTGAAAAAAATATGTCCTCCTTCAAGTGAAAGAGAACTTCCAATGAAGCCATGTGCATGTTGGTGTTCAGGTAGGGATGATCTATCCACCCTAATCCGACATTAATCTTATCAATCCGGGAGTGTATCCTTTCAAGGCTATGCGCAAGGTATATGCAGGAACAAGCGTTTAATTCATTCAGCCGAGGGTTTATAGTCAAAACTCAAAGCATTGCCGTGAAGTAACTTAATATAGAACATTCAACAATTTGAATTAGCAACAATAAAATAACAACCATATCACAACAGAAATAAATCCACACATATACACAGACGCAACACCTGATCAGAAGAGTAGGCCCAGCTCTCTGATCAGGGTTTCGTTAGCTACGAAACGCTTTGGAACAGTAAAACCAGATGTATTTTATTGATATATGAAATGTGATTACAATCCTCTCTTCAGAACCCCAAATTACAGGAACAATGTCCATTTTACACACAATACAAGGGAATAACAGATTTCCCTGAAACATGAGAATCGTGTGTTCAAAAATGGACACTGGTTGAAACGGCACGAACAACAGATATTCTAAATGGTGCAAATGGCCGAGAATAGGCCCAGGGAGTCGTGGTCCAGCTGCGTGTTCCCCCTTTGGATTTTCGTTACCGATTCTTGCTGCGATCTGCTGGAGCGAGGGTTACTATCTTAAATCTGTAGCCAAACACAAACCTTAGTGCCGCATTTAGGTAAAACCCCACGATTTTACTTCATTAATAAAAATATCCCAATCGTACAAGTCAGGGTATTTACCTCAGAATTTTATCATAAAAAATGTGCGTAGATTCGGTGCCCAACATCTCCCCCCAACTAGCCTTCTGCATGCCCTCATGCAGCCTGCCGACCCCACAGATCTGGGTTCTGCAACCTATGAGCTTCATGAAGCCTGGCAAGATCATACTCCAGAGTCATCTCTGTCCCTAGGACTTTAAACCCATCTGAAAGAAGGACCTCCTTCCACCAGTCTGTTGAAACATTATAAGCTGGAGTATAGACTTTTGACAGCAGCCAAAGAAGAGGATATTGAAATCGAAGCCCCATCCATTGGGTGCCACATGTTTGGATGCATGCCATGTAGCTTGGTACTCGAGTGAGTACTCGTGAAAAATTGGGTGCCCCAAAGGGCTCCCTGCTTCTGACAGCTGTTGGTGACATCATCTATCTCCTCTAACAAGCATCCAGAGCTTCCTTCTGAAAAAAACTTATCTGATTGACACAAAGATAAAGACACCACCTTTGTGTTCTCAACATTCTGGCTTTGTTTTCCTCAAACTTCAAAAAGGCATAATGCCTGTTTAATATAGTATCTGGCCTTTCATGCTCTGCCCTTATTATAAAGGGCTTAGTGACTTGGTTAGATTCAAAAGTGTCACAAGCCTTCCGCCAATGAATTTGATTAAAATTATAAGAGGTGAGGGCCCTCAGATGAATGTCCCCCACATATGGGACCGGATTAAAATTCCTGTCCAGTCGTAGCAAATACCCATGCAAATAAAACTCACACATCAAGTGCTGAGTTGGCACATCGTGATTCCTCATAATTTGGAGGAATTGTACACCATCCTCGATATCATAACTGACCTAATTATTAATGCTTTCCATGCAAAAACAAAGAATAGCAAGAAGCAGGGGGGCGACATGCCATCACCTCTTGCACCAGACTGAACATTTGTTCCTTATCATTTTTGAGCTCGGCCACCTACTTTTCCAGCTGCTCCATCTTGAGCTGCTGCTTGGCATGCCTAAACTTTATAATATCCATACGCTCCTCATATCTGAAGATGGTTACGGAGGCTTTCTCTTTAGTTCTTTTGGTTTCATTTTTGTACTGGGCCCAGTCGATTTCCATGTCTGTAGCTCGGCCGTTAGGGCATATTCTCGGGCTTCAAAGAGCTTTTCAAGTGGTTCTGTCTCGGTTCCCACTTTGACCCTGTCAACCCTGGGTTTCTTGGCTCTCCGTCTATAACTGTTTATCTGCTTCTACATCTTATACACTTTGCTCCTCAAACTCCTCGCTTCCATTTTCAACCACATTGTTTCTCTAAACTGATGCTGATATCTTTGCTTGATAGGTGGTCTTCACGACCTACCCAACTCTACTTCCTCTTGATTCACCTGTACTTCCTCAGCTCCGACTATTGGAGGTTATTTCCTTGGAGCTGCCTCTACTGGGTTGACAAACGGTCCAATTTCCGTGCCTTCCCTTCTTCTATCCTTTCTTGCTTTACCCTTTTTATACCTTCGTGTGCCACTGGTGGATTCATCGAGACCGCTTCGCCTGGTCCCTCCTCTCCACCAATGGTTGTTCCTTATTCAAGTACATATTCCTCAATCAACGGTGGCCCAGTATGATCCCCTTCTGCTGATGTGCCTGCTAGGGTTTCCTCGAGCTGCAGCCTTCGTTTCAAATTTGGAGGCATTGGAATGGCCACATTTTCTTCTTCTCTTTGCTTTGGGTATAGGGTTACCCACACCCCTTTGTGGAAAAAGATAGGGAACTAGAACATATTTTCTCCATCCAATCCTGGGGTCGACGCTGGTTCTTTTGGAGCAGCTTCGGCCTCCCTCCTCGCTTCACCCCCCATTTCCCCTGTAGCTTCCATATTCGGGGTGGTCACGACTATTTCCTCCACAGGTTCCACATTGACAGGGAATCCCTGTGGAGTGGCCTCTATGCCATTTACTCTATCTATCTGCTGAACTGGCTCCACGGACTGGGTTGGTTCTTGTGGAGCAGCCTCAGCTGAAGTGCCAGTAAGAATTTCTACAACTTCAATTTGTTCGGCTTGCATTTGTAAAGCCGACTCCTCTTCAAATCCCTCGGCTTCCATCTCCATTTCTTCAGGCTCTTCCTGATCAACATAATCGTCCTCTTCGTCTCCCTGCACGGCCTCGTCCTCTCGCATCATTTCAGGTTCCTCTTCCCTAGCAGCTATAGCAGCTTCAATTTCTTCTTCAGTGGAGTTTCGGAACCACTCCCACGGAATCGGAATCCTATCGATAGCGTTCAATAGTAATAACCGCACTATTCCATGGTGGGAAAGGACTGCTAGCACCTGCCGCGTATCTCGATCTGAGTTCGCCATCAGATTCAAGCTTCTCAAAGAAAATAAGGTACATTCATTGAAAAGGCTTCCACTTGGGGAAACCGCAAGTGTGCCAGTATACGTAGATGGTATTTAAAGACATTAGAATATCTCCCTTCGCAATTTATGTATTTGATTACAGCTTCTGCAACATCACTCCATGGCCACGACAATGACATTCTATCGTACCCCGGACTTTCTGTGCAATACTCTCCCCGGATTGGAGAAAAGCTTCAGGGAATTCCGAAAGAGGAGTTCTTCTGGAAAACCATCATTCACCTCGCTGTGGCAGTCCGCTAACCTTTGCAATCGTTTCCTCTCTAACTAGGATTTCGAGTCTGCGGACCTGAGAAACTCCTTCTTCCAGGTTCAGTGCAAATTCCAGCGTAATTTCCTCATCCCAGCCATTTAGTCTATCCAAGTAGACTTCCCAACCTGCATTTACAAATATCTACCATACTTCCCGATTGCACCGGATCCTTGATGAATCGTCGGGCTCATGGCGCACAAATCGATCACCCATTGCTGCGAAGGTGGAAGCGGCACGATGGCTACAGTCGGCTAGCGGGGGAAGAGTGGTAGACTCTGAACTGTTAGTAACTGTAACAACGTCATGGCCATTTCCAAATATAATGGATAAAACAGTACTGGTACATTTGAAACAGATTGCAGTGGTACTGTTAGATACGTTTGGTTTTAATACGGAATGTTTACAAGGTGACTGATGTGACTCTTATGCGTGCAAGTACGCATCCCAACTCAACGGCATAATTACAAGGTACTTAAAGTCATTAAATTTAATTTAGTAATGGTCATGTGTCATAAGTACCTTTTTTACGTACGCCGTCAGTTATTATCACGGTACCTTCCCCCCAACTTAAATTGACGGTCGTCCTCGGCGCGCTCTGACTGTCCTTTCGGGATATTTAATTAAATCCGTAAAAATTAGTGGAGATGTACCTGTGGACTTACCTTAAGGCGAAGTAACAAAAAAAGTGTTTGTCATGAATATTGAGTAGCAGCAAGGGTGTGACGACAGTTGCGGAATAACAGCAGTAACGGAGTAACGACAGTTGCGGAGTAACGGAAGTGACGGAGTAACAGCATTTACAGAGTAACAACAGCTATGGAATCAGAGCAGCTACGGAGTAACAACATTGACGGTGTAACAACAGTTTCAGAGTAGTATCAAACTTCAGAGTAACAACATCGATGGTGTAACAGCAAGTTCGGAGTAACTTCGAAGTAACAACAACAGCGGTGTAGCAGCAACTTCGGAGTAACAACAACAACAATGTAGTAGCAACTTCGGAGTAACAGCAACAACAGTGTAACAGCAACTTTGGAGTAACAGCAATAGTAGTGTAGCAACAACTCCGGAGTAACAGCATCAACAATATAGCTTTCCTCTTGGCTGAAAATCTTTAATTCCTGCAAAACACAAACAAGTGAGAAATAACTACATTTTTTTTTTTTGAAATTTTTTGAATTTTTTGAATTTTTTGAATTTTTTTTTTTTCTTAATGGGGGGTGAGAGTGTCTTCTTTTGCAATAATCATTAAATCAGCTAAATGTGAAAGAGTTTTAACAAAGGCATCTTTAGAGGCTAGACGATGGTATAATTTTAGACGGTGTCCATTTACTACAAATGAAGTCTTATTCTCATCAATTGTAATTAGTCTAACTGTTCCATTATCGAACACCGCATCCACTTGATATGGTCCCATCCAGTGAGTATGAAGTTTTCCCTTGAAGTCCTTAAATCTGGAGTCATACAGTAACACCCAATCCCCTTCATGAAACACCTTAGTTTTAATAAATTTGTCATGCCATTTCATCCTCTGCTGTTGAACAGCAGTGGTTCTTTGGACAACTGGTAATCGGATCTCCTCTAACTCATTCAGTTGTTCCAATCGGTGCTTCTGTGTTTCTGATAAATCTAATCCTACTTCCAGTGCTGTTCTGAGTGTGCTAATTTCAAATTCCACTGGAAACAGGGGAGATTTCCCGTAGACTAATTCAAAGGGGGAAAATCCCGTTGTATTGCGCCATGTTGTCCTATAGGCCCATAAAGCTTCTAGGTTTCTGTGCCCAATCCCGGCGATGACTTGCTACTGTATTTGTCAAGATATTTTCCAATACCTTGTTTGTACTCTCTACTTGTCCATTCTCCTGTGGATGATAGGGGGTTGTTATTCTGTGTTTGACCCCATACTTCTGCATCAATTTCTCTATCATATGAGATGTGAACCGTCATCCTCCATCTGATACAATTTCTCTCAGAGTCCCATACATAGAAAATATCTCTTCAAAAATAAAGTTTGACACTACTTTCTCTATTGCCCTCGTGACTGCTCTAGCTTCCACCCATTTGGTTACATAATCAGTAAAAACTAGAATGTGAGCTTTTTTATGAGAGGGTGGGTTAAAGGGGCCAAAAAAATCAATTTCCCATCTCTCAAATGGTTCAAGGACTATCTGGGGTTGAAGAGGCATTTCATCTACTTTCCCAGGTTGTCCCATCCTTTGGCAGCTATCACACCTTCAAATATAATCTCGAGCATCACGAAAAATGGAGGGCCAATAGTATCCCATCTGCAGCACTTTATGGCCTGTCCATTTATTTGAAAATTTTCCTCCATAGGGTCCATCATGTGCGGCTTTTAGGATCTCATAAATATCGTCTCTTGCCACACAATGCCGAATCTGCTGATCAATCCCTGTATGGAAAAGATATCCTGCCATCCATGAATAACGGGCACTCTTATGAATGATCTTCCTCTGCTCCTTATAAGATAAGTGACGGGGCACTTCACCTGTAGCAAGATAATAAGCAATATCTACATACCACGGAGTATTAGTAGATACTGCAAAAAGATGCTCATCTGGAAAATTATCATCAACTGGCGTATTCTTACCATCATGTTCGAACCTAGATAAGAAATCTGGAACCACATTGTCCTTCCCTCGTTTATCTACTATAGTAATATAAAATTCTTGTAGTAGCAACAGCCATCATGTAACACGACTAGGGGTAATAGGTTTATTCATTAAATACCCAATGGCAGCGTGATCAGTGTGCACAAAAGTAGAATACCTTGTAATATAATGTCGGAACTTTTTGATGGCATAGACAATAGGAAGGAACTCCTTCTCAGTCACCATATAATTTAACTCAGCCAGAGCCAAATTTTTACTCACATAGTAGACTGCATAAGGAACTTTATCTTCTTGATGTCCTAATACTGCACCAATTTCTGTTTGGGAAGCATCTGTATGAATATGGAAGTGTAACGCCCAGTTTGGTCCCCTAAGAACTGGAGCACTACAGACTAATTCCTTAATCTTTGCGAAGGCTACCTCACAGTCCTGTGTCCACACAAATTCTGTGTCTTTTGTCAGTAATTGAAATAGTGGGTGGGCTACTTTTGCAAAATTTTCCATAAAGCGCCTATAATAACCAGCATACCCAATAAAACTACGTACTTTTGTGGGCATTTTAGGTGTTGGAAAGTTCAGAATTACCTTTACCTTTGCTGGGTCCATCTTGATTCCTTCAGCTGAAAGCAAATGTCCCAAAACAATTCCTTGTTCCATCATCATGTGAAACTTTACTATACTCGGGGAAACATGTGCTGGTATGCACCTTTCAAGGAATTTCTCTAAATTTTTCAGCCCCTCCAGAAATGAGTCCCCAAAGAGTGAAATCATCCATATAAATTTCAACACCATCATCTATTAAATCAGCAAAGATTCCCAAGATTTCCCTCTGAAATATTGCAGGGGCATTACATAGGCCAAAAGGAAGGACCTGGTATGCAAATGTTCCCCAACGGCATGTGAAAGTGGTCTTGTCCTGATCTTTAGGAGCAATTTGAATTTGGTTGTATCCACTAAAACCATCCAGAAATGAAAAAAATTTCTTACCAGCCAATGTGTCTAAGACTTGATCGATAAATGGCAGAGGGAAATGATCCTTCTGCGTTGCCTTATTTAACTCTAGGTAGTCCACGTAGATTTGACACTTACCATTTTTATTAGGAGCCATTACCAGTGGTGAAACCCATTGGTTGTCTGAGATAGGGTAGATAAAACCTACATCTAGTAATTTCTGAAGCTCTTCTTTCACAATGTCTTTTAATGCCAGGTTCATCCTTCTCTGAGGCTGTCTTATAGGGCAACAATATTCTTTGTTGTATATATGATGGTTGCACAAATTATCAGGGATCCCCTTCATGTCTGAATAATCCAAGGTGAAAGCTTCTTTATACTTCTAAAGAACATCTATCAGTTGCCTCCTCTGGGACTCTGACAAACCTGGATTGATATTCAAGGTTTTTCCTGGTTCTATCTCCACTTGGACGCTTTCATGAGGTGCATCAACATCTTCCTCTAATTCTTTTGTTCTCTCAATATATCCCTCGTTCTCAGAGCTTAGAATAGATTCTAATGCTTGCTGATTTAATTCTGAAATGGAACAAGGATCGTTCATAAAGGAAGTGATCACATCATCTTCTGATTCCATCATCAACTGAAGGGCCTAGCCGATAGTAAGGACCGGTCTCACCTCTTCCTCTTTCTTTTCGACTTCCACCATAGATACAGCCTCCCTGTTGGCTGCTGACTTCTTGGATGCATCTGGTTCTGTCGGTGGGTATAGCACCAGATTCTTGGTGTTATGACCATTGGAAATGACCATATTTCCTTATCGGCATCCAATATAAGCGTCTACAGTAGCCAGCCATGGCCTCCCCAAAATCAAAGGGTGGCCTCCCACTGAAGACTGTGTATGCAACACCAGGAAATCGAACAGGTAATGCCATGCATCTACTAAAATTTTCACATCCTCCAACTTTCCCACAGGATTGACTGTAGACCTATCTGCCAATTCCAACACTGTAGGTGTATACTTAAAATTCTGAAGGCCTAATGTATGCATGGTTTCAATAGTTATGACATTGATGGCAGCACCCAGGTCTACCAGTACGTTTGGGATCTCTACCCCATTAATTTGTACTATCAGAACTGGGTTTCCGGGGTCTCCATACTTTACTGGTGTTGATTTCCCCATCATGAAGTCTGATAGTTTTCCCACAACATGTATAGTGAGGGGGTCCTTAGTTTTCTTTGTAGGTTTCTTCGAACAATACTCCCTAAGAGTCTTTGGATATATTGGCACATCTTTCATGGCTTGTAACAAGGGAATTTTAACAAATAAATTCTGTAATTCTCCTAATAAGTCAAATTCAGCTTGTGGACTGGATTTACTCACCATCAGTCTCTCTGGGTAGGGTGGTTCGGATTGAGATTGTTTTACAGGAGGTGCTTTAGCAATTCGTTTCAGTTATTTATGAATTGGCTGTGCCTCTTTGTCTTCATTGTCAAGTTGTTCGATGATGACTGGAGGGGTTTGAGTATTAATTGTCTGGCCAAATCTCAAATTCATTTCATATCGATCTGTCGTAGAAATGCTATATGAGGGTAGGTTAATGGCATCAACTTGATGAGCTCCTTTATTATTGGGGTTAGGGTTAGGCTGCATTGTAAGCTGAGGATAGACAGGTTGGTTACCAGGAGGCAAGGTGGAGGGTAGTTGGAGCTGTTTTGGTATCTGTTGTTGTGGCATCTGCTGAGGGATCTGCTCTATAGATGGTCCTCGCCAAGTTGGAGCCCATGATGAGCTCATACTAGCCTGAGGGTTCCATTTCTGCCATAGTGGGTGCTAGTATTGTGGCCACATAGGGGAGCAAGGTATGGGTTGGGGATTCATATTATAATTATTGAAATACTGAGATGGATCCAGATACATACCTTGATTTCCCATTGGTGGTCAAAATTGCCACGGCTTCCTGGCGCCCATAAGATACAGCTGCTCGGTGTCCTCCCCTGCTCCTTGAAATACTACTTTCAGGCCCGATAAGGAAGGGCATGAGTTGGTAACATGATTTAACTCACAAATGTCACACTTCTCTATATACTTTAATGTACATTCCCTTTATAAATGATTCTTCTTGCATTTCGGATAGAAGATCGCCATAGCCCTTTCCTGCTCCAACTGCTTCTGCCTCACTTGCAAAATATCAATTTGTGTTGACAGGGTACTAAGAATATCTGTCTTCAGGTTGTCTAACAGGTTCCCAATTTTCGCTTTCGTAATACCCCCGCTAGATCCTTTTACTGAATGAACCCCTGATATCTTTCTTGCAAGCCCTCTTGAGCACTGGATACACAAGTCACAGATATTTTCAAAAGTTTCCTTGGAGATGTCTCCTTTCCCCACAATATTCAACATTTCTATTGAATCCTCTCGAAAGTCCTGAAGGAGGATAACCTTCAAAATTTCTTTGTCCAAGTCAGAATGTCCTGACCTTTGTAAGAGGCACTTGAACCTTTCCACACAGTCTTCCAGATTTTCATCTTCTTTTTGTGTAAACTTGAAAAGCTCCTCCTTGATATTCCAGGATTTACAATAGTCCTGATACTTCTCTAGGAAAGGTGTTCACATGCCATCCCATGTGGCAATGGATTTCCCTCCAAGGCCCATAAACCATCGCAGAGCCGTCCCCTTAAGTGTGGAAGGAACAATATTCAATTTATGAGCATCCTTCATGTAATCAAACCCCTGACACACTATATCAAACTCAAACAGAAATGTTTCGGGGTCCTCTGAGACGAGCCCATGGAAATTTGGTAAAGATGTTAATGGGATAGGCTTTGTAGGCGCACCTCCTCCCGTGTTCTCAATGGGAAACTCGATAGTAGAGGTTTTGGGAGCCATGAAAATCTTCAAATAGTCGCTGGGGATTTCAACAAGTTCTGTAGAAGATGACTGGGGACTCCTTACTACTGGAACTCGAGTAGCTTTGGTAACACTCCCCTTGTCTCTCGGTGATACAAATATTTCTTCGTTCCTACTGCTTGCATCCTGATAGTTTAATCCCTCAATAACAACTTCCTCTCCCTGATTGAAATAATCTGATTCTTTCAATACTCTGCTTGCAATTTCTTCTCCTTCTATCCCTAATACAAGATCCTCTTGATCAGGTCCAATGCTACTTGAGCCTTCTGCTAATGGAGGACCCTGCTGTACTGAATCACCAATGGATACCGGAGTATGCACTGGTTGATCTACTAATTGTCCTTTTGATCGTACTCTCCTAGCCCCTGGCCTTATGGCTACACGAGAAGATGCTTCAGACTCTGCCTTTTCGATGATTTGCTGTATGTAAGTCTTTCTTCCCAAATCTGGTCTTCCCCTCTTTAGGGCTCTCGCTCCGCCCCTCTTATTTGATTCTCTATTCATACAAAAATTAATGTGATAGAAAATCTCTGCATGAGCCTACAACACTTCGATCCTGAAGTAAGGTGTCAAAGGACCATTCCTTCCCCAAGACAAAAGGATTTAAAAAAAAAGAAGGAAAACAGCAAGACGGAGACTAGAGTTTTAGACCCAGAGCAGGGCGTCAAAAGGCTCCCCCCTCCCTGGGACAAGAACAAAAACCACACAACCCACAAAGAGACCTAATACCTCCCAGATCTGAAGCAGGGCATCAAAAGAATCCTCCCTCCCCAGGACAAGATAGTGGCCCAAAACTCAAAATAAAAGCAAAAAAAAAACCCAAAGTCAAAACCTACACTCAGGACCTGAATCAGAGTGAGAAAACTTGTTCTCTCCCCAGGATGAGAGGTCGACCCTCTAGTTGCCTCGATCGTTGCTTGCACCTTGTAGCCTCCCCGGAAAAGGCGCCAAAATGTTGGTGTTAAGGTAGGGATGATCTATCCACCCTAATCTGACATTAATCTTATCAACCCGGGAGCATATCCTTTCAAGGCTACGTGCAAGGTATATGCAGGAACAAGCTTTCGATTCTTTCAATCGAGGGTTTATAGTCTAAACTCAAAGCATTTTCGTGAAGTAAATTAATACAGAACATTCAACAATCTGAATTAGCAACAATAAAAATACAACCATAGCACAACATAAATAAATCCACACATATACACAGACGCAACACCTGATCAGAAGAGCGGGCCCAGCTCTCTGATCAGGGCTGCGTTAGCTATGAAACGCTTTGGAACAGTAAAACTAGATATATTTTATTGAAAATGAAATGTGATTACAACCCTCTCTTCGGAACCCCGAATTACAGGAACAATGTCCATTTTATACACAATACAAGGGAATAACAGATTTCCTTGAAACATGAGAATCGTGTGTTCAAAAATGAACTCTGGTTGAAACGGCACGAACAGCAGATATTCTGGATGGAGAAAATGGCCGAGAATAGGCCTAGGGAGTCGTGGTCCAGCTGCGCATTCCCCCTTTAGCTTGTCATTACCGATTCTTGATGCGATCTGCTGGAGCGAGGGTTCCTATCTTCAATCTGCAGCCAAACACAAACCTTAGTGCCGCAATTAGGTAAAACCCTGCGATTTAAGAAACTGCTCAATTGATTGTTTCTTAATGAAAATAGACTTCTACTGGATCTAATACTGGTTCTTCACCACCTGGTCCTGATCAAAATATCCCAATCAGACAAGTTAGGGTATTTACCTGAGAAGTTTATCATAAAAAATGTGGGTAGATTAAGAAAAAACGGGTCAAAAATGATGACAAAAGTGGGCAAAGAAATAGCCGAATTTGGTGCCCAACATCTCCCCCTAGCTAGCCTTCTACATGCTCTCATGCAGCTCGCCGACCCCGCAGATCCGGGTTCTGCAACCTGTGAGCTTCATGAAGCCCGGCAAGATCGTACTCCAGAGTCATCTCTATCCCTGGGACTTTAAACCCATATGAAAGAAGGGCCTCCTTCCACCAGTTTGTCAAAATGTTATAATCTAGAATATAGACTTCTGACGGCAGCCAAAGAACAGGATACTAAAATCGAAGCCCCATCCACCGGGTGCCACATGTTTGGACGCATGACACATACCTTGGTACTCGAGTGATTACTCGTGAAAAATTGGGTGCCCCAAAAGGCTCCCTGCTTCTGATAGCTGTTGGTGACATCATTCATCTCCTCTAACAAGGACCCAGAGCTTCCTTCTGAAAAAAATTTATCTGATTAACACAAATATCAAGACACCACCTTTGTGTTCTCAACATTCTGGCTTTGTTTTCCTCAAACTTCAAAAAGGCATAATGCATGTTGAATACAGTATCTGACCTTTCATGCTCTGACCTTATTATAAATGGCTTAGTGACTTGGTTAGATTCAAAAGTATCACAAGCCTTCCGCCGATGAATTTGATTAAAATTATAAGAGGTGAGGGCCCTCAGATGAATGTCCCCCACATATGGGACCGGATTAGAATTCCTATCCAGCCGTAGCAAATACCCATGCAAATAAAACTCACACATCAAGTGCTGAGTTAGCACATCGTGATTCCTCATAATCCAGAGGAATTGTACACCATCCTTGATCTCATAACTGACCTCATTCTTAATGCTTTCCATGCAAAAACAAAGAATGGCAAGAAGCAGGGGGGTGACATGCCATCACCTCTTGCACCAGAATGAACATTTGTTCCTTATCATTTTCCAGCTCGGCCACCTACTTTTCCAGCTGCTCCATCTTGAGCTACTGCTTGGCATGCCTCAACTTCATAATATCCATACGCTCCACATATCCGAAGATGGTTGCAGAGGCTTTCTCTTCAGTTCTTTTGGTTTCATTTTTGTACTGGGCTGCAGTGGATTTCCATGTCTGTAGCTCGGCCGTTAGGACATATTCTCAGGCTTCAAAGAGCTATTCAAGTGGTTTTGTCTCGGTTCCCGCTTCGACCCTGTCAACCCTGGGTCTCTTGGCTCTCCTTCTATACCTGTTTATCTGCTTCTACATCTTATACACTTTGCTCCTCAAACTCCTCACTTCCATTTTCAACCGCATTGTTTCTCTAAACTGATGTTTATATCTTTGATTGATAGGTGGTCTTCGCATCCTACCCAACTCTACTTCCTCTTGTTTCACCTGTACTTCCTCGGCTCCGAATGTTGGAGGTGATTTCCTCGGAGGCTCCTCTGCTGGGTTGACAGATGATCTGATTTCCATGCCTGCCCTTCTTCTATCCTTTCTTGCTTTACCCTTTTGATACCTTCGTGTGTCACTGGTGGATTCGTCGAGACCACTTTGCTTGGTCCTCCTCTCCACCAATGGTGGTTCCTTCTTCAAGTACATCTTCCTCAATCAATGGTGGCCCAGTAGGATCCCCTTTTGTTGATGTGCCTGCTGGGGTTTCCTCCAGTTGCAGCCTTCGTTTCAAATTTGGAGGCGTTGGAATGGCCACATTTTCTTCTTCTCTTTGCTGTGGGGAATGGGTTACCTACACCCCCTTTGGAAAAAAGACAGGGATCTGGAACAGATTTTCTCCATCCAATCCTGGGGTCAATGCTGGTTCTTGTGGAGCAGCGTCGGCCTCCCTCCTCGCTTCACCCACCATTTCCCCTGTAGCTTCCGTAGTCGGGGTGGTCACGACTATTTCCTCCACAGGTTCCACATTGACAAGGGATCACTGTGGAGTGGCCTCTGTGCCAGTTAATCTATCTGTCTACTGAACTGGCTCCGCGAACTGGGCTGGTTCTTGTGGAGCAGCCTTAGCCGAAGTGCCAGTAATAATTTTTGCAACTTCAATTTGTTCGGCTTGCATTTGTAAATATGAATCCTCTTCACATCCCTCGGCTTCCATCTCCATTTCTTCAGGCTCTTCCTGATCAACATAATCGTCCTCCTCGTCTCCCTGCATGACCTCATCCTCTTGCATCATTTCAGGTTCCTCTGCCCTAGCAGCTATAGCAGCTTCAATTTCTTCTTCAGTGGAGTTTCAGAACCACTCCCATGGAATCAGAATCCTCTCGATAGCATTCAATACTAATAACTGCACCAGTCCATGGTGGGAAAGGACTACTAGCACCTGCCGCGTCTCTCGAGCCGAGTTCTCCATCAGATTCAAGCTTCTCAGAGGAAAATAAGGTAAATTCATTAAAAAGGCTTCCACTTGGGGAAACCGTAGGTGTGCCAGTATACGCAGATGGTATTTAAAGACAGTAGAATATCTCCCTTTACAAGTTATGTATTTGATTACAGCTTCTGCAACATCACTCCATGGCCACGACAATGACATTCTATCGTACCCCCAACCTTTCTGTGCAATACTCTCCCTGGCTTGGAGAAAAGCTTCAGGGAATTCCGGAAGAGGATTTCTTCTGGAAAACCATCACTCACCTCCCTATGGGAGTCCACTAAGCTCTGCAATCGTTTCCTCTGTAACTGGGATTTCAAGTCCGCAGACCCGAGAAAATCCTTCTTCTAGGTTCAGTGCAAATTCCAGCATAATTTCCTCATCCATTTAGTCTATCCAAGTAGACGTCCCAACCTTCATTTACAAATATTTTCCATACTTCCCGATTCCGCCGAATCCTTGATGAATCGTTGGTCTCATGGCGCACAGATCAACCACCCATTGCTGCGAAGGCGGAAGTGGCACGATGGCTACAGTCGACTGGCGGGGGAAGAGTGGCAGCCAGCCAATGGCAAAAAGAAACGATGCGGTATGTTTGAAACGATTACGGTAAAATGCTTGTAGATACGTTTGGTTTTAATACGGAATGTTTACAAGGTGACTGATGTGACTCTTATGCGTGCAAGTACGCATCCCAACTCAACGACATAATTACAAGGTACTTAAAGTCATTAAATTTAATTTAGTAATGGTCATGTGTCATAAGTACCTTTGTTAAGTACGCCGTCAGTTATTATGATGGTACCTTCCCCCCAATTTAAAGTGATGGCCGTCCTCGGCGCGCTTTGACTGTCCTTTCAGGATATTTAATTAAATCCGTAAAAATCAGTGGAGACGTACCTGCGGACTTACCTTAAGGTGGAGTAATAGAAAAAGTGTTTGTCATGAATAGTGAGTAGCAGCAAGAGTGTGACGACAGTTGCGGAGTAACGACAGTTGCGGAGTAACGACAGTTGCGGAGTAACGACAGTTGCGGAGTAATGGCAGTGACAGAGTAACAGCAGTTACAGAGTAACAACAGCTATGGAATTAGAGCAGCTATGGAGTAACAACATCGATGGTGTAATAGCAGTTTCAGAGTAGCAACAAACTCCAGAGTAATAGCATCGATGGTGTAACAACAAGTTTGGAGTAACTTTGGATTAACAGCAACAACGGTGTAGCAGCAACTTCGGAGTAATAGCTACAGCAATGTAGTAGCAACTTCGGAGTAACAGCAACAACAGTGTAACAGCAACTTCGGAGTAACTTCGGAGTAACAACAACAACGGTGTAACAAAAACTTCGGAGTAACAAAAATAGTAGTGTAGTAGCAACTCTGGAGTAACAGTATCAACAATATAGCTTTCCTCCTGGCCAAAATCTTTAATTCTTGCAAAACACAAACAAGTGAGAAATAACCACATTTTTTTTTGAATTTTTTTGAATTTTCTTTTTTTTTTGAATTTTTTTTTTTGCTTAATGGGGGGTGAGAGTGTCTTCTGTTGCAATAATCATTAAATTAGCTGAATGTGAAATATTTTTAACAAAGGCATCTTTAGAGGCTGGACGGTGGTATAATTTTAGACGGTGTCCATTTACTACAAATGAAGACTTATTCTCATCAATTGTAATTAGTCTAACTGTTCCATTATCGAACACCGCATCCACTTGATATGGTCCCATCCAGCGAGTACAAAGTTTGCCCTTGAAGTCCTTAAATCTGGAGTCATACAGTAACGCCCAATCCCCTTCATGAAACACCTTAGTTTTAATAAATTTTTCATGCCATTTCATCCTCTTTTGTTGAACAACAGTGTTTCTCTGGACAGCTGTTGATCGGATCTCCTCTAACTCATTCAGTTGTTCCAGTCGATGCTTCTATGCTTCTGATAAATCCAAGCCTACTTCTGGTGCTGTTCTGAGTGTGCTAATTTCAAATTCCACTGGAAACAGGGGAGATTTCCCGTATACTAATTCAAAGGGGGGAAATCTTGTTGTATTGCACCATGTTTTCCTATAGGCCCATAAATCTTCTGGAAGTTTATGTGCCCAATCCTGGCGATGACTTGCTACTATCTTTGTCAAGATATTTTCCAATACCTTGTTTGTACTCTATACTTGTCCATTCGCCTGTGGATGATAGGGGGTTGTTATTCTGTCTTTGACCCCATACTTCTGCATCAATTTCTCTATCATATGAGATGTGAACTGTGATCCTCCATTTGATACAATTTCTCTTGGAGTCCCATACCTAGCAAAAATCTCTTCAAAAATAAAGTCTGACACTACTTGCTCTGCTTCCCTCGTGACTGCTCTAGCTTCCACCCATTTGGTTACATAATCAGTACAAACTAGGATGTAAGCTGTTTGATGAGAGGGTGGGTTAAAGGGGCCAAAAAAATCAATGGCCCATCTCTCAAATGGTTCAAGGACTATCTGGGGTTGAAGAGGCATTTCATTTGCTTTCCCAGGTTGTCCCATCCTTTGGTAGCTATCACACCTTCGAATATAATCTCGAGCATCACGAAAAATGGAGGGCCAATAGTATCCCATATACAGCACTTTATGGCATGTCTGTTTATCTGCAAAATTTCCTCCATAGGGTCCATCATGTGCAGCTTTTAGGATCTCATAAATATCATCTCTTGCCACACAACGCTGAATTTTCTGATCAATCCCTGTATGGAAAAGATATCCTTCCATCCATGAATAATGGGCACTCTTATGAATGATCTTCCTCTGCTCCTTATAAGATAAGTGACGGGGCACTTCACCTGTAGCAAGATAATTAGCAATATCTGCATACCACGAAGTATTAGTAGATACTGAAAAAAGATGCTCATCTGGAAAATTATCATCAACTGGCGTATTCTTACCACCATGTTCAAACCTAGATAAGAAATCTGCAACCACATTGTCCTTCCCTAGTTTGTCTACTATAGTAATATCAAATTCCTGTAGTAGCAACAGCCATAGTGTAACACGACCAAGGGTAACAGGTTTATTCATTAAATACCTGATGGCAGCGTGATCAGTGTGCACAAAGGTAGAATACCCGGTAATATAATGCCAGAACTTGTTGATGGCATAGACAATAGCAAGGAACTCCTTCTCAGTCACCATATAATTTAATTCAGCTGGAGCCAAATTTTTACTAACATAGTAGATTGCATAAGGAACTTTATCTTCTTGTTGTCCTAATACTACACCAGTTGCTATTTGGGAAGCATCTGTATGAATATGGAAGGGTAACGCCCAGTCTGGTCCCATAAGAACTGGAGCACTACAGACTAATTCCTTAATCTTTGTGAAGGCTACCTCACAGTCCTGTGTCCACACAAATTCTGAGTCTTTTGTCAGTAATTGAAATAGTGGGTGGGCTACTTTTGCAAAATTTTCCATAAAGCACCTATAATAACCAGCATACCCAATAAAAATACGTACCGGTGTGGGCGTTTTAGGTGTTGGAAAGTTCAGAATTACCTTTACCTTTGCTGGGTCCATCTTGATTCCTTCAGCTGAAAGAAAATGTCCCAGAACAATTCCTTGTTACATCATCATGTGACACTTTACTGTACTCAGGGAAACACGCACTTGTATGCACCTTTCAAGGACTTTTTCTAAATTTTTCAGCCCCTCCAGAAATGAGTCCCCATAGGGAGTGAAATCATCCATATAAATTTCAACACCATCATCTATTAAATCAGCAAAGATTCCCAAAATTTCCCTCTAAAATGTTGCAGGGGCATTACATAGGCCAAAAGGAAGGACCCGGTATGCAAATCTTCCCTAAGGGCATGTGAAAGTGGTCCTGTCCTGATCTTTAGGAGCAATCTGAATTTGGCTGTATCCACTAAACCCATCTATAAATGAAAAAAACTTCTTACCAGCCAATGTGTCTAAGACTTGATCGATAAATGGCAGAGGGAAATGATCCTTCTACATTGCCTTATTTAACTCTCGGTAGTCCATGCAGATTCGCCACTTACCATTTTTCTTAGGAACCATTACCAGTGGTGAAACCCATTGGCTGTTTGAGATAGGGTAGATAAAACCTGCATCTAGTAATTTCTGAAGCTCTTCTTTCACAATGTTTTTTAATTCCGGGTTCATCCTTCTCTGAGGCTGTCTTATAGGGCGACAATCTTCTATGATGTATATATGATGGGTGCACAAATTATCAGGGATCCCCTTCATGTCTGAATAATCCCAGGTGAAAGCTTCTTTATACTTCTAAAGAACATCTATCAGTTGCCTCCTCTGGGACTCTGACAGACCTGGATTGATATTCAAGGTTTTTCCTGGTTCTATCTCCACTTGGACACTTTCATGAGGTGCATCAACATCTTCCTCTAATTCTTCTTTTGTCTCAATATCTCCCTAGGTCTCATAGATTAAAATAAATTCTAATGCTTGCTGATTTAATTATGAAACGGAACAAGGATCGTTCATAAAGGAAGTGATCACATCATCTTTTGATTCCATCTTCAACTGAAGGGCCTGGCCAATAGTAAGGACCGGTCTCACCTCTTCCTCTTGCTCTTCGACCTCCACCATAGATACAGCCTCCCTACTGGCTACTGACTTCTTGGATGCATATGGTTATACCGATGGGTATAGCACCAGATTCTTGGTGTTATGACCATTGGAAATGACCATATTTCCTTATCGGCATCCAATATAAGCGTCTGCAGTAGCCAGCCATGGCCTCCCCAAAATCAAAGGGTGGCGTCCCACTGAAGAATGCGTATGCAACACCAGGAAATCGACCGGGTAATGCCATGCATCTACTGAAATTGTCACATACTCCTACTTTCCCACAGGCTTGACTGTAGACCTGTCTGCCAATTCCAGCATTGTAGGTGTATACTTCAAATTCTGAAGGCCTAATGTATGCATGGTTTCAGTAGTGATGACATTGATGGCAGCACCCAGGTATACCAGTACGTTTGGGATCTCTACCCCATTAATATGTACTGTCAGAACTGGGTTTCCGGGGTCTCCATACTTCAATGGTGTTGATTTCCCCATCATGAAGTCTGATAGTTTTCCCACAACATGTATAGTGAGGGGGTCCTTAGTTTTCCTTGTAGGTTTCTTCAAACAATACTCCCTAAGAGTCTTTGCATATATTGGCACATATTTCATGGCTTGTAACAAGGGAATTTTAACAAATAAATTCTGTAATTCTCCTAATAAGTCAAATTCATCTTGTGGACTGGGTTTACTCACCATCAGTCTCTCTGGGTAGGGTGGTTCAAATTGAGATTGTTTTATAGGAGGTGCTTTAGTAGTTTGTTTCGGTTCTTTATCAGTAGGCTGTGCCTCTCTGTCTTCATTTTCAAGCTGTTCAATGATGACCGGAGGGGATTGAGTATTAACTGTCCAGCCAAATCACAAATTCATTTCATACAGATCTGTCGTAGAAATGCTATACGAGGTCAGGTTAAGTACATCGGCTTGATGAGCTCCTTTATTATTGGGGTTAGGTTTAGGCTACATTGGAAGCTGAGGATGGACAGTTTGGTTACCAGGAGGAAAGGTGGAGGGTAGTTGGAGCTGTTGTGGTATCTGTTTCTGTGGCATCTACTGAGGGAACTGACCTATAGATGGTCCTCGCCAAGTTGGAGCCCATGATGAGCTCATACTAGCCTGGGGGTTCCATTGCTGCCATAGTAGGTGCTGGTACTGTGGCCACATAGGGGAGCAAGGTATGGGTTGGGGATTCATATTATAATTATTGAAATACTGAGATGTATCCAGATACATACCTTGATTTCCCATTGGTGGTCGAAATTTCCACGACTTCCTGGCGCCCATAAGATACAGCTGCTCGGTGTCCTCCCCTGCTCCTTGAAATACTGCTTTCAAGCCCAGCAAGGAAGGGCATGAGCTGGTAACATGATTTAACTCACAAATGTCGCACTTCTCTATAGACTTTAATGGACATTCCCTTTCTAAATGATTCTTCTTGCATTTCGGACAGAATATCGCCATAGTCCTTTCCTGCTCCAACTCCTTCTGCCTCACTTGCAAAGTATCCATCTGTGTTGACAGAGTACTAAGAATATCTGTCTTCAGATTGTCTAACAGGTTCCCAATTTCTTCTTTCGTAATACCCCCTCTAGATCCTTTTACTGAACGAACCCCTGATATTTTTCTTGCAAACCCTCTTGAGCACTGGATACACAAGTCGCAGATAGTTTCAAAAGTTTCCTTGGAGATTTCTCCTTTCCCCACAATATTCAACATTTATATTGAATCCTCTCGAAAAGCCCGAAGGAGGATAACCTTGAAAATTTCTTTCTCCAAGTCAGAATGTCCTGACCTCTGTAAGAGGTACTTAAACCTTTCCACACAGTCTTCCAAATTTTCATCTTCTTTTTGTGTAAACTTGAAAATCTCCTCCTTGATATTCTGGGATTTACAATAGTCCTGATACTTCTCCAGGAAAGATGTTCGCATGCCATCCCATGTGGTAATGGATTTCCCTCCAAGGCCCATAAACCATCGCAGAGTCGTCCCCTTAAGTGTGGAAGGAAAAATCTTCAATTTCTGGGCATCCGTCATGTAATCATACCCCCGGCACACTATATCAAACTCAAACAGAAATGTGTCGGGGTCCTCTGACACGAGCCCATGGAAATTTGGTAAAGATGTCAATGGGATAGGTTTTGTAGGTGCACCTCCTCCAGTGTTCTCAATGGGAAACTCGATAGTAGAGGTTGTGGGAGCCATGAAAATCTTCCAATAGTCGTTGGAGATTTCAATAGGTTCTGTAGAAGATGACTGGGGACTCCTTACTACTAGAACTCGAGTAGCTTTGGTAATGCTCCCCTTGTCTCTCGGTGATACAAATATTTCTTTGTTCCTACTGCCTGCGTCCTGATAGTTCAATCCCTCAACAACAACTTTCTCTCCCTGATTGAAATAATCTGATTCTGTCAATACTCTGCTTGTGATTTCTTCTCCTTCTATCCCTAATACAAGATCCTCTTGATCAGGTCCAATGCTACTTGAGCCTTCCGCTAATGGAGGACCCTGCTTTACTGAATCACTAATGGATACCGGAGTATGCACTGGTTGATCTACTGATTTTCCTTTCGATCGTACTCTCCTAGCCCCTGGCCTTACGGCTTCACAAGAAGATGCTTCGGACTCTGCGTTTTCAATGATTTGCTGTATGTAAGTCTTTCTTCCTAAATCTAGTCTTCCCCTCTTTGGGGCTCTCGCTCCGCCCCTCTTATTTGATTCTCTGTTCATACAAAAATTAATGTGATATAAAATCTCTGCATGAGCCTACAACACTTCGATCCTGAAGTAAGGTGTCATAGGACCATTCCTTCCCCAAGACAAAAGGATTTAAAAAAAAGAATGAAAATAGCAGGACGGAGACTAGATTTTTAGACCCAGAGCAGGGCGTCAAAATGCTCCCCCCTCCCTGGGAGAAGAACAAAAACCACACAACCCACAAAAAGACCTAATACCTCCCAGATATGAAGCAAGGCGTCAAAAGAATCCTCCCTCCCCAGGACAAGAAAGTGGCCCAAAACTCAAAATAAAAGAAAAAACAAATAACCCAAAGTCAAAACCTACGCGCAGGACCTGAATCAGAGTGAGAAAACTCGTTCTCTCCCCAGGACGAGAGGTCGACCCTCTAGTTGCCTCGATCGTTGCTTGCACCTTGTAGCCTCCCCGGCAATGGTGCCAAAATGTTGGTGTTCAGGTAGGGATGATCTATCCACCCTAATCCGACATTAATCTTATCAATCCAGGAGCGTATCCTTTCAAGGCTACGCACAAGGTATATGCAGGAACAAGCGTTCAATTCGTTCAGCCGAGGGTTTATAGTCAAAACTCAAAGCATTTCCATGAAGTAACTTAATACAGAACATTCAACAATCTGAATTAGCAACAATAAAAATACAACCATAGCACAAAAAAAATAAATCCACACATATATACAGACACAGCACCTGATCAGAAGAGCGGGCCCAGCTCTCTGATCATGGCTGTGTTAGCTACGAAATTCTTTGGAAGAGTAAAACGAGATGTATTTTATTGATATATGAAATGTGATTACGACCCTCTCTTCGGAACCCCGAATTACAGGAACAATGTCCATTTTATACACAATACAAGGGAATAACAGATTTCCCGGAAACATGAGAATCGTGTGTTCAAAAATGGACTCTGGTTGAAACGGCATGAACAACAGATATTCTGGATGGAGCAAATGGCCGATAATAGGCCCAGGGAGTTGTGGTCCAGCTGCGCGTTCCCCCTTTGGCTTGTCGTTACCGATTCTTGTTGCGATCTGCTGGAGCGAGGGTTCCTATCTTCAATCTGCAACCAAACACAAACCTTAGTGCCGCAATTAGGTAAAACCCCACGATTTTACTTCATTAATCAAAATATCCCAATTGGACAAGTTAGGGTATTTACCTCAGAAGTTTATCATAACAAATGTGGGTAGATTAAGCAAAAGGGGTCAAAAAGGATGACAAAAGTGGGCAAAGAAATAGCCAAATTCGGTGCCCAGCAATGTGGATCAGGTACAAAGATATACTCATGCACAGATTTAACATATAAACTTTAGAAGGTACATGAGCATGAAAATTCATCAGCTTTGAAAGATGTGATATAAAGAGTATTTCAAGATCAGAGTGGTACTTTGATTGGATTACGATCTGGAACCAATTCTCGATGTAATCCTGGTGGTATTGGCTCATTTCTTCTTTTGGACCACCCTGAAAGTCCTCCTTGGTCGTGTCAGGAAAACTTGGATAATTGGTCTCTGGAATGCATACAAGGCTTGTTGTTGTACATGGTGAAATTTCTTCGAATCTTAGGTTCAACTGGATGCTCCCCATCGGATTTGGTACATGATTCATCGATCTCCTGGTAATTAGGCAAGAGGAATCAAGGGAGACTTCCAAATATTTTTTTGTATGTGGAGAGATAGATAATTTCCTAAATGCGGTGAGGATGAACTCTTCCTGAGAGGAAGATATCCCAGCTATTACTAGGATTTGAGAAAGTGCTTTGAGGGACATTCTTCAAGCTATGAATAATTCTTGAATTTCTCCTGCTGGTTGATGGTCCCTGTCTCGCAACATGGATTACTACCCAGGGGTTCTTACAACACCCAAAACATTATATGACGTTAAAGATTGGAATCTGAAGATAAATGTGAATAAAATCTATTGGCTGAAATAAAGCTCACCACACTCATAAAAAGTTGGCTCAGAGTATTATTTAATCTATTGAAAGTGAAAAAATTTGTAAATTAAATATCTCATAGAATGTTTTGGATTATTCTAAGGCCTACTTCTACTTCTACACATAAAGGAAAGGAAATAAAAGTTCAAAGATAAGCAAAAGCGATCAAACTTTGGAGAAACCCCACCATAGTGGATGTGTGTCTCTTCACTCACGTCTTAACATACTCTCTCCTCCCTCTGACTGCCCTACAATACCCTTGAAACTCTGTAATGAAAATCTTACCTGAACTAAAATACAACTTCCCAGCAACGACGCCAAAATGTTGAGAGTTTTAATTAGAGAATTAAACCTCTTAACATTCAATTGTCAATCCGGGAGTCGTAAACACGAGTTGTACTGTGTTTTTGGTTTAGTGTTGAATGCAGAGTGTATAGGTTTCCTTGATAAATATTTCTTAGTACAGAATGATGATCAATTTATGTTATCTGAGGCCTATTTAAATTGCAAACAAAGAATCAAATCACACTACTATGCTTCAATCTAATATTTCCGCAATCCAATTAAACTAGAAAACAATTGTTCGAAAAAGAGACAGAATCAAATCAAGTATTTCTAAAAACAATTGCAAACTTCCATCTATCTTAATTTCTCTAAGATCACTTAAAAATGGCATTCACCTAAGATATTGTAGCAATTAAACTAAGGAGTAACTTGACTTAAGAAATGACAAGACAATTTTAAGTTAACAAATCTAATTGTGTACACACATATTGCTAAGTTATCAGTCTTTGAACTTCTATGCTGGAAAGGGAAAATGTTTTTTATGAAATTCGAATAATTGTACTTAAATAAAATCTATGTGTATTTTCTAAGTTAATTAATAACTGTTATATAATTAAATTAACCCTATTCTAAAGGAAATCAAACTATTTCTAACGCTTGACTGAACTTAATTCACCTAGAACAAACAACACATTTCAGTCCCTAAACCAAATGAAAACACTAAGTATACCTTAAAGCAATGATAAAATGAGAATCTAAATATTCCACTATCGAATTCTATCTAAAACAAATTATAGAAACTAGCTAATCACCCAATGATTTTCAAATTAAAATATTTCTATTTAACGAAACCAACTATTGAATAACTCCACTAATCTGGAAAGAATTACGAAACCTATTCAAACTTGACTATCAGTATCGAAACAACCATAAGGTCTTTAGATGAGATGCTATTAGAAACACAATATCAATCTCTAATCACTGCATTCGAAATTCACTTGTGCGTACTATGAAAGAATGTGATCACAACAATCGTTTTCCTAGTCTAAGTGCATGTATGAAATTAAGATTCTACAGGAATTCAAAACTTGCAAGCTGACATAAACTATCACACAGTCCCACTATTTATTAAATCGAACCACAACACAATATGACTAATTTGATGCATCAAAGGATGAGTGATTTCATGGTTGCCATGATAAGTTAATGTGTATGTAATTCCTTCAAACTTAGAGATAAAATAAACTATATTTTCTTCCAAGAAGCAGAGTATAGCTCTCCGCAGAGGGCTCAAACATAATCATATGAGGTTAGATAGTTCATCTACGCCCATTCATTGCTTCTTTGCATTCGTTATTGATTGTTGGATGCAAACTAAGAACAATTACAATCACTCTGAGAATTAGACAACATCTACCACACAGCTACCTATCTTAATTGAAAATGAAGCTTGACCCTAGATGATGGTGGGCCCTTGCCACACCTGGGGAAGCTTCAACTTTTTGTAGAAAAAAATACGATTTAAAACATTTAAATCAAAAACTTACAAGAAAATACGCAATTGCAATGTTCTGGTTCAGAACATAGCCATCATATTAACTGGAAGAAGTCTCAATTACATAATGCAAATATTTGACAATAGTTGATCCCAAGAAATAATTCGTAACTGCCTCAATCTATATTTCTCCCTCCTCTGCGTACATTCTAAGCTCTGCCTTTTATATAGAGTTGTTGATGAAAATAGAGATTAATTCCATTCTAAATGAGACATAACAGCAAACAAACAAATGCCATTTTTAATTTCTCTAGATGGCCTTTGAATAGATTATGGTTGGATTTTTGTTTATCATTGCATGGATTGAGGATTTGCGTCCATTTTTAGCTCATCCAATCATGGTCCTCCATGTGGCTGACCCAAAACTGTGGCCAAATTTTCCAAACCATTCACGTTCAACTAGTTTCTATACTTAAAACCACACTTATAAATTGTTTTAGCCTTCACTCCCTTTTGGTGATGAATTTTTCCGAATGGTTTCTGGGTTATATCAAACATGGTATTCTGAGCGCAATGCAAGTCTTGGAATGTCGATATCATTCTCCATTTGTTCACTAAAATCATATTTTAACCTACACCAATCTCATTATGTACTCAACTCTGTAGTAACTAGTTTAACTGCCTTGTGTTGAATTTCAGCGATGGAACTCTTCGGAAAATGAATTTAGTGAAACCATAATTAGTAAATCATGATTAAATCATATCTAATCATCGAAAAGCTAATAAATCTAATGATAATAATCCATGATGCATAGGATGTGATTTAGCGATAAATGATGGAATTATAACGTGAAATGAGTGTAAGGGTGTCGAAATTTAGGTTATGAATAATGGTACTATGCGATGGAAAAATGGGCATATACGAGGCTCAACAGTTGTTATGAAAGAAAGAACTTTTTTTTTAATCTAGAAATTTTTTTAAAGAAGTAGAACAAATAACCTATAAACCACGGGAAAATGATTCACTTTGTTAATTGAATTTAGCCATATATGCAGTTTAGTCTTTTGATATGCATTTTGGATAGAAAACAAATTTTTTTGACAACTAATAGCTTCTTTCCATGTTTGTATATATATGTTCTTTAAATATGGGTAGATAGTCAAATATATAGTTTTTATGTCAAGTAATTCATATCATATAACATTTATAAGATTATTCAAGTATCGTTGTGTTTATTTGTGTGCCTTGCTGGCTTGTAAGAGGTCATAATGTGAAGGATAGTGAAACATGTAGTCTTGATGTTTGTTGGTGTCCCGTGTTTTGATAGTTTGGCAAATCAAAAGACAAGGCAACATCAGAACCAATCTTTAGAGTTCCAGGATCTAGTCCTCCTATTCTCAGAGAGGGATCTCTCAAATGTTTGTTTGCAAAGGTTTATCTTGTGTGCTTTGATTATTGGTTTTAGACTAGTTATTAAGTGCAAGTGTTTGATTGTTTGTTTGGTTGAATTGATATAGCAGAACATGAAAGGTCTAGAAAATATACACAGAATGGAGAAACATCTGGTTCATTGGGCAATGGAGTCAAGAAGAGGTCATAACGTACTCATCAATGGATATGGGATATCAAAGGGCAAAACTAACTTGGCCACAGGATCCTTTGGTTTTTGGAATGAGATGGACATCAATGATTTGAAAAGAGAAGTTTAATTCTCAACAAAGGGAATTTGAAAACACAACTTGAACAATAAAGAGCTTTTTGATAGACAGGGCTAACCATGAATTCTACAAATCACACCTTTAAGCAAATAATGATTTCAAAACAGCTTTTAAAATAAAACCTAAGATTCGGGGAACACCCTATTTTCTCAAATATTTTATTTCAAATGACTTAGAAAACATAAAAGATTCACTGATAATTGCAGTCATAAAAGATGGAACACCTAACACATCTATGATTACAACTATAAAAGACCTTTAAGACAACTTCTCAAATAAGGACAAAGGGCAAGATCAGAACTGTTGGGAAAAATACTGAGAGGGGGGGCTAAATCAGTATTTACTGCATATTGAAAACTTTTTATTTTTTCATGCTCTAAAACCCATACGCTACTTTGCTGAAGCCAACTAGCGTATACACGCGGATATCCTTCATAAAACTCGCGTATACACAGAGATCTAATTATGCCATTAGTTCTTCACTTATATCATTCCATCATTCATTCATTAGATGTTATATAAACAGTAAACATGTGCAGTAAGAACAGAATAAACCATCACACAAAGCATCACACATGAACACCAGGATTTTTAGGTGGAAACCCGAGTCGGGAGAAAACCACCGCTGCAGTTGCTCAGTCTTCAATATTTTATTATAGAGAAAACATCTTACAACATATGTGCTGGCGCAGACTTGACCAGCACGCAGGCACCCACCTGCGCTCGTTTACCAGCCTCTCCTGGAAGGGAGCTCCAACCCCCTGAATCGTTTACCGGCCTCTCCTGGAAGGGAGCTACGACCCCCCGATCTCGTTTACCAGCCTCACCTGGAAGGGAGCTACAACCCCCTGACTGAAGGCTACAACCCTCAGCACCACCTTGGACCACGTTTCATCAATTTTCACACTGGATCCAACCACTTCAATAGAACACAACTTGTAGGCCACAATTCATCATATTTCCAGACCGAACCCTTTCCATACTTTTAAGCACAAACATACGTAATCAACAGATACATATCAACACAGATCAGATAGCAGAAACACAGCAGAACAGATCAGATATTTCATACCCCTTGCTTCAGCAAACCCTAGTTTGCATGCGCGCTTTCCCTTTACTGATGTCGCGTATATACGCGCTTCCGTCCACACAAACCAGCGTATACCTCAGTGTATATTTTATTGCGCATACGCGCTTTTACTTCAGAGAAGCCGCGTGTATACGCGCTTCCTCCGTGGCGAAGTAGCGTATAGATCTTCAATGATTACAGAGCAGCATACTTCATCAGATCAGATATTCAGTTCAGATCTACCCTTTTACTTCAAACAGATGTTCGCCTAGATGTTCGCCTCATCACAGATCTAGGCCTTCCATAAGCAGATCTAGTAGATACAAGTGCATTTCAGATCTAGATCCCCTTCTTCATCTTTGGTGCATCATACATTCAGATTTATCTTCAAGTGTAACCCTTTCCATTCAGATCTACTTC
This sequence comes from Pinus albicaulis, assembly GCA_034641835.2. Taxonomy (NCBI): domain Eukaryota; kingdom Viridiplantae; phylum Streptophyta; class Pinopsida; order Pinales; family Pinaceae; genus Pinus; species Pinus albicaulis. The sequence continues at coordinate 81,487,909 of CM076584.1, read as the reverse complement.
AGAGAGAAGTATTCATTCAAGCTCAGACATCTTGCACCCTCACTCATGATTTGCACAATGAATTTCTTCTCCTTATATAGGTTTATCCTTTTTCAATACCACGGGCCCCTTTTTCAATACCATGAGCCAAAACAATACCATGAGCCTTCAATACCACGGGCCCCTTTTTCAATACCATGAGCCAAAACAATACCATGAGCCTTCAATACCACGGGCCCATTTTTCAATACAATGGGTCAATACCATGGTGGTTACCCCTGGTTTTGCACTTTATGAGCGCTTTTGCCCATACGCGACTTGGAACGTTGTTTCCCGCGTGCATACGCGACTTCCCCTAGGCAAATCCGCGTATTCCTAGAGACATACTCTTTTCATCATAGATCTAGCACATACTGAATTCCTTTCTTCATTGCCTTCTGTACACACTGTAGATACATCATATTTAGTTCATCAAGACATATTCTATCAAGCACAACTTCATCAAGTAAGTTGCCATTATCTTCATCAAGTGGGTTGCCTTTCAAGGACAACACTCAGCATCATATTGTCAACAAACATCATATCACATCAGATTTACATCATTTACCAAGTTCATTAGGTCAAGAATAACTTCATCAAGTGGTTTGCCATTAAGGACAACACATGCCAACACTCTCATGTCTTCATCTTCATTCAGTGGGTTGCCATCAAGGACAACACTCTGCATCATATTTCCAACAATCTCCCCCTTTGGACTTGATGGCAACCACGATGGTGTTTGGTTACCACAATAGATAAGTACATTGACACCATGTCACTCTCCCAATTCTTTGACACCATTATCTGCATTCAAACACCATGTCACTCTCCCCCTTTGACATCAAGGGCAAAGGGTGGATCAAAACCAGCGAAAGGGCGGATCAAAACCAACACACTCTCCCCCTTTGACATCAAGGGCAACGGGCGGATCAAAACCAACATACTCACCCCCTTTTCTCCTCATGTAGAAGAAGCGTTCTGCATATCTGATGTATACTGAAGTGACCAAGCTCCCCCTGAGTTCATGCTGAATCTTCAAACATATTTTTCAATGAAGTACATGACTCTATGAACTTCCTATCACCAAAAGACTCATACTTACATCAAATATCCAACCAAGTGGATCTACATATAAGACTCAAGTACCCAACCAAGTGGGTTTACACATTTCAACTCAGCTACCCAACCAAGTGGGTTTACAAAAATTGACTCAGCTACCCAACCAAGTGGGTTTACAAATTTGACAAGTCCTTACATGACTGAATATTACAAATTTACACTATGGGTCTCAACAGGCCCTTTTCATCAAAAATATGACCATCTATGACCAACACCAGAAAATCCTCAAGAAAGAGAACATATTTCAGAACCATCATAATGCCAACAATGCATTATACTTAGCAAAGCTAATGCTCCCCCTGAATCTATGCATCCAAACATCCTTTCCATGTGACTAAGGCTCCCCCTTACTTTGTGCATCCTGAATACTTTCACCAACAAATCATCAAGGCATCTTCATCAAATCATTAGAAAAAGAATTATGAGAACTGGAACACCACCAGAGATACCAAACAGTATCAGATATACCAAACAGCACTGCAGCTGTGATGAAGAGAGCTGACTCCAAGCAAAAATTTGTCACCAATCAGACATACGCGGTTTTATGCGCAGGAACTCGCGTATATACGCGACTATGTTTCATTAAACCCACGTATCCAATGCTACCTTCTATATTTCAACCAGATCTGATCCTTTGTGAGAAAAAGACAGTGTTCAGCTTCTTTCTGAGATATTTTGAATGCTTCCCTGGACTACAAATAGATAGAATAGCGTAGTTGTGTCTTCAAGCGTCATCCAATGGACGTAGCATAAGCACATTAGTAACCAAGTCTTCAGATTATTTGCATCATTAATACATTCTTTCCAAGAGAAATTATCATACCAGAACAGCATCTTCACACAAGTGTCAAGTAATCATCCATGTGGTCCAACATCACCATGATCTTCAAGATTTAACATGAAGGAACATATGTAGGAAAAAAATCTCAATCATAGTAACAAACTCTGCATGATCTATTCTTATTTCTGAATCAAATGACTTCCAACTCATCTATGTGTGAGCATCAGGGATCAAAATCTCATCATAATGAACCATATACCAAGTCATCATCACTTAAGCATGAGTATCACAATAGCCAAGAATAATCAGTCATATTGCCAACAATGCAATCATTAGTATTCAACCTGCTGCTCCCCTTGAACCAGTGCTTCTCCTTAACTTGTGCAACCTGAGTATTTTTATCATCAAGCCATCAGCAACGAGTACTCTTCATTCAACAAGAAAATAGGACTTATCCATAAACTTCATCATAAGACATCAAGTATCATATCATCATCATTTAGAACTGATAAGTTAAGCTGATACAGAGTCAAAACTATAGTTATTATCAGTCAGACTGATGCTCCCCCTGGACCTCTGCTCCAGATCTTCAGCTATCAGATAAATTCTCTTATCATCAATGCATACGCGGCTGTGTCTGCTGGAACTTGCGTGTATACGCGACTTTGTTTCATATAACCCGCATATGGAAAGTGAAATATAGAAAATTTCACACCTTCATCTCCTCCTGCAATTTTACCTTCTGTTCCTGTCCAGATGCACTGTCAGAAATACATATAACCAGAATAATCAAATCAACCATGAGAGACATCATACATTGCTCCCCCCTGTGACGATACATTACTAAATTTGATAATGTATCCCACATCATTCCTGCAGTCAATCAGAGAAGTAAGCTTCAGAAGCGGATGACTGCAATAGGGTCAGAATTCCCTACGTTTCTGATCGGTCCTCCATCCTTTTCCAGATTTTTTTGAACTTTCTATTTGTGTGCTGAAAATTGTCCACTTTCTCAGATCTGTTCAACCTGCATTCCTTTTCTACATGTCCATACTTGTTACAAGAATAACATCTCATGTGTCCAGAGAAATAAGCATAAGAATCATAATGAGTATTTCTAATCTTTCTCCTTTTGCAATCAACTGCTTTATGTCCATACATGTTACATGAGAAACAATATCCCCCGAAGAAACTAGAGTACCTTTCTGAGTAGAACCTGTTTGTTTGTGGCTGAAATGATCTGCTCCTGCAATTTGCTGCAACATGCCCATAATTATGACATTTAAAACATTCAACGTTCTTGAATGAATTCCTTTGAGAATTCATGATTGTTGGTTGATCTTTTATTTCTTTCAACACTTCAAGTTTTGCATTGACATCCTCTGAATTTTTAGCACTTCCTTGTGAGCTAGATTCACCTTTAACAGTTTCATGGAAACCAAGACCAAGTTTGATAGCAGGAGACATTTGATTACTTAGAATATTGTCCAAAGTGTTAGTACTATCTTGAAACCTCAAAAGTTTAACCTTTTCTTCTAATTTACCTTTGAGAATGTTTACCTCAACCTCCAAGGCTTGACATTGCTTTGTCATGCTTTCTTCTTTCCTTCTTCCATATTCTACTTGATCCTTCAGATTTAGGATCTCTTCTTTCAACCAATTTTTGTTTTCTTCACATGTTTGTTCTAGCTCTTCATTCTTCTTATTTGATTTTTCCAGATCTTCTTTGAGAGATATGATTTCTGCTTCAAGGCCTTCCTTTTCAAATGATTGTAGAGGTTCCTCATTTTTCTTACTTGATGCTTCTAGATCTGCCTGCAGAGAGATGATTGCAGCTTCCAGTCCTTCATTCTTCTTGTTTGATTTTTCAAGATCTGCTTCTAGATCTTTAATTCGATTGGATGCATAAGTATGAAACCTTTGATACTTGTCCACCTGTCCATTCAACATTTCTATTTGATCTTTCATTTGAGAGGTCATCTCTTTGTAAATAGAATCTTTCGTATCAATTTCCTTTTGTTGTTCTTCAAATTTGATCTTGATAACTTCCACAACTTTACTATCTTCACTATTGTTTGCACAAAGAAGAGTATTACAAGTGGCCTTCTTCTTTTCCTTCTTTGCCATGAGTATTTGTAGAGCTTCGTCAGAAACTTCTGGATCCATACTGTCACTTTCACTGTCATAATCTTTGCACATGCAATTAAGTAAGAGACAAGAACAACGATTAATACTTGGTTCATCTTCTTCAATTTTTGCTATACATGATTTCTGAGGTATCTCCTTGTTTCGAGTAGGCTTCTTCTTTTGCTTCTTTGCCATGAGCACTTTCAGATCATGGTCAGAATCTTCTTCATCTTCACTGGACACTTCATCATCATCTTCTTTTGCATAGTAACTCTTTCTTTTTTCAAATTGCTTCCCTTTACCATGTTTTTCTCTATAAGGACATTTAGCAGCATAGTGACCAACTTTTCCACACTCAAAACATTTGAAGGGAAGTTTACCTTTGAATCTTCCAGTACCTAGTTGGAGCTTTCTCACGAAATTCGCTTCTTCTTCGTCGGATATATAGCTGGATTCTTTGACAACTTCCTTTTCCTTTCCTTTTGTAGATGCCTTAAACGCAGCTTCTCTTATTTGAGAAGGACCTCCTTGTCTCATTTCAAAAGCAGTCAGAGTACCATGTAATTGAACAATAGTAAGCGTTTGCAGATCTTGCCTTTCTTCAATAGCTGAAACTTTAGAGTCAAATTTTGAATTCAAGGATCTTAAGACCTTTTCCACCAGAGTAGTATCAGTTATGGTTTCTCCCAAATTTCTCATTCGATTTACAATATCATCCAGACGAAGAAAGAAACTGGCAACACTCTCATCACTATGCATCTTCAAATTTTCATATTCAATTCTAAGAGTTTGGAGTTTTGCACTCTTTACCTTTGTGTCTCCTTCATAGCTTAGAATGATTTTGTCCCATATTTCTTTTGCTGAATGTAGCTGCATCACTTTAGCAAATTCTGATTCAGACATGCTTCCTAATAAGACATTCATTGCTTTGGCATTGATTTCATACTTCATACTTCTTTCTTTCAGCTGCATCAGTAGGAATACTTGCTGGGTATTGATAACCTTCTTCCACGATTGCCCATACATCTGCACCAAGACTTTGCAGATATGCTTTTGTTCGTACCTTCTAGAATATCAGATTGCTTCCATTGAATAGAGGTGGCTTTAGAGACATTACTCCTTCATGACTTCCCATTGCGACGGATCTCCTTCAAGCGATCAAAGGGTCTATGAAGAACACTGCTCTGATACCAATTGTTGGGAAAAATGCGAGAGGGGGGGGTGGTACGGTATTTCACTCAGCTTTTTACTTTTTCATTCCTTAAAACCCATACGCTACTTTGCTGAAGCCAACTAGCGTATATACGCGGATATACTTCATAAAACTCGCGTATACACAGAGATCTAATTATGCCATTAGTTCTTCACTTATATCATTCCATCATTCATTCATTAGATGTTCTATAAACAGTAAACATGTGCAGTAAGAACAGAATAAACCATCACACAAAGCATCACACATGAACACCAGGATTTTTAGGTGGAAACCCAAGTCGGGAGAAAACCACCGCTGCAGTTGCTCAGCCTTCAATATTTTATTATAGAGAAAACATCTTACAACATATGTGCTGGTGCAGACTCTACCAGCATGCAGGCACCCACCTACGCTCGTTTACCAGCCTCTCCTGGAAGGGAGCTACTACCCCCTGTCTCGTTTACCAGCCTCTCCTGGAAGGGAGCTACGACCCCCTGCTCTCGTTTACCAGCCTCACCTGGAAGGGAGCTCGACCCCCTGACTGAAGGCTACAACCCTCAGCACCATCTTGGACCACGTTTCATCAATTTTCACACTGGATCCAACCACTTCAATAGAACACAACTTGCAGGCCACGTTTCATCATATTTTCAGACTGGACCCTTTCAATACTTTTAAGCTCAACCATACATCACCAACAGATACTTATCAATTCAGAAAACACAGTTCAGATAACAGTAATACAGCAGAACAGATCAGATGTTTCATTCCCCATGCTTCAGCAAACCCTAGTTTTCATACGCACTTTCATTTCACTGATGTCGCGTATATACGCGCTTCCGTCCACACAAACTAGCGTATACCTCTGTATGTATTTCATTGCGCATACGCGCTTTCTCTTCAGCGAAGCCGCGTGTATACGCACTTCCTCTGCGGCGAAGTATCGTATAGATCTTCAATCATTATAGAGCAGCATATTTCTTCAGATCAGACATTCAGTTCAGATTTGCCCTTTTACTTCAGACAGATGTTCGCCTCATCACAGATCTAAGCCTTCCATAATCAGATCTAGCAAATACAAGAGCAATTCAGATCTAGATCTCCTTCTTCATCTTTGGTGCATCATACATTCAGATTTATCATTCAAGTGTAACCCTTTCCATTCAGATATACTTCAGAGAGAAGTATTCATTCAAGCTCAGACATCTTGCACCCACACTCATGATTTGCACAATGAATTTCTTCTCCTTATATAGGTTTACCCTTTTTCAATACCACGGGCCCCTTTTTCAATACCATGAGCCAAAACAATACCATGAGCCTTCAATACCACGGGCCCCTTTTTCAATACCATGAGCCAAAACAATACCATGAGCCTTCAATACCACAGGCCCCTTTTTCAATACAATGGGTCAATACCATGGTGGTTACCCCTGGTTTTTCACTTTATGAGCGCTTTTTCCCATACGCGACTTGGAACGTTGTTTTCCACGTGCATACGCGACTTCCCCTAGGCAAATCCGCGTATTCCTAGAGACATACTCTTTTCATCATAGATCTAGCACATACTGAATTCCTTTCTTCATTGCCTTCTGTATACACTGTAGATACATCATATTTAGTTCATCAAGATATATTCTATCAAGCACAACTTCATTAAGTAAGTTGCCATCGTCTTCATCAAGTGGGTTGCCTTTCAAGAGCAACACTCAGCATCATATTACTAACAAACATCATATCACATCAGATTTACATCCTTTACCAAGTTCATCAAGACAATAATAACTTCATCAGGTGGTTTGCCATTAAGGACAACACATGTCAACAGTCGCATGTCTTCATCTTCATTAAGTGGTTTGCCATCAAGGACAACACTCTGCATCATATTGCCAACAAGAACAGACCTCCTTGGCTTACTGTAAACAGAAATACTTAAAAGGGAGACTTCAATAACAGTTTTTAAGTGGCAACAGACAAGCAGGGGGAACCATAAATCATGCTGAAACCAATTGTTCGAACTATTAAGGAAATAAACAAGCATGAGGACTAAAGAGAGAGATTAAAGACTCTAAAATACCTCGAACGAAGAAAAAATGAAACATTGAAGGATGAACAGGTCTAAGGTGTTTCCAGGAGTCATTTCTTAGCCTAAAACTTTCAACCTACTGTAGTAAGAAATTATGGAACAGAATGAAAATAGGAGAAAACATTAAACAGTTCAGAATACTTCACCAATAGCCAAGCTCATGGATCCAATGATAGAGCCTTCTCAGGAACAAACATGCAACAACATCATCAAGGCCTCCAAGACTTCAATTTGTTCTTCAACTTCAACAGACTATGTATTATTTCAAAGAGTTTCAGTATTACAACTAGTGATCAACCAACCAACTTCTCATCTTCTGCAGAAGTATTTATAGAAGAATGAGGAGGTGAGATCTGATAAAGATCTCCAAAGATAATTAATACAGTCTTAATGGCTTCTTGGCCTTTGGGGCTCAATGAAGAAGCTTACATAGGTGTCCTCTGTATTAAATAATTTACATTGAAATTTAAGCTCGGTGGGAGCTCTTTTTGACTTTTGAGGCTCTGTGTTGTGTCATAGTTACTCTGTTGATATTTTTTACATTAAGTTCCTTGGCAGAAATAACTATTCAGCTGTGCTTGAGGCAAATATCTGATCTTGATCAATAACTTCAGCCTCTGTTTGAATGCTTTGAGGCACAGGTGGCACTGTGGCAGCTAGGGGATTCAATTAGCCCCAGATGTGGTGGTGGAGGCTTTCCTGCCTGAGAAAACACTCATGATTTTCTTCAAACTGTGTTTAGTTGGGAGGATTAGGCTTTTGATAATCAAATTTAGCCATAATCCTTATAAAATTGTCTTCAATCTTCCATGCTGGTGCGTTTTGTCTTCGACACTGATATTCTTTGATTTGTGATTGACTTGCTGTGTTTGTTGGCATGCAGGGCTGCACAGAGGTGATATGGCATCAATGCCTCATGAAACACCGATAAAACGTGGAGTTTAAAACCCTACGCATGATTCCTTTTGATAAATCAAAGGCGAGAGGATCGTCACCCTCTGCCTCTGAATTTTCTTCAGACATAGTAGAAAAACCATTAGAATCCTGCAAAATACAAATAATGTTATAAAATCCTGCATGTATAGGTTTACTGCTTCAGAAGGCGCGTGGAGGGAGCATGGCCGTTGGATGGCATCATCCAACAATCGAGATTGATTGGAAGGGGTCAAAGGAAACGGAGGGAGGAATTAAATTGGAGCCATCGATCGCACAGAGATCGACGGTCAGGATCGGAAGCGAAAGTCAAAGCGAAACAGAGAAATGGTTAAAAACCTTTGTTTCGGACAAAAATGGTCAAAAATCATGTTCGAGGTTCGGGACGATCATAGGCCGTCGGATGAGATCGGCCGAAAATGATCAACGGTGGGGATCAGGTGCCAATAAACCTTATAAAATGTGACCGGACATCAGATCTTTAATTAAATCATATCGAAAAAAACTCTCGGGTCTGGATTTTCTAACTGGACAAGAAAATATGGAGACCTGCCCCAAAAATGTGTCGCGTGGACGCTGATGTGGCGTTGGGACCACTGGCACTGTTGTGGACGAGGGGACCGGGGCGATGGAATGTGGGCCGTCGATCTGCAAACCATATCGACGACGGAGATCATTTCAATCACCACGTCGTACCCTGAGTTATCGCGCGGGCATCTTCGGAGAGCGACCACCATCCGATGAGCGGCCTCAGATCGGATGGTGTGCATCAATATCGCGCCCACTCCACGTCCAAACTTTAATGCACGATGAACGACGGTTTTGTGAACAGTGGCGAGGCCACGCGTCAGCTGGTGTATGGAATCACTGCCGATCGGGAAAAAACCGACCTCTGCTGAAAACGGTGCGATGGATTCCGCCCGATTTTTGTGATGGTGAGTGTTTGGCGGGGACCACCGGGGCGATAGACTACGTGCCATCGATCTGCAGATCAGATCGACGGCGGAGGATGACCAAAAATTTGCGTCGGCGGTAAACCTTTAGGACATAATAAAAATTGAAAAATTTATATAAACAAAGGTTTATACTTTGGGTGGAAATAATTTATTCGAAGCGGATAAGCGCCCGACTGCGGGGCCTTAGGGCGCATGGGAGATGATATGACCGAGGTTTATGGAGGAAGGGCTAATTGCAATGGGGCGACGCGATAAGCGCTTTAGAAGGATAGCGCTTGGTTCTAGCACCAAGGCATATGGAGGGGAAGGGTTAAAGACTTAGCCCAAGGGGGCTTAAGTCTATAATGTAAAAAATGCAATTTTTATAGATTTTTAATGATTTTCAAAGGAATTTGAGGTTTCGATAAGGCAATAAGGAGTCTTAAGCCTTATCAAAGGGGTTTTTGATGAAGGGGAAAGGGAAGAACATGAGAATGAGGGATTTTTATGGGAAATGGAGGAATAAAAATGAGGTTAGTTTTGGAAGAGGGGAGAGGGGGAAAAAGGTGTTTGCAGCAATATTTTGGCTTTGAAAACATCATAATTTCCAGATTGTAAAATGGGCACAATAGTGAAAACTAAGACAGAGGCATGAGGCCTTTTGAGAGTCTTCAAGAGCCAACACTTTTTAGCAATAAAATTTTTTCTTTGAAGGCTCAAAAAATGATTTAGCCACCTTTTGGTATAACAAATTTATAGGTGGCTAACAATGTCCAGTAATTCACATCAAAATACAGTTGTAAGATTGTTCAAGTAGTGTTGTGTTGATTTGTGTGGATTCCGTGTTAGCGATGTAGTTGGGAAAGGCAAAGTAACCCTAAAAAAGACATTGTGCATATTCACTTGTATGAGTAAATGGACCTCTTTTTCCTCCAAGATTTCGTTGGACTGAATTGAGGACTACTTTTTGTAGTTGAGAACACACTGTCTTCTCTATAATCACAATATGCATACACAGTTCCAAGATTGAAATCTTGGGAAACTGGTGCAGGAATTCATCCTGTGAAAATATTCTATAAAAGTAAAGCCTTTGTAATGTGGCAGAGAGTGAGCTTGTTGTGAAGATTGAAGATGCCAGTTATCATGTGGAGGGTATTGGGTTACAAAGTTGGAATATATGATCTTCTCTATAAAAAGAGAATTTGTCATTGATCCAATCCACTTCTTTGAACTTGATTTGTTTGTGTCCATATCAAATATTTTAATCCTTCCATTCAAGCTGCTATTCTCTATTTCCTTCTCATTGAAATGACCAAGATAAACTCTTCCACGAAGAGGAAATACCACTCAATTTTAGTGTCAATTAAAGTGTATAAATAAAACAAAAATATAATTCTAGATTATTTATGTTCTCTTCAGTTTTAAATCCAAGACCAACAGCAAAAGAAATGGATTCTGACTCAGAAACAAAGTATAGGTTGTAAGAGAGTCTTTGAGATATTTGAAATGTTGATATTTTCATGATTACCCGTTGAGGGAATACATGAAATAATTCTCTCTTGGATCTCACTTTGGAATCTTTTCTTCTTTGTGCCTTTCCTTATTTTTCATTCAAACTACCAGTGCTTGTGTTCCTTCTTTCCTGTGCATGGAAACACACACTATCAAGTATTTCGACACCTAAAACATCCTCCGAGATGTTCAAGGAACATAGAAAGGAAAACAATTGACTTGTAGATGCAAGAAACGTGAAATTGAAGGTAGTCATTTCTATAAAGTCAAACAATTGACTTATAGAAAAATATCACAAAAATCTACATGGGTTGTTAAAACCTTGTTTAAATATTAAAAATGCATGCTCACTATGGCATTGATCACCCTATTTTTTTAGACATCATGCCACAGTCTATAGGTTATTGGGAGTACATACATGTTTTTTCCAATTAAAAAGTTCCTTGAAAATAATGTCGACCCCTAGGTAACCCAACCTATCTCCAAATACATGTTTTACCTATGCTTCTATGCATGGAAAATCACAAAGCTACAATATGGAAATATAGTCGCTTCAAAATTTGTATCCATGCTCATTTGAAAATTCAAAACATACATGTTTCTCCATAATCTTAAACATAGGCTACCTCTATTGATTTGGTATTCACACTCATTTCTATTTGTTTCTTTAAAATTTAAATAGCCAAAACTGATGATTTTCAAACTTCACAACCCACTCTAATTTCGCTAACGGAAATATATGGTTGGTTCAATTCTAATTGGTGTGCAGTAGTCTGGAGGAAAACATTTCAGGTCATCGAAAATCATTCATTTTTTAGGGGAAAATAAAAGAGAATTACTAATGGAAGTTAAAATTGGTGATGATTATTGGGTACGATTTGGCCTAGGATCTATTCATCATGTTTATTTGATGTTGATTTTGGCAAATGGAGGATTTCTAAAAATTATTTTCAAGACAACTCAAGAGTTAGCACCTTCTAGAGGAGAGGAGACACAAAAATCGTTTATTGAAAAATATGATTATAAACAGAGGATGAACTAATCATTGCCACTATCAACATTTATACAATGGCGGCAGTCGCCTTGTATACAATAACATATCTAGTTGCTCCAAAAGTTAAAAGGGTGTAAGGGTTGTAAGGCCCTCTCGAGCATCAAGCAATCCTAGGGAGAAAAGGTCATGAATAGAGCCTCCCATAATGTAACATTCCAACACAACACATGCCTTCAAAAAGCGCTTGGGCCTAATTTTTCTAATTTGATAATCATTCCTTCTTGCTCCTTGATTTACTAGAATGAACCAATTTTTGCATTAATATGACATTGTCAACAGTATTCCAAATGCTCACAAATCCTTCTTTGTTTCCATTGATCAATTTTGGAAGCAAGTGATTTATTCTATAGGTGTTAATTTTTGTTATCAATTTAAAGACACATTACAGAGATAAATATTCCTGAATATTGCAAATGAAGAAGAGTTCATTTGTTGTTGAGTTTGGCAACTAGAGGATGTCCAGAAATTATTTTCAAGACATATAAAGAGTTGGCACATTTTAGAGGAGAGGAGCCACAATAATGGTTTATTGAAAAATGCCATTCTAAATAGAGGATGAATTTCTCATTGCCACTGTCAACATGCATACGATGCTAGCAACCACCTTGTCTACAATAACATATCTAATTTCTCCAAAAGTTAAAAGGGTGTAAGGGTTGTAAGGCCCTCCTGAGTATCAAGCAATCCTAGGGAGAAGCATTCATGAACAATGCCTTCCACAATGTAACATTCCAACAAAACACAACCTTTCAACATGTGTTTGGCCCTAATTTGTCTAATTTGATAATCATTCCTCCTTCCTCCTTGCTTTACTAGAATGAACCACTTCTTGGATTAATATGGCATTGTCAACAATATTCCAACTGCTCACAAATCCTTCTTGGCTTCCATTGATAAATTTTGGAAGCAAGTGATTTATTCTAGAGGCATTAATTTTTGTTATCAAATTAAAGACAAATTACATATAGAAATATTCTTGAATATTGCAAATGAACAAGGGTTCATTCCCTTTGGAGCTAATGCTAAGAAAATGGAATTGATTCCACCTCCTACGTAGTGATGTTTTTTAACATAATCAAACACCTTGTAAAGATAAACCTGTATAACAACCCTGCATTAGTTGAAGGAATTTGATGAGAAGCCATTAGGCCTAGGATCCTTGTCCAAAATATAGGATTTTAGGGACAACAAATATTCTTCTTCTGAAATTGGTCTAAGAATAGCTTCATTATCTTCTTGAGTTACTTTAAGTAGGATGTGTTCTAACCTATATTGGGTTGTTTCCTCTTCACAATTTCTTGGGACCTTCTAGAGACAGGTAAAATGCTAAACAACTATTTCTTTAATTTTGGAATATGCAATGATACATTTTCCATTATTTGATATAGATTTAGTAATATTCTACCACTAACTCATGTTATTATGATTGTGGAGGAATTTGGTATTCCTATCACCCAAGTGAAGCGCAAGCTACGAGACTTCAAATTCCACATTTCCTCTTCTTCTTTCAATGCCTTATGATACAGAGAAAATTCCATTTTTTCCTCTTGTAGTGTATCCATAAAAATACTTTCTTATTCCATTCTTTGTTGAATGACTTCTAATATGATTTTATGATGAAGAACCACTTTGTGCCATTTTTGCGTGATTTATTTTTTCACATTGTTTTAAAGTTATATTTTATTCTTTTATTATTTGTTCCCATATATGAAATATAGATTCTGGCACCCATCTTCCGCGTGCCTTATTCACGAACTCCATAAATCCTTTCTTTTGAAATAAATAGGGTCTGAAATGGAAGTGAAATAAATCATAATATACATAGGGAAGGAGAGATAAATATATTGGTCGATGATCTAAACCACTTAGGCCAAAGTCTAAGATGAGAAATAGAACAACTAAGCTAGGAAATCATCCCTAAGAAGAAGAGGATCCAATGACACAACAATGGTCCTAGGGCCCACACAATTAACACTCCAAGTGAACTTTCTATTCACTGATTTGGTGTCTATAAATTCTTGAATAGCTATGAAAGCTTCCATCTTCTCTTTGAAAAACATTTGTAGCAGGGGAACCCCCCTGATTTTCCCAAGGATAAAAATTTGTATTAACCCTCCCCCATAAAAATAATAGTGTTTATACTTTGATTGCCTAAGATTTAACGGAAAAGACTAGTGATAACAACTTTCTTTATAAATTACTGTCATATAAATATTGACTATACTACATACCTTTTTTGCTTGGAATGTGAAGTAATAAGACAACTATCTAATGAAGATAAATGAGTTAAGTAAGAAGCTAAAAACCAAAGGTAGACCATATCATGCACAATCCTCCTAAAGCCACATGACAAATAATAGCCTTTACCACATCACCCAATAATCGCGCCATAGATTACCACATTTTTGAAGAAATTATTGTTCTCCATTTATTGTTTGTTGAAGAAGGAGGATTAGGAGTTTTTTTTTTAAACATGACATGAGGAAAAAGTTCCATGTAACTGCAGCTATTTTGGATAATAATTTTTTTCTTCATTCAGGTGGGGAGGATGATCATCTAGGAAATATAGATGAGATAATATGCGGAAAATCATCTGGAGTAGAAATGGATGAGTATGCTATATAATCGAATTTGTCTCAGTATCCTGCAATAGATCCTGAGAATAACATAAATAATAGCAATAAAAATAGTACAAATTTGGGTAGTCAAATCGATATTGAGCAAGTAAATGGATTTGAAGAGAAACATTTTAGTGAGTTACGAGGAACGGGTCATAGAAGTAGAAAATATCTGTCAAGCTCAAGAGAAGAAAACAATTGTTGACTCGTGGATTCTATCTTCTTGTTTTGAAGATGAAAATAATTTTAACAGCATGTTTCACAACATCCAATATTATTTGGATGATATTTTCAATGCTTCGTCAAAAGCCTTTGATTGTAAAAATTGATTATGAGTTTTGCTTCGAATACCAAGATTTCAAGAGAGGACATGATTTCTATCTGTATCTCAACAAAAATGAGTAATTTAACATAAATTGAGGGAAGTAAAGGAAAAATTAGTGTGCTATGTCCAAATAATGCCTCATGTCATTGGTGCAAGGATTTAATAACTCATATTAACAAATTTTCTACAAAACCAAAGACAAAAGGTACATTTTTAATTTTGTTTTACTTTGACATTATACTGAGGCTTACGAAAAATTTATTTCTTAATAGAGGGAAAAATTGAGCTGTATAAAACTGCTTCCAATGTGAAACAGGGATTTTCCAACCTCACTAGGAGACTTGTAGAGAAAAATGTGGGCAGTACTTTGTTTCAAATCGTGTAGCAACTTGTGCTAAGTTATAGGCAGGAAGAAACATATTAGCTTCCTTTTTCCTTGCACTAGAACATGTGGATTGCTTATATGAAGTCATCTACTATGTACCTTGGTGGTGCAAGAAGGATTTTGTCTAGCTTCTCACTATAGTCCATTCAATTGCTTTGCATTGTTGGGAGAATTTTCTACAAGTCAACAGAGGCAATTTGCTGGGGAACACAATACCTTTTATTATCCCACTGCTTGAAGGGAATGGAAAGGGAGTTTCACAAAGCATGCAGAATAATGTGTTTCTTGATAGCGCCCACTAAGCTCATCTCTCACATGGTTGTACCATGGCATTCACACGATAATGATTTTATAAAATAAAAATACCAACATTCTTTTTTCAATCGTAGATTTAGGAAATATTTCGGATGTTACTAATAGTAGTAAGGTCAATTTGTTTACTTGACCTTGCCACCAACCATTGAATTTTGAAATAGTCAAAATAGATAAATCTTTAAAATATATTCCCAAAATAAAATCAACGGTAAAATATAGACACTTCAATACATATTCAATTCTTTGTGCCCATTCTCATTGTAATCCACATTTCTCTATTTTCACTTCCATTGAGCTGCAATGTATGAACTTGCGTTGTAGTTGCAAAATAATCAGACTCCAACCCATTATAACCTTCGTTGAGTTCTTTTCCAGCACTCAAACCCAAAAAATCCCTTGCAACCAATGAATCTCTTTCCATTCCAGTTTCCCTGAGGGACCTAAGAATCATTGTGAATCACTGATCGAGACGTATGAATCACTCATCAAAAAACCAACCCAAAACGTATAATCAATTCCAGATTGTGGCTCGATTGTAATCATATTGGTGTCTCAGCTCAAAAAGGAATCCTTGGAGGCTTCTTCTTCACAATTAACTGGTGGATATTTGGGTAGAGACAGTCAGTCACATTTGTTTTCTCTTTTCCTGCCATCATTTTTTTCCAAAAGAAAAATCCAAGCATAACAAAACAGAGAGACGAGACTAAGAAAAGTAAAAGGGTTTTAACATAAGTGTGGAATAGAAATATGAGAGAAACACTTTCCATCGACCATGTGGCTCATATCATGACAACCATGTGCCCCAAAAATTGGTCTTCACAACACAGCTGCAAACTGTCAGTCTTCACAAGAAGACCTGAATGATGCCACCCAACGATCCACTATAAACCTATCTGTCACAATATTTCTATCCTGTTAATTTTGTTACCTTGTGTCATATGGTTGTCTTGGGGGAATATCTGGGTACTATTTATGTGGATTCCCCTCTCTAGTAGGAAAAATTTCAACCTTTCGAACAAGGGCTTTGCACCTGCTGCGAGAGGTGTTAATTGTTAAGCAACAGATTTTGAGGAAAAGACAGTGGATGGCACTCAGAGGTGTGTCACTTTATGAGGCAAGGTTCAATAGTTTCTACCTCACTTCTCTAGGGGAATTCAACACTGTGTCACTTTACGATGTGAGGTTTAATACTTTCTACCTCCATTTTCTTTCAGGTAATTCAACGTTCGATGGAATTCAACAGTCGATGGTAATATGGAACAAGTCTAGCAAAGAAAACTCAGACTTTTTTAATTTTCACCACGAGCATTGTAAATGAAACCGTAGAGGTATTGAGGACCTTGCAATGCAGGTTAGATCATTTCCTAAACCTTCATCTACCTACCTAGAGATGGTGTTAAGTTATGGATGTGATGATTTCTTTACACCTCCGAAGATGTTATCTCGAATAGCTATAAAGTAGCGAGGAGAAGTGGACTCTGGAGTCCTCATAGGCTCTAAGTGGCAGTTTCAGGTATAAAGGTTTAATTTCAGTGTTCGAATGTAACAATGTTCATTCAATTTCTGTGCTAGAAGGTATGTAGTAGAGCTTAAGGAGAAGGTGGAGTCTAGGCTCAGAAATTCAAGGATAGCACAATGGTTCAAGGTCACACACAGGTAATCTGCCTGAGAGGTTACGCAGAACAACTAATTTTATATGACAAGAATAAACAACAACAAGCAATGACACAAGTAATGAACAAAAACAAGCAATGACACAACCAAAATCAACAAGCAATGACACAGGTAATCTGCCTGAGAGGGTTACTTACTTATATTTAATAAATTAAGACAATTTTAAGTTGAAAGAACAAACTAAGATTTAACAAGTAATGTCTGAACATGTTTTTGATTTGTACCTTTCAACAATTTCATGAAAATAGAGAAGGCGGCAACAACACAATTCCAGTAAAACAACAACAAACAACATCGACAACAACAACAACGATCAGAATGAAAAGGATTTAAAACAACAATGGAAAAAACAAAAATGATCAGAATTCAAAGGATTTTTGTGGATGAAGAGTGAGATCCTAAATAAGACGACATGCCCACCTCTTGGGGTTCCCATGTTTTGGCAAGGTTGGCAATACCAAAAGATGAGACAACATAGAACCGCTTTCGGACCTTAGAATCTAGCCCTCCTAGGTCCAGAGAGGGATCTCTCTATTATTATTAAAGGATATATGTCTTCGAAGTTCTCAATTGTGATTTTAGGCTAGTTATAGGCTCAAGGTTGTTTGTTTGATTGTTTGAGTTTGGTTGTTGAGAATCAGAAAGGAAGGTTTCACCATAAGACAAGGCTGGGTAAAGAAGGAAGCTAGGCAAGGATAGATAACTCAGAGAACATTAAGGCCATTGGGCAATGGAGTCAAGAAAGGATTTACTTATGTTCAATGTGTAAGCTTCAGTTGGGCTAGTCATCTAGAGCATTTGGATCTCAAAGGCTGATTGGTGGGATGGAACATTAAGGAATGATAATGAAGGATGGAGAACCATCTGATTCCGTCTATAGATCAGGCCAAAGGTCATTTAACTCCAGGCCTACTTGGACAAAACCATAGGCAACACAAGGGATCTTGAAAAGGTTTATATGGAAGGGATATGTTATGACGAGGCAGAGACAGGCTTCTAAACCTCCCAATGTTCCTAATCTCTTTTAATTAAATCTTAACAAAAACATCTGAACATTGATTCTATTAACTTGCACATCAGAGAGTAGGCAATAATCATCCACTACACTGGTTTAGTCAATTAAAAACAATATTCAGATACACATATGAGCAGAAAACATTAAAGACTGGGAGAGCTGGGACATAAGGTACCTAACAAGGGTAA
Organism: Pinus albicaulis; assembly: GCA_034641835.2. Taxonomy (NCBI): domain Eukaryota; kingdom Viridiplantae; phylum Streptophyta; class Pinopsida; order Pinales; family Pinaceae; genus Pinus; species Pinus albicaulis. The sequence goes on along the minus strand of CM076584.1, from coordinate 81,469,629 downwards.
ATCTTATGTCATGCGTTCAGATTCCAGTCAGAAGAACATGAAATGAAATGGAAATAAACGCAGAGATGAGAAAAACATCACCAACTGTTGTAGATCAGGATCCAATGAAAACTTCTTATTATGTTAAACACAATACCAATCAGGTACATCACTGCCCAAAGCTTTTACATTCAGCCCGAATACATCATATTTCTCAGCCTATCATACAATCATTACACCGGGAACTTGGCTCAGGACAAAAATGCTTGCAATTCACTGATAATGCATCAACAACCATTACAATGACATCCTTCTGTGCTTTATAGCAGAAGAGACACAGAAGACCGACTGAGGAGGTAGGTGAAATTTAAATGTTACATTTAAACACAACAATGAATGCAGGGCCGAGGCCCATTCTGCTTGATATGCCGTATATTTAATCTTTGTCATCTTCCTTGTGAAATAAAGATCTGCTCCGGATATGATTTGACCTTTTGGCTGTAGTACTCCAGGTGATTTGAACAAAATGAAAGAAACTGCTGAGAGTTTTGCCTCATAGATGTTAGATTGTTTTGAACTATAGCTGGGGCGGAAAAACTCCTTCAGGGACACGGCGCATAATAAAGACTGTATGGGAGACCTGTCCTTTATGGAAAAACATTCTGCTGATAAGAAAACCTTGATATTACCTCTTATTGATGTTCAGGATCTCCAGGTCGATCCTCGGGGTCTTCAAAATGATGCTTTGCCTCTTTAAACCCCTAGTTCAGAGCTCAAGATCTTCGTTGATGTGCACTAACCCCTCTGTTCTGTACTGAAACTCCTTGCTGCTTCATTACTGCCTCCGTTGAGTTAGCTCGATCTTTAAATGGTGCCGACAGGACTTTCAGCATTTGAACTCTGCTTTCCTTTAATGTAAGTCCTGACAGCCCCATTCCTTGAATTTCCTGATGGTACTAGCTCATTAGATTTGATCCTGACTGCGCCGCTCGCCATTGAGGTAGTACACCAAACAGCGGCAGGTCTCATCCTCTAGAAACTCTGCAACACAGCAAAACTTATGAAGAAAACGGCGGACGGAGCAATGGATGCAGGGTGGACGAAATGGTAGTGCGGCGGTGGTGGAAACAATGCTATTGTGTAAAAGAACGATGAAAATGCAGTGGAGTGGTGGAATGCGTGGACAATAGGGTTTGGTAGAAATATGCAGCGCAGACCGTTGGATTCAGGCCTGGAGATGAAAATCAACGGTGGAGATCGAGCGGCGTAACAATATATGAAACGAACAAAAAAACAAACAAAACGCATGAAATGCAACGGAGATGAATGTAAGAGTGGGACCCAGCGGAGGCGGAGGGCGATTAGATATGAACCATCGGATCCAGGGGAGGATCAACGGCTGAGATTGAATCGGAACCATCGCAATCGGGGGTACCAAAGGGTGACACACAAACTTTTCCGATTGCGATCAGGGAGGACGAGCGATGACCGTTGGATCTGGGAGGAAACGGACGGACGAGATCAAATCGGAGCAATCGCAATCGGGGACGGGAAGATAGGACATGCGATTGCGATCGGAGGTCGGAGCGCGATTGAGCGCTGACCGTTGGATTGGGGATCAAATCAACGGTTCACATTCAATCGGAGGGAGAGAAGAGGGGCAACGGAACGACGATGCGATTAGCGCTGAGCCGTAGGATTCAGCAGGGAGATGGACGGCAGAGATTTAATCGGCGGGGGGGGGGAACAGAAGGACTTGCGATCGGAGGAAATGGGAGTTGCGATGACCGTCGGATCAACGGGGAATGGACAGCCAGGATTTAATCGAGGGGATCGCAATCGGAGCTCGGACGGGAAGGCTTGCGATCGCGATCGGAAGGGGACCTGCGATTGAGCGCTGGCCGTTGGATCTGGGGACCGGATCGACTGCTCAGATGCAATCGGGGGACAATGCGATCGAGAGATCGGAAGTCACAGTTGCGATTGATCGAGGATCGGAGGAAAGGTCTTGCGATTGCGACGAACGGGGAGTTGCGATTAGCGCTCCGCCGTCGGATCACCGCGGAATATCAACGGTGCAGAACCCCATCGCAAGACTTAACGTGTTAAACAATCGCGTCGGGGTTTTTGGAGTTTACAAAGGAAATGCGCCCGCCTGACTTTCGATTGCGATTAGCGCTTGGGACTTAAGCGCTTGGTCGCAGCGCCAGGCCATGTGGGGAAGTGGTTTGAAAGGGGCTTGGGGTAAAGGGGCTAGGCCTTTAATAAGGTCGAAAGATGGGTTTTTTGCCCATTTTAATGGATTTTAAGGGGTTTAAAGGGAAACGATAAGGGGAAAAATGGGAAATAAAGAGTGAGGGGAAGGACTTAAGGGGATTTTCGGGGGATTTGAGGGGGAAATGGGGAAATAGAAGGGGAAGACAAGGGAGCTAAGTGTGGGGAAATAAGAGGAAAAAAGAGGCCTTTGGGCCTTTCTCCACATAACAGAGAGGCTTTAAAAGGGGAGTCAGCAGAGGGGATTTCTTCAAAGGATAGAAGACACATGGAGGCTTCAAGGAGACTGTGTTTTCAGGGGAAATGCATTCCTTGAAGGCTCAAAAGCAATTTAGCCCTCTATTGCTTGTCAAAAATTTCATAGGGGGGCTAACAGTGGCTCCACATGGGGATGGCTTCTTCTTGAAGGAGTCAAGAATTCAGAAAATGATCTCTTGGTGTAGGCCAGATGCCTGCTGCTATAAGCCATCTTTCTTCTTTCTTTAGACTAGCTGCCACAATATATTGGATACACAAATCAGCAGAAACATTTTCCCAACCAATCTACCTACCCAAACTAGAGCTCTAACAATTTTCCCTTGGGTGCATTTGAACTAGCAGACCCTTTACATTTTATTTTGCAAAACAAAAATAAACCTATTCTAATTCTACCCTTATTGCTCCATGAGGCCAGATTAGACTGTTGGCCTCATCTATTTCTCTACCTAAACTACTACCTGTTGGGATTAAACTGTCCAACAGGTTTCTTCACCTACATTCTAAGACAGGAAATTTAAACACAACCAAGCCAGGATTAGACTGTCTGACTTGCTGGGCAGAAACTTGAAGAAAACAAAACTGAGAAGGCATGGAATTCTGCAACTGTGAAACATCCTTCTTTCTTTCTTGTGACTCAGGTTTTGAGCATATTTGAGTCACTTCTTTCCTTTGCTGATCCAGATTTTGAGCTTGTTTGGATCAGCTATTCTGCTTCCTTTTGGCTCAGATTTTGAGTTTATTAGAGCCAATCCTTTTGCCTCAGAGGTTCATGTTTTGAGCATGTCTGAACCTCTCTTTTCCTTCTGTTTTTTGGAACAATTTCTTCTCTTTTTGTTGAAAATGAAAATTTGCAACGGTATATACAATGGAAATGAAACTGGAAATGGAGAATTAGCAGAAATAGTGTTTGAGCATCCTGCCATTGACAGGACCCCCAAACAACTCGGAACCATCAAGTTCTTGCAAGAAAAACGCATTAGGACCCACAGTGGCTTGAATGATGAAGGGACCTTGCCACAAGCTGTCGAATTTGCCATGTTTGCCTTTATCCTCTCTTCTTGAATCCCACTTCAAGACCTTGTCCCCAACTTTGAAATTTGCTGCTTTGGTTCTTTTGTCAAACTGTCTCTTCATGTTTTCCTGCACCTTGACAGCTATGTTATAAACCTGCTCCCTTGTTTGCTGAAGATGGATTGTTTCATTAATTCTCCTTATCATGCTGTCCTCTTCTGACTGGATTTCTTGGACAAGCTTTACCACTGGTATCCCAAGGCTAGTAGGAAAAACTGTTTCTGTCCCATAAACCAGCTGGAAGGGTGACATGCCAATAGATTTCTTTGTAGTGAGCCTGTCTGCCCACAAGGCTTGTATCAACTTTTTATGCCATGACCTTTTGTTCTCTTCCAACAGCTTCTTAATGATTGTAACTAGGCTTTTATTTGATGATTCATCTAGGCCATTACCCTGGGGGTAATAGGCAGTTGAATGTCCAAGTGCAATTCCGTACCTGTGACAGAAATCAATCATTATTTTGGATCCGAAAGCAGCAGCATTGTCAGTGATTATTTTCTTTGGGCAGCCAAACCGAGATAAGATAAAGTCTTCTAGGAACCTAATGATGACAGAATCAGTGGCATTCCTAGTGGGTATGGCTTCAATCCACTTAGTGAAGTAATCAGTAGCAGTCAGGATCCATTTGTGTTGCCCGGAAGAAGAGGGGTGGATTTCTCCAATGAAGTCTAAGCCCCATTGCATGAAGGGACCTTCTATGGTGATAGGTTGCAGAGGGAGGGGAAGGAGCTTTCTTTTGCCCTCAAAAATTTGGCATTTGTGGCAGGTAAGGACCATTTTATGGACATCACTAAAGAGAGTAGGCCAATAGTACCTAGCCCTGAGTATCTTATTTGCAGTGGCCTTCCAACTCAGGTGGCCTCCACACTCCCCAGCATGGAATTCTTATTTGATTCTTTCAGCTTCAGTTTCAGGCAAACATTTCAGCAAAAGACCATTTGGATTTTTCCAATATAGACTCTCATTCATAATGCAGTAATTTCTAGCTTTGAGTTTTATGAATCTAGCCTTTGCTTTGGATAGTTCTGGAGGGGCATTGAGGTGTGTGAGCACATAAAGGATATCAGTGTACCAAGGAGAGTTCTGAAACTTCTCCTCAACAGTTGGATGGGGAAATCCTTCCTGCTCATCCAGGGCATTCATCATGTTAATATCAAGGGCCTGTAGATTAGATTCAGCCATCAATTGGGCCAGGCCTTGACCTTTGATCAGCTTGGTGGGTTTGATTTCAATGTCATATTCTAAAATTGTAGCAATCCATTTGCCCCTTTTCCCATCTGGGTCTTGGGACAGGATATCTTTGACCACTACATTTGGCACATAGACAATGGTGTGAGAATGCAGAATGTACACCCTAAAGTATTTTAAGGCCTTAATCAGGGCATAGGCCTGCTTTTCCATGATGTTGTACTTTAAGGGTGCATCTCTTAAGGCTTTACTGAAGAAGGCTATAGGTTGTTCATTACAATCTGAATTTTTCTGCAGCAAAACTGCAGCTATTGTGTGTTGGGAAGCGAATGAAAAGATCAGAAAGTCTTTTGAGAAGTCAGGGATGATAAGGACAGGGGCTTGAGTGAGCGCAAGCTTTACTGACTCGAAAGATTTCTTGGCTTCAACAGTCCATTTAATTCCTGCACCTTTCTTTAGCATTTCAGTCATTTTCCTAAGATGCTTAGCAAGATTGGGGATAAATCTTCTAAGGAAATTGATCTTCCCAATGAAGGACTGGAGCTCCTTGATGTTTCTTGGATGTGTAATTTGAAGTATTCCCTCAACTCTCTAGGGGTCTATCCTGATCCCTTTCTTGGATATGATGTGGCCCAAGAGCTTACCTTCTTGCAGCCCAAAAACAGTTTTCTTAGGATTTAGGGACAGACCATACCTTCTACATTTCTCAAAAACCTTTCTCAGATGTTTCAGATGTTCTTCTTCAGTTTTAGAAAAAACAGTTAAGTCATCCAAGTAGATAACTATAAAGTGTCCAATCTCGTCTGAGAAAGCAATGTCCATTGCTCTCTGGAAGGTAGCTCCAGCATTCATCAATCCAAAAGGCATTTTCACATACATGAAGGTGCCCCATGGAGTGGTGAAAGTTGTTTTGAGTTGATCTTCTGGGAGTACCAGAACCTGGTTGTATCCTGAAAAACCATCAAGCAGGGAGATTCTTTTAGAGCCCACTACCTTCTGTAGGATATGCTCCATTCTAGGCAAAGGATAGTTATCTTTCAAGGAAGCTCTGTTAAGGTTTCTGAAATCTATGCAAAGTCTAATCTCCCCTGTTTTCTTCCTTACAGCCACTAAGTTTGAAACCCAATCAGAGAACCTTACCGGGACTATAATGCCTGCATCATACATCTTCTTAATTTCCTTTTCTACTGCAGGCAATTGTTTTGGATTAATTCTACGGAGTTTTTGTCTGAAAGGTTTCTGATTTTCCTTCAGTGGTATCTTATGTTGTATAATGTTGGTGTCATAGGACTTTAAGTCTTCATAGCTCCATGCAAACACATCAATGAATTCCTTAAACAAGTCAATGTATCTTTTCTTCATGTCTGCAGGTATAGACTTAGCCAGTTTTATCATTTTGGGTTTGTCTTCAGTGCCTATGTTGCATTCTTCTACATCTGATTCTGCATGTTCTATTGTGGGCTTCTTTGCAACATCATCGAAATCAAAGAGGTCCTCTAAGGGTGCTAAGCCTCTTGGTATGTTCTTGTCTTTGGCTTGCAGCACCTCCATTTCTTCTCTATCTGCGTTTTCACGTTTTATGGCTGAATCTCCGGTTTCTTCAGAAAAAGAATTTATTTCTATACTACAAGGTGTTTCTAGTTCATCTGGGGAATCCTCACTTGGGCAGCTGTCATCAGATTTTGAGTCTGAATCGGAAAATTCAAACTCATTTCTGCCCATCAGGAAATCTTCAATCTGTTTGTCTCCCTCAAAGACCTGCCAGTATTTTTCATTGTCTGGCACTGCAGGCCTGAATTTAGTCTGAATGATGATTTGTTGGTCAACTGGGGCCTTAGGATATGAGCTAGCTAGGTAGGCTAGTCCATTTGCAATAGCGTTTTGACCCCTAGGAATGGATACTAAATCATATTCAACAAACGTTTTCAGCAAATCTAGAGTATCATTCCTATATGCCCTAAGCCTGGGGTTTTTTGCCGAATACTCACCATTCATTTGTTTGATCACTAACTCAGAGTCTCCTCTCACGACTATCCTACGGGCTCCTAATTTTTTCAACAGATTTAAGCCCAAGATTAGAGCCTCATATTCTGCAATGTTATTCGTGCATTTGAAATGCAGATTGACAGCGTGGCTCTCTGCGTGGTCATTTTTGGTGTTACGCAGCCACACTCCTGCTCCAGCGCTTTGTCTAGTACAGGACCCATCAAAGTTCATTTCCCACAGGGGTTCTTTGTTTATTTCCACTTCACTTTCTCCCTTACAGCTAGGTTCGCCATTAGGTTGAGTTGGGAGGTTTGTACTAGGTTGTAAACTATCTTGTTGTTCATAGAGGCCATGGATGTCAGGGAGGTGGTCAGCTTGCTGTTCTTATTCTGTTTCTGTTTCACTTGGAGTGAGAGGTCCACCACAAATCCTACAGGCTTCATTGCTGATTTCCTCTTCATTTTCAGTGTGCTGCCCATGGTCTTCCTGATCATATTCTTCCAGAGTGGCCATTATGTGGAGGTCCATAGGCTCGGTGTTCTCATTTGTATGCCTATTCTGGGACTCTGGCTCTTCTAAGGATTCATCATTACAAAAGATGAAGGAGTCAAGGTCGGTATGTACAGAATATAATGGTGAATTTTCAGGTTTCTCAGGGCTGCTGACTAGGAATTTCATTTGGGATTCTCTATATAGTCTTCTTAATTGGCCAAATATAGGGATAGTGGCATATGAGCCATCCATCTGCATGGTGCCTTGCAGCTTGGCTCCCCATGATCTAGATAATAACATGCCATACTTGGGTGGCACGTTTGCCACCACTACATCCATGACCATACATTTCGCAGGAATCTGAGTCAAACTCACACACAAGTCTTTGATCAGGCCAAGACATTTTACTCTACTCGAGTCAAAAGAATACAAGTATTTATAGGGTCTGGTGATTTCTAGGCCTAACCTTTCCATAACTACCTTAGGCATCAGGTTGTGTGAGGCTCCAGAATCATGCATTGCATTGTGGAGTATTTTATCATGAATGTTGAGACTAATATAGAAAGGTGGTACTACCCCTTCCTGAAACTTACCTTCAATCTTAGGACCAAACAAGAGGGCAGGTTGATCATCATTCAACTTTACAGAATCAGTGTTTTCCCCTAAATTCAATGCTTTCAAAATTTGGCCTTTATATACATCCTGAGAGGCCAGCTCAGATAATGGTACAGAGATTTTAATTTTTGCAATCTCACTTTCTAGATTGAAAGTGGATTGTGCCTTAGGAACACTTGACTCTGTTTTATTTGCCACCGTTTTGGTGGCTGAATCAGCTTGTTGATTCCCATTATGTACATGTGTATGAACAGTTTTATCAGGAGTACTAACTGAAGTGCTAGCACTGCTGGCTGGTTGGCTTTGTTTTTCATTGTCTCGGTTGTCTTTCTCCTTATGTTTACCGGAACTTGAAGCTGCTGTTTTATTATCTACAGAGGTTGCTTTAGAATTTTTGTCAGGTCTCTTCTTGATGGTTATCTCAGGAGTCTTTGTTTTGGAAGTATCTTGGCCTTTCTTGCTCCTAAGTTCATATTGTTCCCTGACCTGTAGCATGGAATCTTCAAATCCTAATCTGTAATCATTAGTTTCTAACCATTCCTCACTCCAATATGAAGGTGAGGGTTGGTCATCTTCTTAATCACAGTTAAGGATTGATTCTTCTGCTTCAAACATGTTTATGGTGTTTCCCTCAGACTCTTCAATGATTCCCTCGTCCTCATCTAAAAAAATTTCCTGAAATGGGGGAATAATTTGTTGATCTGACTCTCTTTGTCTGTTGGGAGCAGCATTGTTTCTTCTCATATTTTGGTTCTGGTTTCTGTTTTGGTTGTTGTTTTGGACAACCATCCTCTTAACCATTTGCTGTAATTCTTCCACATTTTTGGACAGTCTATCATATTTGGGATCAGATGTGGAAGCTATGTTGTCATCCCTATAGGTTACCCTTTTTTCAGCCTTTAATCTTGCCCTTTTTTCCATCAAGTTTGCTTCTATGGTTATGGCTCCCTTCTGCATGTCTTCCAGGGTGGTATACTCTTTATCTCTAAACTTATAGGCCATGTCAGCATCAAATCCATCAGGATATTTTGCTAGGGCCATACCTTGTGGAGGTTTCATTTGTGGGGGAAGAGCGTTGTAAATGCTGTTGAACCTAGTGGTGTAATCGTGAACACTCTCTCCTGCGTTCCTCTTAAGGGACATGTATTCTTCTAGGAGCTGGTGAGGGTTTTCCCTAGTTTCCCATTTGTTAATGAAAGTCTGGTATAAAGCAGGGAGATCATTGATACTACCAGCAGGCAAGTTTTTAAACCATTTCTTTACTTCACCTCCCAAGCTTTGCGCAAAAATTCTCATTTTGATTGTTTCATCATCAATTTCCATATAGTCAAAAGAGTCCTCCATTTTATCTACATGTTGTTGTGCTGTTGTAGGATCTTTAGCAGGGAAGTGTGGGATTTTTGATTGATAATCATTTGGTAAGGGCAGTAGAGGCTGAGGTAAAACTAGAGGTGCATACCAGGCTGCCATGATGATGTTCTGGTGGGGTATAGGGTTGGCTTGAGCAGCTGGTATTTGGATGACAGGGATGTTTGGACCAGCAGAAGTCTGTTGAGAAGATCTTGGGTGAGAAAGCCCCAAGTTTTGGAGAAAGTGGAGATCAGGTGGTGTGGAAGGAGGGGTTTCACTGTCCCTAGGGTCCAGCTGGTCTGAAACACTGAATGACCTAGTTCTAGGTAATCTGTTTTGAAGGTCTAGGTCGAAGAAAGGGTCTAATAGAGCTGCAAGATCTTCTGGTGTAGAATTGGCTCTATGAATGTTGCTAGAAATAGTTGATCTCCTACTTGCAGGTGTTCTCTTGAGGATTTTCTCAGGATTATGAACTACTTCGGGTGGGCTTGGATCAGGGAAAGCTCTTGTATGAATGGTTCTGTGAGCCAGAGTGTTATTTTTAGCCAAGCAGCTTAACCCTACTTGTTATTTCTGCTGTGGTTGATGCTGTCTCAGGGCTGGTCTCCCAGTGGAGCCTTCATTATGTTTTGAATCTGGTCTCCCAGTGGAGTCTTATGTGAAACCAAGGTAATCAGCAGGCCTACTGATCACCAGTGGAGTCTTTCGTTTGGGAACAATGGAGTCGCCAGGTGGAAGGTTTAGGATGTTTCTAGGGGGTACACTGTCCACCACAGTGATGAGGAAATATTCCCTTTCAGGAATATCCCACAAAACACAGCAAACTCTAACCAGAGATGGACTGGGAGGGCATTTACCAAATGTGTCACCCCCTAAAGAGGATGGGATCCGGAGGCTACCTGGCCCTTACCAGGCTCTGTCTGAGAGTAAGGGGTAAAACACACCAGAGGTAAGTGGAATAGGAAGGATAAGTGTTTTACTGCCAGCCTACACAGAGGTTCTAGGTTTTTTGAGGCTTTGGAGATGCAGCAAGATGAAAGTACTCAGAAACTCCCCAGTGGAGTCGCCATTATGTTGGGGTTCCCATGTTTTGGCAAGGTTGGAAATACCAAAATATGAGACAACATAGAACCGCTTTCAGACCTTAGAATCTAGCCCTCCTAGGTCCAAAGAGGGATCTCTCTATGATTATTAAAGGATATATGTCTTCGAAGTTCTCAATTGTGATTTTAGGCTAGTTATAGGCTCAAGGTTGTTTGTTTTATTGTTTGAGTTTGGTTGTTGAGAATCAGGAAGGAAGGTTTCACCATAAGACAAGGCTAGGTAAAGAAGGAAGCTAGGCAAGGATAGATAACTCAGAGAACATTAAGGCCATTGGGCAATGGAGTCAAGAAAGGATTTACTTATGTTCAATGTGTAAGCTTCAGTTGGGCTAGTCATCTAGAGCATTTGGATCTCAAAGGCTGATTGGTGGGATGGAACATTAAGGAATGAGAATGAAGGATGGAGAACCATTTGATTCCGTCTATAGATCAGGCCAGAGGTCATTTAACTTCAGGCCTGCTTGGACAAAACCATAGGCAACACAAGGGATCTTGAAAAGGTTTATATGGAAGGGATAGGTTATGACGAGGCAGAGACAGGCTTCTAAACCTCCCAATGTTCCTAACCTCTTTTAATTAAATCTTAACAAAAACATCTGAACATTGATTCTATTAACTTGCACATCAAAGAGTAGGCAATAATCATCCACTACACTAGTTTAGTCAATTAAAAACAATATTCAGATACACATATGAGCAGAAAACATTAAATACTGGGAGAGCTGGGACATAAGGTACCTAACAAGGGTAAATATTATGTCATGCGTTCAGATGCCAGTCAGAAGAACATGAAATGAAATGGAAATAAACGCAGAGATGAGAAAAACATCACCAACTACTGTAGATCAGGATCCAATGAAAAATGCTTATTATGTTAAACACAATACCAATCAGGTACATCACTGCCCAAAGCTTTTACATTCAACCAGAATACATCATATTTCTCAGCCTATCATACAATCATTACACCGGGAACTTGGCTCAGGACAAAAATGCTTGCAATTCACTGATAATGCATCAACAACCATTACAATGACATCCTTCTGTGCTTTATAGCAGAAGAGACACAAAAGACCGACTGAGGAGGTAGGTGAAATTTAAATGTTACATTTAAACACAACAATGAATGCAGGGCCGAGGCCCATTCTGCTTGATATGCCGTATATTTAATCTTTTTCATCTTCCTTGTAAAAGAAAGATCTGCTCCGGATATGATTTGACCTTTTGGCTGTAGTACTCCAGGTGATTTGAACAAAATGAAAGAAACTGCTGAGAGGTCTGCCTCATAGATGTTAGATTGTTTTGAACTATAGCTGGGGTGGAAAAACTCCTTCAGGGACACGGCGCATAATAAAGACTGTATGGGAGACCTGTCCTTTATGGAAAAACATTATGCTGATAAGAAAACCTTGATATTACCTCTTATTGATGTTCAGGATCTCCAGGTCGATCCTCGGGGTCTTCAAAATGATGCTTTGCCTCTTTAAACCCTTGGTTCAGAGCTCAAGATCTTCGTTGATGTGCACTAATCCCTCTGTTCTATACTGAAACTCCTTGCTGCTTCATTACTGCCTCCGTTGAGTTAGCTCAATCTTTAAATGGCGCCGACAGGACTTTCAGCATTTGAACTCTGCTTTCCTTTAATGTAAGTCCTGACAGCCCCATTCCTTGACTTTCCTGATGGTACTGACTCATTAGATTTGATCTTGACTGCGCCGCTCGCCATTGAGGTAGTACACCAAACAGCGGCAGGTCTCATCCTCTAGAAACTCTGTAACACAGCAAAACTTATGAAGAAAACGGCGGACGGAGCGATGGATGCAGGGTGGACGAAATGGTAGTGCGGCGGTGGTGGAAACAATGTTATTGTGTAAAAGAACGATGAAAATGCAGTGGAGTGGTGGAATGCACGGACAATAGGGTTTGGTATAAATATGTAGCGCAAACCGTTGGATTCATGCTTGGAGATGAAAATCAACGGTGGAGATCGAGCGGCGTAACAATATATGAAACGAACAAAAAAACAAACAAAACGCATGAAATGCAATGGAGATGAATGTAAGAGTGGGACCTAGCGGAGGCGGAGGGCGATTAGATCAGAACCATCGGATCCAAGGGAGGATCAACGGCCGAGATTGAATCGGAACCATCGCAATCGAGGCTACCAAAGGGTGACACACATAAACTTTTCCGATTGCGATCAGGGAGGACGAGCGATGACCGTTGGATCTGGGAGGAAACGGACGGACGAGATCAAATCGGAGCAATCGTAATCGGGGACGGGAAGATAGGACATGCGATTGCGATCGGAGGTCGGAGTGCAATTAAGCATTGACCGTTGGATCGGGGATTAGATCAACGGTTCACATTCAATCGGAGTTAGAGAAGAGGGGCAGCGGAACGACGATGCGATTAGCGCTGAGCCGTAGGATTCAGCAGGGAGATGGACGGCGGAGATTTAATCGGGGGGGGGGGGAAACAGAAGGACTTGCGATCGGAGGAAATGGGAGTTGCGATGACCATCGGATTAGCGGGGAATGAACGGCCAGGATTTAATCGAGGGGATCGCAATCGGAGCTCGGACGGGAAGGCTTGCGATCGCGATCGGAAGGGGACCTGCGATTGAGCACTGGCCATTGGATCTGGGGACCGGATCGACGGCTCAGATGCAATCGGGGGACAGTGCGATCGGGAGATCAGAAGTCACAGTTGCGATTGATCGGGGATTGGAGGAAAGGTCTTGCGATTGCGACGGACGGGGAGTTGCGATTAGCGCTCCGCCGTCGGATCACCACGGAAGATCAACGGTGCAGAACCCCATCGCAAGACTTAACGTGTTAAACAATCGCGTCGGGGTTTTTAGAGTTTACAAAGGAAATGTGCCCGCCTGACTTTCGATTGCGATTAGCGCTTGGGACTTAAGCGCTTGGTCGCAGCGCTAGGCCATGTGGGGAAGTGGTTTGAAAGGGGCTTGGGGTAAAGGGGCTAGGCCTTTAATAAGGTCGGAAGATGGGTTTTTTGCCCATTTTAATGGATTTTAAGGGGTTTAAAGGGAAACGATAAGGGGAAAAATGGGAAATAAAGAGTGAGGGGAAGGACTTAAGGGGATTTTGGGGGGATTTGAGGGGGAAACGGGGATATAGAAGGGGAAGACAAGGGAGCTAAGTGTGGGGAAATAAGAGGAAAAAAGAGGCCTTTGGGCCTTTCTCCACATAACAGAGAGGCTTTAAAAGGGGAGTCAGCAGAGGGGATTTCTTCAAAGGATAGAAGACACATGGAGGCTTCAAGGAGACTATTCTTTCAGGGGAAATGCATTCCTTGAAGGCTCAAAAGAAATTTAGCCCTCTATTGCTTGTCAAAAATTTCATAGGGGGGCTAACACCACCAACTCCAGAAACAATAATAAATTCATCATTCGCTGAGGATCAGAGTGCGATCTCATCTCGGATGAGAGACTCTGAAGATCAGTTTGAATAATGACATAGTAGTGATAGTAATGATAAAGTAATGACAAAGTAGTGATAGTAATGATAGTGTAATGACAGAGTAATTGCAGAGATTAGAGCACAGTTATGAAGCAAGGATAAGATAATGGAAGTAAATCAAAATGATGAGGTGAAGATAAGATTATGTCATTAAATCAAAATTACATGGATATGGACAAAGATGGAAAAATTTTGATCCAAGTTGCTCCAGACACCCTCAGGAGACTAAGAGGGCTCAAAAATGGTCAAAATTCAAAGTGGTCGGATTTCTCTCAAACTAGGTTCAGATTGAAGTACTCGTCGCCCTGATTCCGATGATGTGAATGGACCTCCAATTTGAGTGTAGGTTTTAAACCTGTATAGTTATTAATATCTATAAACGAATCTTAAAGATAGAAAATAAACAATAGCGAGAGAACAAAACATAAAAATATATACACAGATATTTTCCCATGGATCCCAAATCAGGACTACCAGCTTGATTTTTCATTATATTCCTTTTAGTGTTACAACACATATATATACATGCTGAATCATACATAAACCCCAATCCCTTAACCCTGGATTAGAACATAACCGTAGTTCCCTTGAATAGATCTACAAAATACCAGGGGCCAAAAACCATCGTGCCCCAAAACCATGTGCAAACCCATGCACAAAACCATGGGTGGGTCCGCCCACGAAAAAATAGGGAGAAATTTTTTTTTTCCCGGGGTGCTTCCCTAGACCCCGAATACGGGGGCTATCGCCCCCCCTGTAACCCCCCCACTCATGAAAATAATCATGGAAATAATATAACACATACCCAACATTATCCCACTTATTGTTTTCTTTCCACAGGGGGCCACAAGAGAGCTAATTCATTAGTCCATCTCTGCACCACCCATTGTTTCTCTACACCATGAGAACTTTTGAGTGCTCATAGACTTCGTCAATGCATCTGCAACATTCTTCAGAGTGTCTACCTTTACCAGCAACACCCTTTTATCCTCAACCATATCTCTCACAAAGTGATATTGAACATCAATGTGCTTTGTCTTTGAATGATAAGCAGGGTTCGTAGCCAAGAAAATTGTACTTTGGCTATCACAGTCTATCCTTATGGATTGCTGCACCAACCCCATACTTGAACACAATCTCTGCAACCAAACTACTTCCTTGCTTGCATGAGTGGTTGCCATGTATTCTGCCTCTATAGTTGAAAGAGCCACTACAGACTTTCTTTTGCTCATCCAACTGACTGCACCTCCAAATAGGCTAAACACATACCCACTTGTAAATCTTCTTTGGTTCAGATCTCCAGCCCTGTCTGCATCAACAACACCATAGATGTCCAAAACTCTATCCAATCCTAGTCTTCCCTGGTAGCACAGACCATAATCACTAGTTCCATGAAAATATCTGAAAACTTGCTTCATTGTTGTCCAATACTCCTTCCCTAATTTTGACATAAACCTGATCAATACTCCCACTTCATGTGCAATGTCTGGTCTAGTACAGACCATTCCATGCATGAGGCTACCCATTGCACTTGCATATGGAACACATAACATATCCTCCTCTTCTTCTTATGTCTTGGGACACTGTTCAGCAGATACCTTTACACCTACAAGAATAGGAACCTTCACTGGTTTACTATCCTGCATATTGAACCTCTGCAATATTGTGTCGACATACTTCCTCTAGTTTAACCAGAGCTTCTTCTTTACCCTATCTCTCTTAATTTCCATGCCCAAAATATATTTTTCAGCACCAAGATCCTTCATGTCGAATTTGGAGAACAATTGGGTCTTCAAATCCTAGATAATTTCTTTGTCATTTCCAATCAGCAACATATCGTCCACATACAAGACCAAATAAATAACATGGTCACCAATTAATTTAAAATATACAGAGTGATCCTCTTTTCTTCTGTTGAAGCCAAGTCCCTTTATATAGGTATCAAATTTATGATACGACATCCTTGATGACTATTTTAACCCATACATAGACTTTTTTAACCTGCATACCAATTCTTTCTTACCCTTCACCATAAAGCCTTCGGGTTGCTTCACGTAGATCTCCTCTTCCGAATCCCCATGAAGAAATTTTGTCTTCACATCCATCTATTCCACCTCAAAATCAAAGGTAGAAACAACAAATAAAAGTAATCTAATAGAAGTAACCTTGACAACAGGAGAAAAAATTTCACCAAAATGAATTCCCAGCACCTAGGAATAGCCTTTTGCTACAAATCAATCTTTGTATTTATCCACCTTGCCTTCTACATTCATCTTCTTCTTAAACACCCATTTTCTCCCATTAGGCTTCCTTCCAACTGCCAACTCCACCAGATCCCATGCCTCATTTTTTTGCAAGGATGCCATTTCATCAACCATGGCCTCCTTCCAAAGTTTTCCATCCTCTGAATCTATTGCCTCCCTGACAGTTCTGGGATCATCATCAGTTATAGTTAAAGAAAATTTTGAACATAAAGCAGATGGACTATGCCTTTCTGGTTGCCTTCTTTCCCGAATTGATCTTCTCACAGCTGGAGTTTGTAGCTCTTCCTCTTCTGAATCTTCTTCTGTTGTAGAGTATGATTCATCCTCCTTTAGCTCAAACTCTATCTTCTCAGGTTCCTTTCATAAGACTTCATGATTAACAACATCTTTCACCTCTCTAAACACCACATGTCGACTGTACACAACCTTCCTTGTTTCTGGGTTCCAAATCTTGTAACCTTTTAAACCATCCTTATACCCAACAAAGATGCACCTTTCAGATTTATTATCCAACTTGGTCCTTTTCTCCTTTGGAACACATACATATGCATCACATCTGAATACCCTCAGATGTGAAAGAGAGGGTTTCTTACCAGTCCATAACTCATGTGGAGTCTTATCCTCCAATGTTGATGAAGGTGATCTGTAAACCAGGTAACATGCAGTCTCCACTACCTCTACCCAAAATTCATGTCCTAACCCGGTACCACTGAGCATGCTTCTTGCCTTTTCCATCATTGTTCTGTTCATTCTTTCCATGACTCCGTTTTGTTGAGGTGTGTATGGAGTAGTCTTTTGCCGTGCTATACCACACTTCTTACAGAACTCTTCAAATTCCTTCTTGTATAACTCTCCGCCATTATCTGTCCTCAACACCTTTATCTTCTTCTCTGTCTGGTTTTCCACCGAAGCCTTAAATTCTTTAAATCTGTCAAAGACTTCAAATTTATTCCTCAAGAAATATATCCATGTATTCCTTGAGAAGTCATCTATGAATGAAACATAGTACACAGAATTAACCAATGATGGAACCGATACATGTCCAAACACATCACTGTGCACAAGCTCTAACATCTTGTTCACCATCTTAGCACCAGAAGGAAAACTGACCCGATTTTGCTTCCCGTATACACAATGTTCACAGAAATCGAAATCCAGAGAGAAATTAGACACACCTTCTACCATACCATTTCCATGTAGTATCTGAAGGCCCTTCTCTCCAATATTTCCAAGCCTTTGATGCCATAATATGGTCTTTTCTCGAGAGACCGCTAGGCTTTCCGATCCACTTTCAGGAACCACTGCACTTTTGCACCCATCAATAATAGTGCAGCCCTGAAGCTTGTACAGAGTTCCAACCTGAACTCCCCGCATTAATACCAGTGCTCCTTGAACCATCTTACAGGTATATTTCTCAAACACTGTTTTTACACCTGCATCATCCATCTTGCTTACAGAAATCATATTTTTGGCCAATGCAGGAATGTGCAGAACACCAGGAAGTGTTCTAATCCTTCCACCTTGTAGCTTCAGCTTGACTTTTCCACATCCGACGATTCTGGCCTTCCTATCATCCCCTAAGAAGACATCACCGCCATCATATTTCTCATACTCATAGAATCACTCCCAATGGGGAGTGAAGTGAAAGGATGCACCGAGTCAATCAACCATGACTCATGATCTACATGTGTATTTGGAGAAGAAGCCAAAAACACATCCCCACCTTCATCCGAGGTGGTTTTTTCCTCTGTAGAAGGAGCATCATCAAATCCCTTTCCTTTCTCATGAGCTTTAGATCTGCAATCCTTTTTGTAGTTCCCTTCCTTTCTGCATTTCCAGCACACCTTTACAAACTTTCCTGTAGATTTAGATCTCCCTCTAGATTTAGATCTCCCACTTGAAAACTTATTCTTTTTTATGTTCTGAGACCTTCCTCGTACAGATAAGGCATCTCCATTCTGGCCCTCCATATTTCTCCATCTCATTTCCTCCGACAACAAGGCTAAGACTGTCATCAAATTTATTCAAGGTAGTTGTATTGCTACCTATTGCAATAACCAGACTGTCCCACGAATCTGGTAGTGAACATAACAAACTGACGCAGTTATATTCATCTGAGATTTTAATATCAACAGATAACAGCTGACTTACCACAGTATTGAAGGCATTCAGATTCTCTGTCACTGAGTCTCCATCCTTCATCCTTAGGTTATACAGCTTTTTCCGCAGGAGCAATTTATTCACTAGAGACTTAGATTGGTACAAAGTCCCTAGCTTGTCCCACAAAGTCTTCATCGTACCTTCACCAGATACATTCAACAATACTGAATCTAAGACACATAACCGTATTGTGCTCTTTGCCTTCCGATCCAAATTCTTCCAGTCTTCATCTAACATTGATGTTGGTTTAGTACCTAGATTTACCACGATCCACTAATCTTTATCCACCAGCAGATCCTCCATATTGAGCTTCCATAACTCAAAAATCTAACCATTAAATTTCTTGATCTCTATCTTTCCACTGCTCACCATCTTCTTTCACTGCAATAATCGATCTCACAAATCTCCCACTGAACAGGGTCTACCACAAGCCCGAGCAAAAAACCCCTCAGTAGTAAAGGCATCCCCTTGAAGCCGAAACAACTCTGATACCAAATGTAGGTTTTAACCCTGTACAGAAATTATTTGCAAAATAATCTTAAAGACATAAAATAAACAATAGCGAGAGCATAAAACATAAAAAAGATATACAGAGAGATTTTCCCCTAGATCCCAAATCGGGACTACCATCTTGATTTTTCATTATATTCCTTTTAGTGTTACAACACATATATATACATGCCGAAGCATACATAAACCCCCATCCATTAACTCTGGATTAGAACATAACCGTAGTTCGCTTGAACGGATCTAAAAAATACCAAGTGTCGAAAACCATCATGCCCCAAAACCATGTGCAAACCCATGCACAAAACCATGGGCGGATTTGTCCACTGAAAAATAGGGTCCAATTTTTTTATTCCCGAGACGCTGCCTCGGACCTCGAATAGGGGCGACAGTCACCCCCCTGTAACCCCCTTGCCCATGCGACTAATCCTGGAAAGAATATAACACATACCCAACACCAAGTCTGTATGGAGAAGTTAGATCAAGTCAAATTTGCGGTCAAAGTTGGGCAGTGGGCCAGGTTTAAATGTCCCACAAATTCACCATCAACCAACAGGAAACCTAGCTCCTGAAAATGGATGAAATTGTGGCCTCTTTAAATTGCCCAATAACCCTTATTTTGGAAAAACTCGAAAATGCCCTTTACTGTTTTAAAAAACAAAATAAAATATAAAACCCGTATTATATAAAAAAATCGCTGGGGGCAGGCTGTCAACCCCACCACCCCTACATGGACCCGCATTATATAAAAAATTTGTTGGGGCCAGGCTGTCAACCCCGCCACCCCCTTTGGAACCCACTATATATCATAACGCAATGAAATAAATGCATTTGGGTCGGGCCACGTGGAGCGGACCCACCCACCACTCACACCTCTTTTAACACACCACCAGAAGGCAGCGAAGGAGGGGATCGACCAGGGTCGAACCTCCCCATCTGATGTGGCCGGTCCCCGAGCAGGCGGTCCCAAGACTTATCAACAAAAAATAAATGAAAAAACACCAGTACAACGTATATATTAAAATGGGAGGGATGGGATTTGACCCCCCGACCCCTCAACCAACTTACTATGTTTACTATTGTGCCAGGTGGGCGAGCTTTGTAAAAGTCGCCCACCAAAACATATAAAAACCCAAAAAATTTCACGAGGAAGGGTGGACCAGCGGAGCAGGAGGGCGGTACCACGACCCCACAAAGGTGCAAAACCATGCCCCATGAGTCTTGGGGAGTATCAAAAGTTTCCCTAAGGTGCAGAAGCTGAAGGAGTAAGAATTTGACAAACTTTATGTCGATTTTACACCTCTCGGCGACATTAATTCGATGGTGATGTCTGTTTTAGCATAATAGCCTCCCATTTTTTGGCCATTTTCCAGATTGGAGTGACGGTGTCAGATTCTAAAGTGTGGACAATCGATTTTATGCCTCTTGATGCCACAAATTCGATGGCGCAGCCAAATTCAGCAGCTGAGCATCCACTTGTTTAACCAACTTCAAGGGTTGAGGTATATGCAGTTTTTATCATGTGCCTCTTTTATCATTTTTTGTGAGATGTATTATGTGGTTTAGATCCTTGCTTGATGTATGTTGTGGGATATTTTCTTTTAATTCATGTGAGATGTATTCGCCATGGATTTTTATGATCCCTATGTAACCTTGTTAAAGGGATCCTCATCGTCACCTTGTGTGAGATTATGTCATGTTGATAGGAGGTCTATTATGAGTGTGAGTTCCTATAGCGAAACGTCTCGTGGAGAGACAAGCCACTCAGGTTGAGGGCAAGCCACTTGTTGAGATTCAACAAGATGATGAGCTTAGTGAAAAGAGTCGCCTTCACTAAGTGGGCCCGCAGGCTATTTTTGGGAAAAAGTCTATTTTTAGACTATGTCTATTTTTAGACATGTCGATCATATTCTATGAGTTGCAGGATGCTATTTGTGGATGGTTGGTCAAGTTTGAAAAATAGATGGACTTCTATTTTTAGACATATTGGGCGGAATCTATTTTTAGATTGCTAGTCTAAAAATAGATATGTCGAATATTATTAGCTCTTAATAATACTTGGAATCTAAACATTATCTTATTCTCTTGGAGCACTTCAGTTAAGTGCAAAGATGTGGTACAGCAACTAACAGAAGGAATTACACTATTCCTGAGGGTTTACTGGAGCTAATGCATGAGGACTTCAGTTAGAACTCATGTGACAGAGTTTGGCGGAGTTATAGAAGTAGTTGGTGGAGTTGTATTTAGTTTAACTCAATTAGACTCAGTTGAGCTAGTTGTATTTAGTCTAACTGATTGATACACTAGTGAGAGTGGTGTGAATTAATCAGTTAATTAATTCACTAAATAATAAATCATTAATCAACTGAAGAATACATCATTTAACTACAGTGCATGGCAGTTTCAGTGGAGACCAGTGGAGAGGTAGGTGAAAGAGCAAGTGTGACTATCAGTTGTGACTATAGTGATGCATTGATTGCATCCAACACTCAGTGGAGATGCCAATGAGGATTGTGCAAGGTATTGGTGAATTCAATTTATTCAGAGCCATTCTTCTAGCATGGATTGCGCAAAGAAAGGAAGCAAAGGTGTAAGGCAGAGATCAGTGCATGGATTTGCAAGATCGGGCCTAATTAGTGTGTAGCGATTGTATTGTACTAAGAGCTTGATATGTTCATCTTTGTATGAGGATTTTTACATGATCTCTATGATATATATTGTATACAGATAGTTGGGGTTTTTAGCTTCAGGCTTTCCCATTAAACAACTGTGTTAATGTGTGTGAATTTTTATGGTTTCATGTGTGCTCTGCAATTGATTTAATTTTTGCATGTGATGATCAATAGTGGAATATATTCTGTATTGTGCATGAAGTTAAAATAGTGTGAAATCAGGAGAATATTGGATATATAACGAATTAGTTATATAATTTCTACATGGTATCAGAGCAATATTGATCAGAGCAATTGCAATTATTGAAGCGGTAGAGTTTTGTGCTGGTGGAATTCGAATTTGCTGCAATGTTTTCTTGGTGTCGAAGTTGAGCACTCATTGAAATGTCTTTCAACAGATTGCGATTGGAGTATGCCCTTGATGGCAACTCGAATTATATTGCATGGAAGGACATGATGGAGGCAGTGCTGGAGGATAATGGGTTGAAGGAGTTCATAGATGCAGCAATTCCAAAACCTGCTTCTAGCGATGCAGCTGCACTTGACACATGGAAAAAGAAGACATAAAAATGTCGAAGGATTCTGTTGGAAGGTGTGAAGGATCACATAGTGTCCAGCCTTCACGGTAAAGCTTCTCCATTCTTAATGTGGAAAGCTTTGTGGACTTGGTCAAGCAGAGAGCGACCCCGAGGAGGAAGTTGGGAATCTTTTATAAGTTTCGGGAAAATAAAAATGGAGGAGAAGAGCAGTATACCCAATTACCTCACGAAGTTTGTCCAGTGTAGGGATGCGCTGGGAAGTGTGGGGGTTACCGTAGATGAAGAGGACTTGGTGAGCTTGGCTCTCCTTGGGCTTTCGAAGAGTTGGCATAGCTACGAGGACTCTGTCAATGGTCGGGAGAAACTGCCAGGATGGGAGCGACTTTGTTCGGATCTTGTGCAGGAGGAGATAAGGCGGGGTACCAGGGATGGATCTTCATCGAAGAATGAAGATGAATAAAATTGCGCTTTGGCTACCAAAGCAAGGAAAGGGAAGGGAAAGAAAAATCCTTCTCAATTTGGTGCGAAAGGCAAGAAGCAGGACTTGTCCAAGGTGAAGTGCTTTAACTATCACCAACACGGACATTACGCCACTAACTGTCTACAAAAGAAGAAAAATAAGCAGGTTGCTGGATCTGCAGCTGGAGAGGCCTTAGCCTCGCAGTTTGAGCTGGATTTTTCTCTAATCACATGCTTGGTTTCAAATGTGATGGGATCGGTGTGGTTTCTTGACAGTGGTGCGTCTTTCCATATGATCGGAGACAAAGATTTGTTTAGTGATCTGGATGAAAAGGATCTTGGAGTGCACATCGAGATGGGCGATGATGGTAGATACAGTGTGACTGGTATTGGGACCATTTCCTTTGAGAGGGAGTCTGGAAAACCTTTCATCTTGAAGGATGTCATGCATGTTCCAGGATTGAAGAAGAATCTGATCTTTGTGGCGATGTTGGAAGACAAGGGTTATGATGTTGTTTTTAGCAAGGGAAAGGCTTTCCTGTGTAGTAAAGCTAGTGAAGCCCGGAGGATAGGGGTTTGAGTTAAGAAACTTTATCAATTGCAGGTATATGGCTACGCTGCAATGGTGGGAAAAGTAGCAGAAGTGGTGAGCCAGGATGAGGGTGAGCTATGGCACGGGAGATTGGGCCATATTCGCCATGGTGATTTGAATATTTTTGCGAAGCTGATTTCCTCTAGGGCTTCCCAAGTTATCCTTGCACGAGTCAAATCGGTGCAAGGTCTTACTTTGGGAAAATTTGTGAAGACCACTTTTCATGAGAAGGATAGTCGCGCCACGACGATCCTTGAGAGAATTCACGCAGACGTGTGTGGACCTGTCTCAGTAGCTTCGACAGCAAAGCACATGTATTATGTGATATTTGTTGATGACTTTTCTCGTAAGTGCTGGATCTTCTTCATGCAGAAGAAGAGCGAGACATACTCAAATTTCTGTGAGTTCAAGGCGTTGGTTGAGAAATATTCGGGGAAGCAGGTGAAAGCTCTTTAGGAGCGATAATGGTGGTGAATACATCTATGGCGAATTCAAAGACTTTTGCAGCGGAGAAGGAATTCGAAGAGAGCTCATAGCGCCTCATAACCCACAGAAGAATGGGTTCACGGGGAGAAAGAATAGAACTATCGTGGTTGTTGCATGGGCGATGTTGCATGATCAGGGCCTTCCCATACACTTGTGGGCTGAAGCATGCAACACTGCAGTTTATGTGCAAAACCGTTGTCCTCATAGAGTACTTGGCATGAGTACACCCGAAGAGGGGTTTTCTGGTAAGAAGCCTGATATTTCTCATTTGAAGATTTTTGGCTCACCTGTTTACATTCATGTGATGAAGGATGCCAAGAAGAAGCTGGAGCTGACCGCATAGGTTGGGATATTTGTGGGGTACACAGAAACACCCCACAATTATCGTGTGTATTTTCCAGACATTCGGATGACTATTGTGCGACAAGATATCAAATTTCATGAGGAGAAAGCCATGAAGTTTTCACTTGAGAGGGAGCTACACTTGCATGCAGATGAGGAGCTACTTGTTCCTAAAGATGAGCCTCAGGATGTGGATCATCCACAAGAGGAGGTTCATGGAGTGGAAGAAATCACTCATGCAGTGCCAAATATCAGAGGGCGGAAGCACACTACAGAAGCTGAGTGACTGAATCTTGATGCAGCACAGAATGTAGGAGCACCTACATCACAACGCAGACAGAGAAAATCAACTGACTAATTTACTGGATACATGGCTCTAATGAGCAAGTGTATCGTGACAGAACCATCTTCTTTCGAGGAAGCTGTGGAGGATCCCACATGGGTAGATGCCATGGTGGAAGAGTATGATTTGATTGTTAGAAACAGTGCATGGGAGATTGTCCCAAGGCCGGAAGGGAAATCAGTGGTATGTTCAAGATGGATCTACAAAGTGAAGCAAGCTACTGCCGGGAGCGTCGAGAAGTACAAGGCAAGATTTGTTTCCCGGGGCTTCTCACAGATCGAGGGGATTGACTATGAAGAAACCTTTACACCTGTCGCAAGGTATTCTTCCATACGGACCATCCTTGCTCTCTCAGCACAGATGGGTTGGCACATTCATCAGATGGATGTGAAGACTGCGTTCCTCGACAAAGTCATTGAGGAGGAGGTGTACATAGAGCAGCCTGAAGGATTCGAAATCTTCAGCAGTGAGTCGCATGTGTGTAGGCTCAAAAGAGCATTGTATGGGCTGAAACAAGCACCTCGTGCTTGGTACACATGGATAGACAATTATTTCATCGGACTTGGTTTCGCCAAGAGTGAGGTGGATCCGAACCTATACCAGATTGTGGTGGAGGGTAAGTTGCTGATTATTGTACTTTATGTAGATGATTTGATACTAACAGGTGATGAACTATTGATACACTCATGCAAGGCAGATGTACCAAGGGATTTAAAATGAGATGGGCCTCATGAGCAGCACCTGAGATTGGAAATTTGGCAGCGGAAGGGTGGACTGTTTGTGTCTCAAGGCAAGTATGCCCGGGAGATACTGGAGAAGTTTCACATGCAAGGCTGCAAACCTATCGACACTCCTCTTCTTGGTGGTTGGAGGAAAGAGGATGCTACATCAGCAGAGGTAGTGGATGCCACTGTTTATTGATAGTTGGTTGGTTCACTCATGTATCTAGTCAATACACGATCGGACATATGCTATGTTGTTAACCAGCTTTCACAAGCTATGGTTAAGCCTACCAAGCTCTTTTGGAAGGCAGGAAAGCATGTCCTAAGGTATCTCAGGGGCACATCGGGATATGGATTATGGTACAGATAGTCGGATAAGTTGAAGTTGCATGGCTTCACGGATGCAGATTGGGCAGGGAGCCCAACGGACATAAAGAGAACATCTGGAGGGATATTCAGTATCGGATCTACAACATTTTCTTGGTACAGCAGGAAACAGAGATCCATGGCACTCAGCTCAGCGGAG
Organism: Pinus albicaulis; assembly: GCA_034641835.2. Classification (NCBI taxonomy): domain Eukaryota; kingdom Viridiplantae; phylum Streptophyta; class Pinopsida; order Pinales; family Pinaceae; genus Pinus; species Pinus albicaulis. The sequence continues at coordinate 81,444,216 of CM076584.1, read as the reverse complement.
GCCGAGTACATGGCTGCATGCGAGGCTATATGGATGAGGAATATCCTGGTCGGGTTGTTCGGTTCACACTTAGATCCTACTGTGATATATTCTGATAATCAGAGTTGCATTAAACTCTTGGTTAATCCAGTATTTCATGATAGATCTAAACATATTGACATCCAATACCATCATATCAGAGATTGTGTGCAGAGGAAGATCATGTTGCTTTCTTACATTCCTACGGAGGATCAGGATGTAGATATTCTGACGAAGGCGCTCACCAGGAGCAAATTCGAATACCATAGAGATAGGATCAGGGTGGTAGATAATCCCTATCTTTTTGAGAGGTAGTGTTGAGATTCAACAATATTATTAGCTTAGTGAAAAGAGTCGCCTTCACTGAGTGGGCCCGCAGGCTATTTTTGGCGCAAAGTCTATTTTTAGAATATGTCTATTTTTAGACATGTCGATCATATTCTATGAGTTGTAGGATGTTATTTGTGGATGGTTGGTCAAGTTGGAAAAATAGATGAACTTCTATTTGTAGACATATTGGGCGGAATCTATTTTTAGATTGCCAGTCTAAAAATAGATATGTCGAATCTTATTAGCTCTTAATAATATTTGGACTTTAAAAATTATCTTATTCTCTTGGAGCACTTTAGTTAAGTGAAAAGATGTGGCACAACAGCTGAAAGAATGAATTACGCTATTCCTGAGGGTTTACAAGAGCTAATGCATGAGGACTTCAGTTAGAACTCATGTGACAGAGTTTGGTAGAGTTATAGAATTAGTTGGTGGAGTTGTATTTAGTTTAACTCAGTTAGACTCAGTTGAGCTAGTTGTATTTAGTCTAACTAATTGATACACTAGTGAGAGTGGTGTGAATCAATTAGTTAGTTAATTCACTAAATAATAACTCATTAATCAACCAAAGAATACATCAGTTAACTACAGTGCATGGCAGTTTCAATGGAGACCAATGGAGAGGTAGGTGAAAGAGCAAGTGTGACTATCAGTTGTGACTATAGCGATGCATTGATTGCATCCAACACTCAGTGGAGATGCTAATGAGGATTGTGCAGTTCAAGCTTGGTGAATTCGAGTTCATTCAGAGCCACTCTTCAGCAGGGATTACACAGTAGAGGCAGGCTAGCAGGTGGCAGAGATCGGTGCATGGATTTGCAAGATCGGGCCTAATTAGTGTGTAGCGATTGTATTGTACTGAGAGCTTGATATGATCATCTTTGTATGAGGATTGTTACATGATCTCTATGAAATATATTATATGCAGATAGTTGGAGTTTTTAGCTTCAGGATTTCCCGTTAAACAACTGTGTTAATGTGTGTGAATTTTTATGGTTTCATGTGTGCATTGCAATTGATTTAATTTATGCATGTGATGATCAATGGTGGAATAGATTCTATATTTTGCATGAAGTTAAAATAGTGTGTGATCAAGAGAATCTTGGATATATAACACATAAGTTATATAATTTCTACACCACTCAGGTTGAGGGCATATATCCTTTTATGAAAGAAAACATACTCCATGTACATCATCACAATTTCCAGCACTATATGAAGTGGCCTACCCCATATTGACACTGCACCTGGAGACGTAGCCCAAACTGAGTGAACTCCTTTATCAACATCTTATGTTCTTATGTTGCTGACTTTCGTCATGTTTCCTCTTTCTTAAAGCATGCATATGTGTTCTTTTAATGTTATTTTCAGTGCAATTATAACCACATCACAGAAGTAAAATATCATGGGTAAATCCGGCAACTGACGGACCTAGATCAACTGTAGAGGAAAATAGAGGACAACGAATCTCTACAGTGTGTTGGAAATTGGGATCAATGCTCCCTGTGTGTTTCGCGACATGGACTAACTGCATCTCATGGATCCTAACTCTGGCGATTGTAGCGGAGACTAAAGCCTGCGGGTTTTGGTTTAACGACAATCGTGATTCCAACAATTGGTATTAGAGCCAGGTTCCTTTGGTGCAAGCCTAATAGCTTGAAGGAGATCTGGTTAAGTCATGGACTATCAAAATGTACCTGTGTTAAGTACGACAAAATTTCTTGAATGGAGAGATAAGGTTAAAACAGGATTATTGGCTTATGAACCTGAAGTATGGAAGCTTGTATGTGATGGTTACTGCACAAACTCCCCCACGGTGAAAGAACAACAGAGGAATGCCAAGGCAAAATGTGTGATATATAACAGTCTTCATAACAAGGACCTTGAGTTGATAATGGATTTAACCTCTGCAAAAGAAATCTGGGATAGATTTCACTTCATGCATGGAGTAAACACTAAGGACTGCACTGACAAGAAGGATAAGAGAATTAAGAAGAAGAAAAATTCATGTCAACAGGAAAATATTCAATCAAATGAAGTACCTGCTAGTGTGAATGGAGATAAGAACAATGAAGAAATTACAGCTGAAGAAAAAGCCAAACTTGACACTACTTTGACTGAAATAGAAAGATTGAAGAAAGAGAACAAAGACCTTAAGACAGTAGTGAAAATATGTGATCAAAGAGAATATGAAGATAGGAAAGAAATTATTGATGTAAAGACACAGCTTGAGGAGGCAAAGAAATTAAAAGACACTCTGCTGCAACAAATGAGAGAGAAAAATCTGGAATGTGAAAGATTGGAAGAAGAAGTAGTGAGCCTGAGAAAGAATTTAGAAAAATCCCAAAGAGAACTATTAATGAATACACCTCTAATGAAAAGCACTGAACAATTGGACAAAATGCTAAATGCTCAAAGGTCACCTCTCATAAAGGCTGGGATAGGATATGAAGGTGAAACCAGTAAGTCCAAGGTTGAAGATAACAAGAAAATCATCTTTGTAAAAGCTGTAAAGGACAGTGAAGTAGCTCAGCAGACTACTACAAAAATAGAAGCCAGCAAGAACAGGATTTTTGAAGAAACAAATAGAATAAAGCAGCAACATGTTAGGACAGAGAATGAGAAGATGAAACAATCAGCTGCTAAAGGCTCACATGCTCCTAAAGATGAAATGAATAAATTTGGAAGATGTCAAAGAATTTTCTTTCCTCCTATGAAAAATAGCACATGTTTCTCTTGTCATAAACCAGGACATAATGCAGCATATTATAAGACAAAGCCAACCCAGTCCAACCAGCAAAGGATGCAGCAAAAGAGAAGAACCTCTCAAGAAAGCAAATGGAAAAGACAATCTTTCACCAGGTACAAAAATCATTTCCATGGCTATTGTTATGCATGAAATAATTTTGGACACAAAATTGTTGATTGTAAAATGTATTCAAGAAGAGGAACAAAGTATTATACATCAGCTCAAATGTGCTTTGATAAAATAAAATGTTATGTATGCCTCAAGCTTGCCCACAAAGCAAAGGACTGTAAACTTCCTTATATATTAAAGAACTCTAGATAGATGATAGAAACAAAGCAAATCAAACAAAACTATGAATCTAAAAGAAGTGTAGACATTATGAAGAACCCCAATAAAGTATGGAAAGAAAAGAGAAAGGGGGAGCCTATCATCTCAATAACATAATTAATCCTCCATAGTCTCAGGGGGAGCTGCTCTAGGAAGAAAAGAAAAAATCCATCCAAGGACAAATATGAAGCAACATCCCAGGGGGAGAGAAGTTCAAATATAGACCCCATGAAAGTAGTCTAAGAAGAGCACCTTAGAATGAGAATAGTTATAAGATCAGGAATGCACAAGACAATTTTCTCCAACAGAGAACTATAGAGGAAGAAGCACACAGTAGCCAACAGGTTGATGGAAGGAGAGAAAGCAGCAAAAAGTCTTGGGAGTAGAGAGAACATCAGCCATGAACAGCTAAGAAGACATCATCACATTAAGTGGTGATCACACTGTGCATCACAGTGCTGGAATTAACAATGAATCACATTAAGAAGATTGAGTAAGAAAAGAGTCTACTATCTTGATGTCAGTACATCATTGATCTATGAAAATTCCCCTTGGAGGAATGGAGTCAAATAAGTGACAAATATCTGAGTAATCAGCCCATGAAGATTCATAGTATAGAAATTGAAGATGTCCTTCTGAAGATCATCATGTCAGAACAGTTGAAGTGGTATATAAAGCAATATAAAGCAGCAATGATTTTGGATCTGTCATAACAAAGGAAAATGCAGTGACATTCCTTTGAACAAAATGACAGAATAAGAAAATAGTTAATGATGAAAAGATCAGATTGAGGATATTAATGACTGTTGAGGTGAACAGTGGAAGGCTCAATAGAAGAATTTATGAAGGAAGACTTAAATTATGGGCAAATGTGCAAGCTAAAGTGAAATCTCTGCATATTTTATCAAGGTAATATCATTTGGTACTTGGTACAAGCAGCATGCCTATCAACAGAATATCGAGTGTTATCATGGAGGAGCAGAAGTATGGCATAGGTCCTCAGGATCAAAGGACTATGACAAGAATTCATCAAGGTAAAATTCCCAGGGTTATCTACATTCAGCATGAAAAGGTCAGTAGCAGAGCAAAAACAACATTATCTTGCTTACACTTGAAGTAGTATACTGAGCATTGAAGCAATATATTTTTCTATATATAATTGCATGCCTTCCTGAAGTTGGTACATGTATATCTTCAAGGCCTCTTTCTTAAGATCAGTTACAAAACTGTGTGAAGTCTGTTTGCTGAGTTTTCAATTAAACATCTTGAATATGCTTTTGTGGAAGTTCATTCTGATAGAACAGTCAAAGTATCTGAAGAATAAAGGACTAGTTGTGATTACCATCTGAAGCTCAAAAGTTTTTTAAAATCATCTAAATCCTACTTCAGCACAAAGGATTTACTGTATGCAAGCAGTAAAAGTCAGTTGGCCTCTAATATTGAAAGATATTGCCTATTCTTACAATAAGCTATAAGCTCTGGTTTGATTCATTGTTCATAACAGCAACAAGGACCTTTCAATCTTTAAGTGTATTATCCCTGTCAGCAGTCTAGCACAAATTACAAACAACAAGTAGTACAGGTGAACCACAACAACAAAAGATATATTGGCATCATAAAAACTGAACAGATGTTGTCTACAGATGTGTATTGCAGAAGAAGACTTATCTCATCTACAATCCTTCTCAATATAAATTTATTGGCGCACTACATTAGATATAGACTGAAGTATAGTTGAAGCAAGCCTGATATGTCAGTTGGAGCATTCAAAATCTTTAAGTCTTGATCCAATAATGCATCTCTTATTATACAAGTCTGATTATATATGGCTATCATCACCTACTCTCTATACAAGTGCAAGGAGTCTATGCTTCAAAATGGTATCGACTTAATGTGTATAGAAAAGTTCAATAATCCCCAAAAGTGTTTTCTCAACAACTCTTTTACACCAGTTTGGAGCAGCAGGGTGAAAATTCAGAAGAAGAAGGTCTAAACACAAATCAGAGAGAAGAAATGCAAACACAAAATCTACACTAAGAAATGTGAAACCCTTTGCCATTGATGTCAAAGGGGGAGGAAAAGAAGGTAATAGAAGAAAGGGTCTTCTAAAAGAAGATAGGCAGAGGAAGACTTGGAGGAAGCATTGGATTATCGGTGGATGTGTTGCCATCAATGCCAAAGGGGGAGACTGTTGGAAATGTTGTCATTGATGTCAAAGGAAGACAGCAAAGGAGGAACACACAGAAACGACAACAAGGCGAAAAGAGCGGACAAGAAGCGAGGAGGCGACGGAGAGAGCATAAGACAAATAGGCGAACGCGAGAGAGGAGAAAAGGCAGCATAGAGAGCCGATTACCAGTGTTATTGAAGTGGGTGAGAGCGTATTTGTGGGAATAGTCTTGTGAACTATATTTGTATTATTGCACAATCATTCAAGTGGGAAGGGCGCGAAACGCGTGGGAAGAATACATCAATTCATTACGCCAGAATTAAATCAAGATGAGAACGAACTACGGCGCATCGCGGAATTCGAAGTTGAGAAAAAATGTTGAATTGAAGGCGTGAAGATCGGAGCCTCATAGAAGTTGCTACAAGTATAATAGGTGGAGTGGATTCTATATACGCAACGGAAGAAAAGGAGCACAAAACTAAGACAACATATATAGCGAGAAAGGAAGAGACAAAGAAGTAGCGAGCGGCAAAAGAAGCGAACGAAGGAAGCAAAGGAGACAGGCAGAGGCAGAGGCAGAGCTATTATCACAGCAGAGGCAGAGGCAGAACCGTTATCACAGCAAAGACAGAGGCAGGGCCGTTATCAGAGGCAGAGGCAACGAACATAGACGTTTTTTTATGGAATGGAACCATGTGCAAACCGACATAATATTCCGGGAATCTTAAACCCAAGCGGCAAAGTATATATAATATAAACACACACACACACACACACACACACACACACACACACACACACACACACACATATATATATAAACCTTATTCCGGGAATCTTAACCCAGGCGGGAGGATATATATTATTCCGAGAATCATAACCCAAGCCAAAAGATACATATAAAACTGACACAGAATAATTACTTGGTGGAAGGATAAACAATATTTAAGAATTGTAACTAAGCGAGAAAGTCTATAAATACAAACAAATTCAGAATCTTAATGACGGCAAGTATATATGTATATGCAAAAAAAATTCCGAGAATACGCTACCCCGTGGAAGATTCACTAAAGATCGAAGCGAGGAAGCAAGCTTATATATATATGCGCGATTGAATGCATATGATGCGCCATATATATATATATAAAGGTCCATAGCACATACTTTTATATGTAGCGCAAGATCTAAATAACCAAAGGTTCTATCAAAAAGAAAAGGCTTATGTGGTGGGACCCGTATGAATCGCATCGGAGAAAAAGTTGGCAGCGGGTCATATAAACAAAGACTTGCGATTGCGATTGAAGCCTGGACCCGATGGGCTTAAAACTATGATTAACAAATGTTCGAGTTCCAGTTCCAATCGCATCGGCAAAATGCAGTGAACAGTGGTCAATCGCATCGGACAAAAGCAGAACATCGGAGCATGACAATAAAGGATTGCAATTGCAATTGAGTTCCAGACCCGATGGGTCTACAAATTATGATTTTATTGGTTTGAGTTCCAATTCTAATTGCATCGGCACATTTAAGTGAATAGTGACTGATCGCATCGGAAAAAGGGCATCGGAACATGCAAATGGAATTTGCGATTGTGATTAATCGCAATCAGAAGTATTTGTAAAGCGATTCATCGCATCGCATTGAATCGGAGGCAACTCATCACATCGGCGGATAGACAAAGATCGGAAAGTGGGCCTGAAAGGTTGTTTCCTATGTTAAATGGGTATATTATATCGCCGAGAGTTATTTGAAGGTTTCATAGAAAAGCAAGATTTTTATTGTTGGTTTGTTATATGGACCAACATATATTATGTGGAGTTATGATATGTGTCGAACGCATATATTATGTAGAGTTATGTATATTCGTGGGCCCACAAGTCCCTGTTGATATATGCATAGGTGCGCTAGTTTATCCACGTTATGATATGAAGGAAAGTTGAAACCGTAAAGGGTTATGCCATGGATTCTATACCTATATGAGTATCCATTCCATAAAGTGGGCCCTATGTAACACAGTTTATCATAAAGGTCGAATGTTGATTAGATTTTGGTTTAAATTATATATGAAAAACTGCCATAAAACAAAATCCGTGGTGTATGTATGTTCTGCTTGCGGAACTCACCACATCAACAAGACACTAACGTGTGTAAGGGGTAGGTGCCGTTGAAATTAAAGCGATTTGCATATATATATATATATATATATATATATATATATATATATATAAGGCACTGATATAAAAAGCACAATTACAAATGTATGGCATATGGCCGTTACCCTGCGACGGAGAATAAGGAAACAAACAGAGCCGAAAGGGACAAAGACACAGTCAAAGAAAAGACAAATGCGCAGCTAGCCAAGAGGCTGAATGAGTGAGCTGGAGTTCTCATTGTAATTAAATGTAAATAATTTTAATTTATATTGTTGTGATGCATTGGCAAGTCTCCGGAAGAGAACAAATATCCCACTGTAATGTTAAATTGATACCTATAGTTATATTTTCTGAATGAGCGGATAAAAGAGATGAGAAGGCAGAAGGCAAAGAGACATGGCTGTCCATTTCGAATTCCCAGTAGAATACAAACAACCATGAAGCTATTTTGTATAAAACAGGGTAATATCCAAGGGGAGAAGGTTGACAAAAATAGAGTGAGAGAAGAAGAGAGTGTGCAACAAAATTGAAGAGAGTTGAAGAAAATGAGAAAGTTGCAAGAGGTTAGAGAGTGTGAATATAGAAAATGCAGAGTATGAAGAATTGAACATAAAAGACAAGAAGAAGGAGGAGCTGAGCAGAGATGATGCAGGGCAGATAAGAGGATTGATGGACAGCAGAAGAATAGGAACAAAATAGAGCTGATATCCAAGGTTGGTGCCTGCAGAAAATAGATGGGAGTTGGTGCTTCCACATCAAGTTGTAGCTTGATAAAATGTCAGTTGTAGCTGACTGAGGTTGGAGCCTCCTGTAGGTTGGTGCCTGCAAAAAATTGATGGGAGTTGGAGCTTCCTTGCAAGTTGTAGCTTGCAGAATTGAGGTAGGAGCCTTCTGTAGGTTGGAGCCTACAGAAAATCAGTGGTGAGAGGGAGTTGGAGCTTGCCTTTGCATCACAACAATAATAAGATGTGGTTTTCTCCCTTTATGGGTTTCCACTTATATCTGGTGTCTATGTGCATGATGTCTATGTGTTGATATGGTATATCTATTCTGCTTAATACTTGCTACTCACATATTAAGCCTATTGGTACATTATCTAATCTGCTTATTAATTGCTTCTCACAAATAAAGATTGCTCACATATTATGTTGATCATGAAATGAAGGTGTCAATAACTTTTAATGAAAAGTTTTAAAAGTCCATGAATGTGTTAAACTGATTCACCCCCCCCCCTCTCAGTTTAACTAAGGGCTCAACAATTGGTATCAGAGCGACAAGTCTCGAGTTCGAAACTCACTCGGCTCGCGTTGGGGGGGAGATTGTTGGACATTGGGTTCAATGCTCCACGTGTGTTTCGCGACATGGACTAACCGCCTCTCGTGGATCCTAACTCTAGCGATTGTAGCGGAGACTAAAGCCTGCGGGTTTTGGTCTAACAGCAATCGTGATTCCAACACATTGTTACCATGAAGAACCCCACAATAAATACGTCTATTGGCATAATTATATTAAATTAATCTAAATTCATTTTAAAAGAGGCAAATTCACTGAAAACCTCCCATTATTGGCTAAAATTGCAATAAAAGTGAAGCTAGAGGAAGGTTTTATGTTATATGTCGTAAAAGAAAATGATTTCTTGTGCTATTCATCTAATTTTCTAGAATACCTCAAAATTTAACCCATCAAAGAAAATTATTACCATCCAATCCTGGACATGAAGTGTCCAAAACCTGCAGGCAGGGTTTTGAGACATAAAATTCACCTGCAATAATAGTCTTCCAAGAGTTTGAAATTTTCAGCTTCTACTAGTTTAGTTGGAGGTTGGAGTTAAAAACGCCACCAAGAAATGTGTGCTCAACTAGCAGATGGCTCCACCGGTGTGGGGGAGGTCAGGGTTGGAACTCTTTTACTACCCCCAAAAATTTGTAAGCTCCTGAATACTTCGACTAGCCCCAAAAATTTGTAAGCGCCCGATTACTCTTATTAGGGTTGGGCCGATTGTTTGAAAACCCTTTATAAATAAAGGATTTTTTAAATTATAAGTTGGAGTTATATAATTTATTTTAATTTAGGTGTTTAAAAAATTTCCAAATATATATATAAATATAATACAAGATAAAATTATAATTTAAATCAATCTCAATACATTGATTTTCTTCGTCATTTTTTACTTGTTTCTTCTATGCTCTTTGCTTTAATAACAACATCATTAGGTAAAAGTGTACATATGTAATGGCAGATGCATTAAACATCATTTAAGAAATTGTTATCTAGATCTTTTAAATTCACAAGTTTTAAATTTTCTTCTTATATATTATTATTTTTTATATTGAAAAGTGACAATTATTTTATGTGATTTAAAACAAAGGAATATATAATATTAATAGAGAATTGATTAACATGAAGCTATTGATTTGATAAGCTAAAAATTATTGTGCTTTTAACTGAAATGTGAGTGTGTTTATTTATGTATTCAAAATGAGCTTCAATTATATATTTTTTACAAAATGTCACATAGTACCTTATATACAAAATGACAACTAGTGCCTAAACATGGAATAATGACATACAATGCCTAATGACACTCATTAGTCAGTCATATACATTCTAGAAAAAGATATTTCTTCTCTTACTTGAAAAAGAAACTCAAATATTTTTTAAGATATAGTTTCCTTCCATAAACTTAACCAAAAAATATTCTTATAACATTTTTCCACAATAAATTAACCAAAAAAACAATACTTTATCATTTAAGTTAATAAAAATCACATTACAAATAATATTGTACAAGTATTTCATATTCAACAACCGTAATTTCTTTTCTATAGCACCTAATCTCTCTACCATATCACCTTATAGTATTTACGATAATCAAAGCATGAGATTTAAACCAAAACCTTTAATAACATTTTTTTACATATTAAGTATTTACATGTTACATTCCTCTCTTATGCAAAGCCTTATTTTTAATGGTCATTCTATTTAAAGACAACTCATAGATTTATAACCTAAAAACATTTTTTTTTAATCATAATAAAATATATCATTTAGAATTTTAATTCATAATTAAAAAAAAGTTACATTTTTTTCTTTGTTGTGAAGGAAGAAAGAAAGAAATTATTTTAATGTCTACAATGTTAAAGATGATTTATGAGACAGATTGTTTCACCGTATGATTCCTATAATTCAGAGTTATTTTTTTGAAGCCTCAATAAAAGCACCAAGCTTTTGGACAAACAATACAACAAACAAATGTCCGTAAGGAAAAGAATCAAGGACAAATAGAGGCAGGAAGTCACGAAAATATGTCTCTAGGAGAACTCATAAAAAATAAGAAAGGCCTAGAATCTATTTCAAAGAAGAAATACATCTGATGAAGAAAAAATGTTGTAGTTCATCAGAGTCCTCTGATTTTAGTTTATCTGAGTTTGAAAATAATGAAGAACGGGTAATATGCAACAATGCAATTGCACAGATACTGATGAGTGCCATTGTAGCCCCTCTGAAACTGACATAGACTTTAGCTCAAAAGAAGAAATAGAGAAAGAAACAACCAAGGAAAAAATATGTATCACACCCACTATGGATGATGATGAATCCAAAGTTCTAGCAAACATCAAAATGCTTACAAAAATAAAAAATAAAAATAAAAACTCCTAAAAACCTTCTTACAGAATATGCACAAAAATCCTGCTAGTACTTCAAAGAGTAAAGTTTCTAAAACCCAGAGTAAAGTTTCTAAAACCCTATTTGTTGACACTTCCTTACAAAAAAAACACAAAATATTTTCAAAGGAACCTACAAAGCCAAGATCTTTGACTCTAAGAGAAATTAGTCATTATTTAGTGCCAAAAAGATGTTTTTATCTTGGAGTAGATGCAATTCAAAAACATATAGATATACTAAACGGATGAAAATATTAAAAGGGTGGTTATAAGGGTTATTTAGAAATAGTTCGTTCCTTACTTTAGGATTAGAATCCAAAAATATATGGCAGGTGTTAAGCACAATCACACCTTTTATTTTGGTTAAACATTTTGAAAAAATAAAATTTATACTGTGGATACTAACATATTTATTATATACTATTGTGAGTATTTAACCAAATTGTACCAATCGCGAAAGCTAACGAAAACAAACCAGTCGGAACCTGCCTTCCGACACAATCTTATCCTATCCTTTCGTCGTGGACGTGATCTTGTATTTTGGCCGTGGAACCGAAAATGTATGCTTCCCTTTTTTCACTTTGCAGACCAAAAGAATCTTACAAGTGCTATACATTCCCAGCCAACATTCTATTAAAATCTTCAACTACAAAAGCTGACGCCTGTCGTAACATGGCCCCCACCACATTCCTCTGTGACACGATTGGGTCGGACTGTGACACGATTGGGTCGGGGATGGTGGATGGAAAAGTAAATTAAGAACGTGTAGTTTAAAAAAAATATTTTAATTTAAAATTTGGTAAAAATTTTGAAAAAATCCAACAAAAATTTTATCAAAATTTTATTTAAACAACTTCAATCAAGAAACTTGTTGAGCATTCTTTGCTTAACGTGAAAGCCATCGCGACTCCCTCTTTAAAGGAAAAGTCACATGATGACATAAGAAAATCATGACGTATACGAATAATCATCGTAAGAAGCAGAATTGCATTAATGTGTGATTGGAAGCCAAGTGATTCATTGCCTGCGCAGAATCACGAGGGATAGTGATTGCAGGTTACACAAGTGGATTGTAGAGTAGATAGTGAAGAGAGGGAATATGATCCGGTTGATAACATTTCAAAATCCCAAACGTCCTTTCAAGGTAGTGGTTTTATTTATTTCATAAGGATGAATTTACAATTATATAAATTAAATCACAATCAGATTTAAAAGTAAATTATTAGGAATTTGGTTTTTATGATTCATAAATCACATATAAAAAGATTTGGTGGAAATTACATTCAAAGAGATCTTATAAATCGAAAAAAGGCCGGTCAACTTTAACATGAATGATGGGTGGAGTAACACTGGATCCCTGCTCTTCATTCTTAGTTGTTGGTTTTCTTCTAGTCGACTCTTCTTCATGTCTTTTCCTCTCCTCTGGTCCGGTTTCTTTCTCCCTCTCTATTTTTTACTAATTTCTTTACTTTTATTTATTTAATTATTATTAATATTTATATTAATATTTATTATTTATTTATTTATTATTATTTTTATTATTTTTATTCATTTATTTATTTCTATTAAATATTGTAAATAAGAATTTATTAAAATCATAAATTTAATAATTAAATCATTATTAATTAAGAATATAAAAATATTATATTATATTGAAATCATTTAATTATTAAATAAATAACAAATAGATAAATAAAATAAAAATAAATAAATAAATAAATAATAATAATAACAATAATTTAATTGTTAATTTGTTTTATATTAAATTACTTATTCTAGTCAAACTAGTTGTTATTCTACAACAGCTAGATAAAACTTCTTTATCTATTTAAACTAGGTTCTAGATGAGATCTCATCTTATCCTGATTTTCACCAAAAAAAAAATTAGTCAGCTACAACTGACGACTATCACGCTGCAACTTGATAGGGAAGCTCCAACTTCCTCAATTTATCAAACTGAATGTTTGCTGATTTACCTCTGATATCAGCTCTGTTCTGTAGCTTCTCTTTCTGCTCTTCTTTTCTTGATCTTCTCTGCTTCACTCTTCTGTATTCTGCCTTCTCTTTATTTACTCTCTCCTCTGCTCTCATAAAAAAAAACTCTGTCTGCATATCAAGATGATATTATTTATAGATTTCCTCACATGACTGTTTGTATTCTGCTTGGAATTCGAAATGGAAAGTCATGTCTCTTTGCCTTCTGCCTTCTCACTCCTTTTATCAGCTGACTCAGAAATTATAACTGTAGGTGTCAATTTTACCATTACAGTGGGAGTTTGTTCTCTCTCGGAGACATGCCAATGCATCACAAACAATAAAAAACAATTAAAACATTTACATTCGAATTACAATTAGAACTCCAGCTCACTTATTTTGTCTCTTGGCTTGCTGCGCATTTGTCTTTTCTCTAACTGTCTCTTTGTCCCTTTCTCTTCTCTGTATGCCTTTCTGTTTATGGCTGCTGCGTAACTCCTGAATTTATGAACTACATTTTTATTTTAGTTTTATACCAGCGCTTTATATATAAATGAATCTGCTGACTGTAATTCAATCCTTTACACGCAGCAAGTGTCTTGTTGATGTGGCGAGTTCCGCAAGCCGGAACATACATATATTACAATTGTATTACATTAATAATCGCCCTCCCGTTAAGCTGAGGCCCGTGGGTCTACAGACCACGCGGCATGTTTTAATACAACCGCAACAATGTAATATATATACACCAATCATATCACAACGCTCGTATTATAAATTGAACCATTCCTTAATTCCGCGGGGGTAGCAAACTCAAGTAGATAAGGGAAGAAGACCCCCTCGGAATGCATTACACATATCTCCAACTTATATATTATCTTGGCGTTAACAGAGTTCCGATCCCCTTGCGATTTCCGATTGCTATTGATCGCAATCGTAACTTTGAGTTGCAAACCCCTCTGCGTTGTTTACCTCCGATGCGATTGGGAAGGGGTCCCACCATATAAAAATTCGTTTTGTGCGCTCCATATATATACCTTGTTTTTAAATCAATTCTCAGCGTAATATAGTGAAGACATATTAAACATATAAGAACTCCTTTTGGGCCCACTTGACACACTTCCCGATGCAGTGAGTCTTCTCCGAATGCTATTTATCGCTCCTGCTCCGATTCCTATTCAATCGGAAATCGCCAATCGATTGAATTAATATCACTCAACTTTTGCAGCTCCAATCTGCTCCGATTGCGATTCAATCGGAAATCGCCAATCGATTGAATTGCAATGCGCTTCCACCTTTGGACTCTTCATTTTCGATCCGATTGGGGAGGGGTCCCACCATATAGTACTTTGGTTATTTGTTTAAACATTAAGCGCTCCATAATAGATATGCCTTGGACCTTTGGTTCTTTTGCTTTCGGGATTGATAATATGAAACTGTTTCAATGTGTTAAACTTTCCAAACTCCACTAACTTCGACACTGCCCGATTTGCATCAATCACTGGAATTCTTATAATTTAAGACAGAGTTGCTGCTACGTTATTTCTTATATATGTATACTTTGCTGCTGGAGTCAAGCGATTCCCGGAATAATATTTGTATAAGTTATATGTAACGCCCATCGGGTAATGATTCTCAGAATTATACATACGACTGTATCTGCCGGCTTGGGCGATTCTCGGAATTTTATATCTGTCCTCCGTGTTGGGCGATTCTCGGAATTATAACAGCTCTCTGCCTCTGTCTCTGACTCTGTCTCTGCCTTTGCTGCGCCAGTTGGAGAGTGCGCTTCCTGGAATTTTATAACGGCTCTGCTTCTGCCTCTGCTTCTGCTGCTCCTGTCGCTCTGCCTCTGCCTCTATTGCTGAGATAACGGTTCTGCCTCTGCCTCTATTGCTGAGATAACGGTTCTGCCTCTTTGCTTCAGCGCTGCCTCCTTTGCTTCAGCGCTGCCTCCTTTGCCATCAATGACAATATTTCCAACAATACAATGCCTAATGACACTCATTAGTCAGTCAATACATTCTAGAAAAAGATATTTCTTCTCTTACTTGAAAAAGAAACTCAAATATTTTTTAAGATATAGTTTCCTTCCATAAACTTAACCAAAAAATATTCTTATAACATTTTTCCACAATAAATTAACCAAAAAAACAATACTTTATCATTTAAGTTAATAAAAATCACATTACAAATAGTATTGTACAAGTATTTCATATTCAACAACCGTAATTTCTTTTCTATAGCACCTAATCTCTCTACCATATCACCTTATAGTATTTATGATAATCAAAGCATGAGATTTAAACCAAAACCTTTAATAACATTTTTTTACATATTAAGTATTTACATGTTACATTCCTCTCTTATGCAAAGGCTTATTTTTAATGGTCATTCTATTTAAAGACAACTCATAGATTTATAACCTAAAAACTTTTTTTTTTAATCATAATAAAATATATCATTTAGAATTTTAATTCATAATTAAAAAAAAGTTACATTTTTTTCTTTGTTGTGAAGGAAGAAAGAAAGAAATTATTTTAACGTCTACGATGTTAAAGATGATCTATGAGACAGATTGTTTCACCATATGATTCCTATAATTCAGAGTTATTTTTTTGAAGCCTCAATAAAAGCACCAAGCTTTTGGACAAACAATACAACAAACAAATGTCCGTAAGGAAAAGAATCAAGGACAAATAGAGGCAGGAAGTCACGAAAATATGTCTCTAGGAGAACTCATCAAAAATAAGAAAGGCCTAGAATCTATTTCAAAGAAGAAATATATCTGATGAAGAAAAAATGTTGTAGTTCATCAGAGTCCTCTGATTTTAGTTTATCTCAGTTTGAAAATAATGAAGAACGGGTAATATGCAACAATGCAATTGCACAGATACTGATGAGTGCCATTGTAGCGCCTCTGAAACTGACATAGACTTTAGTTCAAAAGAAGAAATAGAGAAAGAAACAACCAAGGAAAAACTATGTATCACACCCACTATGGATGATGATGAATCCAAAGTTCTAGCAAACATCAAAATGCTTACAAAATAAAAAATAAAAATAAAAACTCCTAAAAACCTTCTTACAGAATATGCACAAAAATCCTGCTAATACTTCAAAGAGTAAAGTTTCTAAAACCCTATTTGTTGACACTTCCTTAAAAAAACACAAAATATTTTGAAAGGAACCTACAAAGCCAAGATCTTTGACTCTAAGAGAAATTAGTCATTATTTAGTGCCAAAAAAATGTTTTTATCTTGGAGTAGATGCAATTCAAAAGCATATAGATATACTAAACGGATGAAAATATTAA
The DNA here is from genome assembly GCA_034641835.2 of Pinus albicaulis. Classification (NCBI taxonomy): domain Eukaryota; kingdom Viridiplantae; phylum Streptophyta; class Pinopsida; order Pinales; family Pinaceae; genus Pinus; species Pinus albicaulis. The sequence continues at coordinate 81,427,514 of CM076584.1, read as the reverse complement.
AAGGGTGGTTATAAGGGTTATTTAGAAATAGTTCGTTCCTTACTTTAGTATTAGAATCCAAAAATATATGGCAGATGTTAAGCACAATCACACCTTTTATTTTGGTTAAACATTTTGAAAAAATAAAATTTATACTGTGGATATTAAAATTTTAGCAAAAGTGGAGCATATTTATTATATACTATTGTGAGTATTTAACCAAATTGTACCAATCGTGAAAGCTAACGAAAACAAACCAGTCGGAACCTGCCTTCCGACACAATCTTATCCTATCCTTTCGTCGTGGACGTGATCTTGTATTTTGGCCGTGGAACCGAAAATGTATGCTTCCCTTTTTTCACTTTGCAGACCAAAAGAATCTTACAAGTGCTATACATTCCCAGCCAACATTCTACTAAAAGCCGTAGTCTAACTAGCCAGAGGAATCGCCTTGAAAATCATGAAAATTCCGATAAGATTTTCAGAAAATCCGGCAGGAATTTTTCTAAATCCATGTTATAACTTTCAAAGTTTAATATTTTGGGTGTCCTACAGGTTTTTGATGGTGCTGAATCCATTTCCAATGTCAAAATCAGGATTCAAACACTGTTTCTGCAAGATTTTTTAAATTTTTTTGGCCCGGATTCCGGCCAATTTTGACCGTCCGGGCAATTCCTCCAGCTCGTTAGACGACTCCCTATTAAAATCTTCAACTACAAACGCTGACGCCTGTCGTAACATGGCCCCCACCACATTCCTCTGTGACACGATTGGGTCGGGGACGGTGGATGGAAAAGTAAATTAAGAACGTGTAGTTTAAAAAAAATATTTTAATTTAAAATTTGGTAAAAATTTTGAAAAAATCCAACAAAAATTTTATCAAAATTTTATTTAAACAACTTCAATCAAGAAACTTGTTGAGCATTCTTTGCTTAACGTGAAAGCCATCGCGACTCTCTCTTTAAAGGAAAAGTCACATGATGACATAAGAAAATCATGACGTATACGAATAATCATCGTAAGAAGCAGAATTGCATTAATGTGTGATTGGAAGCCAAGTGATTCATTCCCTGCGCAGAATCACGAGGGATAGTGATTGCAGGTTACACAAGTGGATTGTAGAGTAGATAGTGAAGAGAGGGAATATGATCCGGTTGATACCATTTCAAAATCCCAAACGTCCTTTCAAGCTAGTGGTTTTCATTTCATAAGGATGAATTTACAATTATATAAATTAAATCACAATCAGATTTAAAAGTAAATTATTAGGAATTTGGTTTTTTTTTATCCATAAATCATATATAAAAAGATTTGGTGAAAATTACATTCAAGGAGATCTTATAAATCGAAAAAAGGCCGGTCAACTTTAACATGAATGATGGGTGGAGTAACACTGGATCCCTGCCCTTCATTCTTAGTTGTTGGTTTTCTTCTAGTCGAGTCTTTTTCATGTCTTTTCCTCTCCTCCGGTCTCGGTTTCTTTCTCCCTCTCTATTTTTTACTAATTTCTTTACTTTTATTTCTTTAATTATTATTACTATTTATATTAATATTATTTATTTATTTATTTATTTATTATTATTATTTTATTCATTTATTTATTTCTATTAAATATTATAAATAAGAATTTATTAAAATCATAAATCTTATAATTAAATCATTATTAATTAAGAATATAAAAATATTATATTATATTGAAATCATTTAATTATTAAATAAATAACAAATAGATAAATAAAATAAAAATTAATAATAATAATAATAATAATAATAATTTAATTGTTAATTTGTTTTATATTAAATTACTTATTCTAGTCAAACTAGTCGTTATTCTACAACAGCTAGATAAAGTTTCTTTATCTATTTAAACTAGGTTCTAGATGAGATCTCATCTTATCCTGATTTTCACCATCAAAAAATTATACATATTTTATTTTGTGAAAAAATATATTTTGGTAAAAATTACATCCAAATAAATTTGACCAAATTTATTTGGATGTGATTTTTACAGAAAGATATTTTTTCACAATTTATGAATCACAGAAGCAATATTCCTAAAATATTTTATATTCTCAAAATAAATAAACATAAAATTTAATTAGATTATAATTTTATATTAAATAATTATAATTATTATTAATTATAAAAAATAATAATATATGAATTTAAAAATATATGATAAAAAATTTAATCATTATTTATTCATAAAAATTCTTAACATATAAATAATATAACATTTATCCACATTATTAAAAAATAAATAAATAAATAAAATAAAAATAAAAATAAAAAAATTATCACTTTGAAAATAAATCTTAAAAATATTCTATAAAAATTAAATACTTATAATCTTATTAAAAAAAATAAAACACTAACTAACTTTTCACCATAAACATTTCTATTAACTTATTTTTTTTAACGCTCTAGGAGGTAGACAAGTATTTGAGCAGCCAAGCCATACCATAACTAGGTTTGTTATGTTAGTATAAGATTCGCAAGTGCAAGGGACCTTTGAGCAACCCAACCACCCAAATGCATGCTCGATAGTAATGTTATGCATAAAGATTTAATTGCTACGATTGTTAGGCCACCCCGCATTGAGAGTACCAATATGTTGGGGCAGCAAAAGTTATAAACACGGAAGAGATTGAGACATCTTCCTTAGCACATTCATCGGTTATTATGTTGATACGTGTTTCCTTATTCAATAGTAAACCACGTTTATCCAATGGTCCAACACTAAAGATGTTGCTAATATTTAGTGTTCTTTTCAATCAAATATTCCAAAAATTAAAGGTAATCAATCTGACTTTGTTAAGTTTACCATGGAATTCGAAGTGGATGGTAGTCTATCTATTCTTGATGTCTTTCTTTCGAAAAATGATGATGGTTCCTTCTCTCATCAAGTCTTTAGAAAGAAAACGCATACTGAGCAGTATTTACATGCTGGCTCTCATCATTTCCCTGCTCAGAAACTTAGGGTTCTCAGTACCCTAGTCACTAGAGCCTTTAGAATCTCTGATGTTCACCATTTTGAAGGTGAAAAATCGCATCTCTTGGATGTCTTCTGTAAGAACGGTTATAGCAGGGCTCAATGTCTTAGAGCTTTTCAAAAAGCTGAAAAAGGTCCTAGGGTTAAGAAAGATCCCTGTGAGCGGTTATCTGGAGTTCACCTTCCATTTATCCAAGGTACTACTGATAAAATTGCTAAGATATTGAGGAAACATAATGTCTCTTCAATATTCAAGCCTCTCCGCACTATTTGAAGTTCTCTTAGATCGGTTAAAGACCCAATTGGCCCTTTGGATAGTAAGGGTGTTTACTTGATTCCATGTTCTTGTGGGACACCTTACATAGGTGAAACTGGTCGATCCATTAATCAAAGTATTCATGAACATGTCGCTGACCTTAGACATGGTAGATCTCGGTCCTCTGCTTTAGCAGAGCATGCGGAAAAAACAAAGCATCATATTTGTATTGAAGACACTGAGGTTATTGCAAGGATTGACCATTTCCAACACCGAAAGTTGAGGGAAACCCTGGAAATCGAAAAGAGCCCGGTTAACCTCAACAGAGATGATGGGTGGAGTGTTAGTAGATGTTGGATTCCTGCCCTTCACTCTTAGTTTTTTTTTTTTTTTTTAATGAGTATTATCGTATTTTCTATCAATTGTATTTTGTTTTCTATTTTATTTTATTTTATTGTATTTATTTATTATTTTATTTTAGTTATTTATCTATTTTAATTTTAATTTTATTTTGATTTTGATTTTAGTTCTATTTTTATTTTTATTTTTCTATTTCTATTTTTATTTTTATTTTATTTTTATAATTTTTTTTTTTATTTGAACTTATAATTTAAAGTTCTATGTAAATAAAATAATTTTTAAATTATTTTAAAAATTATTTATTATTAATATTAAATTATATTCAAATATAATTAAATAAAATAATTTTTAAATTATTTTAAAAATTATTTATTATTAATATTAAATTATATTCAAATATAATTAAATATAAAAATGATTTTAAATTATTTTTAAAAATTATTGATTATTAATATTAAATTATATTCAAATATAATTAAATAAAAATAATTTTAAATTATTTTTAAAAATTATTGATTATTAATATTAAAGTATATTCAAATATAATTAAATAAAAAATATTTGAGAATTATAAATAAATATTAATAAAATTTGACAAAATCTTTTATTCGAGTCAAACTAGCCGTTTTTTCAACGGCTAGGTGGAGCTGTCCCTTTCTATTTAAATAGGTTTCTTAATCAGATTTCTCATCTTGTCCTGATGATGAACCACACTGGCTGGTTTGAAACGCGTCGACAAAAATTTCTTATATGTGATTTTCACCGAAAATTTCTTATACACATTTCATGGATCACAAAAGCCAAATTCCTAATAATATTTTGAATATTAGCTGCTCATTTTAAATTTTTACACCTATTATTATTTTTTTGACTATTTTTTTATTAAATAAAATTATAATATGAAATTACTTAAACGTCAAATTAATAAAAAATAATATTTCATTTTATTTATTATTTTTGATATTAAGTATTCAATAATATGTTACCTTTAATAATTTTTTAGTGACCAAAAATTAAACCAACAATGTATAAAGTTGATATTATGAAACAAAATCATAGTAACATAGGTACTACTCTTAGTCATTGGAGAACACGTACCTTACACTCCCATGCTTCTGGGAGGTTGTAGGAAATTTTCTAAAATCGCTGAGAGCTTCAAAGGATACTTTGGAGCTTTTCGAGAGCTTCACTACAACAAATTTTGACACTTCGGGTACCTATTTTGAGCAGATTTTCACCTTTCAGGTACCTATTTTGAGTAGAGAAGTGACCATTTGTTTATTTTCAAAGTGATACATGATAAGTCACCGGGCTGGACTGCATGGGATCTGTAAAGCGATAAATATGTGGAGATGTATCAAAGGTTTCAACAAAATATAGACAGTTGCCAGTCATTCCTTGGCAACTTCTGTTGAAAATCTTGAAGTTCAACAATTGCAAATAAGTCTACTTTCTTGAAGTCTATCTTGAAGCTTTAATAATAAGATTCAACAAATTACAATGATGGTCAGAACGAGAAATAGTAGTGTATTAGTAAGTTTCATTTTATAAATTTCCAAACTTGAATATAATATAGTGTTACATGAAATCACATAATAATCAAGTAATAATAGTCTTTTTTCGATTTAGGAGTTCCACATGTTTCTTTGTTGGAAAGGTATTTCATTGGCAAGTTGTTGATGGATTAATATTTTGATTTTTTCTAGAAGTGTTTCAAAGTTCAATTTTTTACATATTTCGTTGCAAGATGAAATCTGTAAGATAGAATTTAAATGGCAAGTTTTGGATGGAAATAAATAAATTATTTTATTTTCACTTTTAATATATATTAAATTTTAATATATTATATTATTGCCGCTCCCAACTTAACGTTTCTTGTAAATTTGGGCAAAACTTCTAGCCGTACCTGATACTTCTTCCCATACACTGGAAACTCGTGCAACATAAAACAAAATAGTTATTTTTTTTGAATTTTTGAATTCTATTTATTTTCACTGTGATTAGTTAAGAGGGATAAAATCTTATTTAACAATGATGACTTCACTGCAGTTTGCAGTACCCCAAGTGTAGTGTACTATCGTACCACTCACTTCTTACGATTGATTACACTCAGTGCACATACATAAAACTATTTGCAGTAAGTACAACCAAATTCCATTAAATATAAGGCATTCCAATAAATGGGTAGTAATTTAAAAATGTATGTCTATGTATAAAGAAGTGAGATTATAAGAATGCATTCAAATCCCAGATACAATTCACCACAGAAAGTCTGGGTCGGGTTCCATTTTTCATTGCGGCATGTCCCGATTTGAGCAAAAGAATGTGCGGGATGGGGTCTGATGGATTTGGAAAATTTTGGTAAGGCTTTCTTTATGAAATTTTTGTGGAGATGCCTACATACCCACGCCATTTGGAATGAGATAATGAACTTTAAATAATTTTAAAATCAGACTTTCGAGAACCTATTTACTATAGGATGCCTGAAGGAGAAAAAGGGATCTTCAGATTTATTAAAATTTGGTCTCAGTTCAAAGAAAATCTCCGGTGGAATTTTGGAAATGGGGGACAAATTCTAATTGGACATCATGGACTCAGGGGCTTCCCGCGGAATAATAACATCAGTAGGGAGATTATTTCAGTCTTGCACGGGAAAGGCATCTTCTATATGAGCCAAATAATACAGGAGTGGGAGGAGGAGATTCGGAGATGGTGTTTCGCAGGGGAATTGGACCCTAATGACAACTTAATACTCGAAAGGCTAATTTTCAGCGAAAAAATTAGAATTTTGGGCTTAATTACAACTAGATAGGGGGATCAGATCATATGGGGAGGACAAATGAATAAAGGGAAAATTGTTATAAGGGATACATATAGAGGAATGATGCATGCAGAGGAGGGTATGGAGCAGAACAGTTGGTTTCCGGAGATTTGGAAAATTAGTTTTCAAACCAAAATGATCATTCTCTATTGGCTGGTTTGGAAGGACAAAAACCTTACATGGAAAAATCTCTGAAGAAGAGGAAAATTGGGCCTGGGGTTTGTAGACTATGTATGCGAGCAGCTGAAGACAACATACATCCTTTTTATGTTTGCCCTTTTGCTATGGAGGTCCATTCAACTTTGAATAAGCATTTTTGTTTAGAGACCCTGTTTGACATATGGAAGTATATGGTGGACATGGAAAGGTAAACACTTCTGGAACATTCCCATTATCCTACATTGGTGTTTGTGGTGCAGTAGGAATAGGTGGCTTTTTTTCTTTTAGATGATAAGCCCAGCACTCCCGACAAGGTCAGTACATAGGTCATTAAAATTTGGGGAAAAGTGGAGGTAAAACAGAAACCTCCTTCTGATCTGTCTAAGAGACTCCACCCTTTTGAAATCCACTATCTTGTTGGCCTGGGGACAAGGAGATCTCCATTATAAAATACATTGGTATGGTGGCCTGGGGACAAACATGAGGGCGAATATGTTGGCACTTTTGGGATTGTTGTGGTTCTCTCATCAAATATATTTGGATAAGCTTTGGGTTTATGGGGATTCTCAGTTCCTCATAAAACATCTGAATAAAAGATCATCACTAAACCCGGGACACCTTGCTGCTTGGATGGAAAGAATTAAAGAATTGTGCAGAACATTCTCCTCTATAACCTTTACCCACATTTACCGGGAGAAGAATACACAGGAAAATTGACTCTCCAAAAAGGCCTTGAATGGTAGATTTGGAGAAATGCATTATGAACTAATAGATGCTTTTAGATGTGATGCAAAAGGTATGGTAATTTTTTTCTAAATATTGTTTTTTCCATTGAAAAGTGAGGATGGTTATACAATTCAAGCCTTATTTTTCCAAAAAAGACGATGTGAGCAAGAGGATTACACAACCACAGTAATTTGATAACACTGACTACAAGTTATCAGTTTACTGAAAAGCAAAGCAAACTGGAGATCTCCTTGTATCTGATTCTCACTTTGATGAGAAAGGTGACAACAAAGATTTTGAAGATGACTGAATATGGGTATTTTATGATTTCTACATATCCCATCTATATCTTAATTGATACAAGTTTTTTTGTATAATGATCTGTACTCAAAATTGATTTCTCTGTTGAAGAACATTTGAACTTTGACGACTGAAAGTTTTTTTTATATGGAATGGAACTGATAATTGATGTAAATCATGGATACTCTTTTGACATATGTGTTGGTATTAAAACACATATTCAATATAAACCAATCGTTTTTTCTGCTATATATAAAAAAAAAAAGAAAAAGAAAGAAAGAAGAAGAAGAGTCTGGATTTGAGCGGTGCCCAACTTACCGACTGGGTCCCACCTGAATGGAGGTCGGGCCTGGTCGAACTCTTCTTTCAATGTTCTCCTTGTATACTCTTGATAAGTGTCAGATTCATAGACTACACACTCTCACGTACTGAGTTAAAATTTCTGAAAAGTGCTTTCGACCGCACCACTTTAATAGGATTTGTCATATAGAAAATGAAATTTGATTCTTCATTTATACGTTGATCACAAAATTATTATTAATATAAATTTTCAATTCTTAATTTAAAGTGTTTTAAAATATAATAATATTTTAAATATCAAGCTATTAATATAATTTTTTCAACCACTTCATTTTTTTCTAAAATATAATAAGATGGATTCTGATATTTTATTTATATCGACCATTAATATAATTTTTCAGCCATTATTTCAAAATTCTCATGGGAAGACACAGGAAAGTTGGTAACCTCCTTCTGATCTATTTGTGATGTGTTAAATCCTGGAGCTGGGACTCTTGATTCTGTTAACAAATTTTTTTGTCAGTATGTGTCATTGGTTGTGGGAGACTTTATGGAACTGTTTTCACAGTGGTTTGAATGAACATAATCAGGATTGTGTTGTTCTGTCAACAAACTCATGCTATCATTGGATTTTCCATACTCCATTTCCGCGCCCTTGTAAGAGTATGGAAGTAAAGATTTGTAAACACTAGTGGAACTTTGGAGGTTGTATTTTTTACTGCTATCGCTACTGAATTCATAGAGGCGGGTGGTTTGTTCTCATATCGAGGTGAAGTTTGTTCTCATATCAGGAGGTTTTTGACGGATTCAGTGGCATTATATCGTCTAGGATTTGTGCCTTTTCCCTTCCTCTCGGGACTCAGGACTCTCCTCCTCTCTGGTTTTTTCGGCATCCTGTCGCGCATTCTCCATCAACCAGCGTTTTTAAATTTTCAAATCGGATAGGTGATTGGTACACTCCATATGCTTAACTATTATCTGTTGTCTTTAATTCTAGCTCTACTCCTGCGGGTGTCATAAATTTTTCCAGCTACGAGATATCTTTGTGATCTCTTATTTTTGCGATCACTTACTATGGGTAGCTGGACCGTTTATTCCATATTATTTTATCTATTTTTCGTATCTCTCGGGTGGCTTGACGCCCCAGAGTATGTTCCTTCCTATACATTCTTTGACATAGGGATTGCGACCTTCATGGTTGGCGTCTACATTGGGGATTGTCCTGCTTATTCTGAGTATGACTGATCTAGCCTCATTTCTGGAGGAACTCGATCGCGTTGACATCACTGAGGTTGTCGTGCATGCGACTGAGGTAGCGGAAGGCGGTGTAACTTCTACCACTTTTCGGGTGTCCTATCCCAGTGGCTCTGCTCTTTTCTTTCCCCCGGATGTGGATCAGCCGATCATCTCACTATCTCATAAACCTATTTCTCCCTCGGGTATCTCTAGTGACTTCCCGTCTTCCTCTCGCCACAGAAAGCCTTTCAAGCTGGCGAGCGAGAGGAGACTTCTGAGTTTCAGTGACGATGTAATGATTGAGCGGGCAGAGAGTCTCCAGACCCGTGCTCTAGTTGGGCATTGGATATTTGACAAGCATAGCCCAGTTAACATGAACAACTCTCTCATTTCCGCCTGGACAAAGCTTCTGGGCTATAAGCCGATTATCTACCAGCTTCAAGGGGGCTGGTACAATTTTCACTTTGTTGGAATTAATTTCCAACTGCCCAGAAAAGGTAGCGAAGAGACAAGGCGGAAGGCCATTTCCGCGGGGGTCAGGCAGGCCGAGCCACTGGAGGAGCGAACCCCCCCGAGAGCTGCTGACGTCATCAGCAGCGGGGTCCACACAAATGCGCACATAAAATGGTTGCGGGGTTTAATATAATTTGCCCATCGCACATGTTTTAAATCAGTGGTTGGTTTAATGTTTTAATGTTATTTGTTTTATTTTTTATATGCAATATATATATATATTAAAAGGCCCGTAAGGTGAATATATTATTGTAATACACAGTATGTAATTTTTATTACACTACAGTGTATAAAAAGGGAAAAGACAGCAGAATTGTTTACATTACACAGAACAGTTTATGAAAGCACAACAATGCGGGAAGAAAATTTGACAAACAGTGCCACCAAGCCAAATCTGTCATCAATGCATTTTTCAAGCGGTGCCGGCATATTTATGATGCCATTAATGAAATTTTCAAGCGGTGATTTTTGTCAACGAATGACATTAAATTCAATCTGAGATATTTTTGTTAATATACAGAACAGAGTCATGTTTTTAAAATTAGATGTTAAGTTTGATGCACAGCAGTGCGTTTGTAAAAGACAGAGAATGTTTTAGGAAAAACAGAGTATACACAACAGTGTATGTTGTTTTAGAAAGACATAGTATTGTATGTTTGAGAAACAGTGAAGATCTTGTGAACTGTGTTTGAAGCAGTCACATATTTTGTAAATCCCTCTGTGTGAGGAAGAATTTGTAACAAGTTTTTTTATGGAATATAATTTTTTTTATGTGAAAACTCTGTCACAGTGGATGCAATTTTGAATATTTCTCTGTGTTAAGGAAGGGACTTTTATTATTTTGGAATTTTCAAACATTCCAACATGGTATCAGAGCTAGTTAGGTTATTTGAAGGTCAAATAAGCTGAAGGAAAGGATTTCTTTGTTGCAGCAGCTTCTCCAGTAGTGTGAAGACTCAGCCAAAAGAATCCAAAGGTATTTCTCTATACAGTTTTTGTGTTACTGCTGCAGAACAGTGACTTATTTTAAAATACACAGTCAAGTGTTTTTTGAATCATAGTTAAGAGTGCAGAATGGCTGGAGCCAGCACTGGTATGGGTATGGGAAATATCCATCTCCCAATGTTTAATGGAAAAAATTATGACTACTGGTCAATAACTATGAGAGCATTATTTGTCTCCCAAGATTTATGTGAATTTTTTGAGGAAGGCTTTGAAGAGCCAACAGATGAACATGAGTTTAATATGTTAACTCAGGCAGAAAGAGAGATGCTGAAGAGCAATAAGAAGAAAGACTCCAAAGCTCTTTTCTTTTTGTATCAAGAAGTTCATGAGAGTGTGTTTCCGAGGATAGCAGCAAATAAGAGGTCCAGAGAAGCATGGCAGACTCTTATGACAACCTATCAAGGCATGGAAAAAGTGAAGACAACAAAACTTCAGTTGCTGAGGAGAGACTTTGAGACTCTCTGTATGAAAGAGTCAGACACTATTGACTCATTCTTCACTCATGTGATTGGAATGGTCACACAGATAAGATCTCATGGAGAGACTCTTGAAGACAAGAGGATTGTTGAAAAACTATTGAGGAGTCTACCCTCAAGATTTGATGTGATTGTCACCACCATAGAGGAGACTAAGGATCTCACAAAGTTTTCAGTGGATGAGCTTCATGCATCATTGATGACCCATGAAAAGAGATTGGGTAGGAGTGAAAAATCATCTCTTGAGCATGCCTTTAATACCCAGATGTCTTTCAGAAGAGGAAGAGGGCAAGGCAGAGGAAACAAGAGAGGAAGAGGAAGAAGCCAAAACAAAGGTGGAAGAGACAACCCTTCACATTCACATGGAAGGTGCAACAGTCAAGATCACAGCCACGACCAAGGCAACAGCCAGCAGAGTGGTCAGCAGAATGCTCAAGGACAAAGGTATGATAAGTCCAATGTCCAATGTTACCATTGTAAAAAATATGGTCATTATTCTAATGAATGTAGAAAGAAGCAGCAAGAAATGGCAAGTAGAACTAGTGCAAATTTCACTAAGGAAAATATCAGCCAAAACAATTTGTTTTTAGCTTGTAATATGGTTGAAGAAAAGAATGAGGATTTATGGTTTCTAGACTTCGGTTGTAGTAACCATATGACAGGAAACTTAGCAATGTTTTCTATGTTAGATGAGAGTGTGCAGTCACAAGTCACACTAGGAACTGATAGCAAAGTTTCTGTTATGGGAAAAGGAGATGTAAATGTCTTAACAAGGTTAGGTGCAAAGAAATCCATAGCAGATGTTTATTATGTTCCAGGAATGAAGTGTAACCTCTTAAGTGTTGGACAACTTGTCCATAAGGGGTACAATGTTTTCTTTGAGGATGATGTTTGTACCATCATGGATAAACCACCCAGCAAACTATGTATTGCTGAAGTGAAGATGACAAGGAACATAATTTTCCCTCTAAGAATGAGAGCAGATTTGAAGAACGGTGAAGAGAAAGCAGCAGTTGCACAAGAGACTTACCAAAGCGAACCAAAAGATGATAATTGGTTATGGCACTTGAGATTTGGACATCTCAACTTTGGAGGTCTTAATTTATTGAACAGAAAAGAAATGGTAAGTGGTTTACCATTGATAGAGAAACCAGACAGCCTTTGTGAAGGTTGTATCTTGGGGAAACAACACAGAGAAAGTTTTCCTTTCGGGAAAAGCATAAGGGCAAAAGCACCCTTAGAGATTGTCCACTCAGATGTATGTGGACGATGCAAACTCCATCGCTTGCAAGCAGCCACTATGTATTAACATTCATAGATGATTTTACCAGCAAAACTTGGGTTTACTTTTTGAAAAACAAAAGTGAAGTGTTTGAAAAATTTTGCAATTTCAAAGCACTTGTTGAGAAACAAAGTGGGCTGCATATCAAAGTCTTAAGGACTGATAGAGGAGGTGAGTATATATCTAAAGATTTTTTACGTTTTTGTAGAGAAAATGGTATTCAAAAGCAGTTTACAACTAGATATACTCCGCAGCAAAATGGAGTAGTCGAAAGGAAGAACCGAACCATAATGGACATGGCAAGGAGTATGTTAAAGGCAAAGCATTTGCCAAATGATTATTGCGCTGAAGCTGTACATTGTGCAGCGTATATTTTGAATAGGTGCCCTACAAAATAAGTTATGAACAAAGTGCCCAAAGAGGCATGGAGTGGCACAAAGCAAGGTGTCACACATATGAAGGTTTTTGGATGTGTGGCTTATGCACACATTACGGATCAGCTAAGGAAGAAGTTGGACAGCAAGGGGGAGAAATGTATTTTCATTGGATACAGCGAGGAATCCAAGGCATACAGGTTATATAACCCATCCACCAAGAAGTTTATTGTGAGCAGGGATGTTCAGTTCATTGAAGAGGAAGCTTGGGATGGAAGCATAGAGAAAACAGTGAATGTTAAACACTGTTTATCTCATGATGAGAATGATGATGAGTTGGCTGAAATACATCCCCAAACAGCAGCACCAACACCGCAAAGCACACCCTTGAGGAGAAATGACAGTGCTTCTCCAAGCACACCACAAGGAGGAAATTCAAGTGCTTCTTCAAGCACTTGTACACCTACAGAAAGAGGTAAGAAATTCAGAAGTTTGAAAGAAATTTATGAAAAAGATATTGCAAATGAAGGTATCAATTCTTTGTTTGCTTTATATTGTCATGTTGATGATCCTGTTCATTTCAAAGAAGCTATCAAGGATGAGAAATGGATAGAAGCTATGGATGAGGAGATTAATGCCATAGAAAGAAACAAGACATGGGATTTGGTTGAACTCCCAAAAGGTAAAGATGTCATTGGAGTTAAATGGGTCTACAAGACCAAGAGTAATGCTGAAGGCAAAATAGAGAGACACAAGGCAAGACTTGTTGTCAAAGGTTATAAGCAGAAGCATTGGATAGATTATGAGGAAACTTTCGCACCGGTTGCCAAAATGGAAACCGTGAGAGCAGTGTTGTCCATAGCAGCACAAAACAAGTGGAAAGTTTACCAAATGGACGTGAAGTCAGCATTTCTAAACGGAGTGTTAATGGAAGAGGTTTACATTGAACAACCTCTCGGATATGAAAAGAAATGCCAAGAACAGGTAAAAGGGACAGTGATTTTTTGTGACAATAGCTCAGCTATTGCATTGTCTAAAAATTCTGTTTTTCATAAAAGGACAAAGCACATTGACACCAAGTTTCATTTCATCCGAGAATTGGTTAGCAATGGTGAGATTGTTTTGCAGCATTGCAGAACAGAGGATCAATTTGTTGATATCCTCACAAAGCCACTTGCGCAGAAAAGCTTTGAACATTTCAGAAAATGTTTGGGTATGCAGGAAAACCTAGCAGTTGAAATTAAGGGGGAGTGTTGGAATTAATTTCCAACTGCCCAGAAAAGGCAGCGAAGAGACAAGGCGGAAGGCCATTTCCACGGGGGTCAGGTAGGCGGAGCCACTGGAGGAGCGAACCCCCCTGGGAGCTGCTGACGTCATCAGCAGCGGGGTCCACACAAATGCGCACATAAAATGGTTGCGGGGTTTAATATAATTTTCCCATCGCACACGTTTTAAATCAATGGTTGGTTTAATGTTTTAATGTTATTTGTTTTATTTTTTATATGCAATATATATATATATATATATATATATATATTAAAAGGCCCGTAAGGTGAATATATTATTGTAATACACAGTATTTAATTTTTATTACACTACAGTGTATAAAAAGGGAAAAGACAACAGAATTGTTTACATTACACAGAACAGTTTATGAAAGCACAGCAGTGCGAGAAGAAAATTTGACAAACAGTGCCACCAAGCCAAATCTGTCATCAATGCATTTTTCAAGCGGTGTCGACATATTTATGATGCCATTAATGAAATTTTCAAGCCGTGATTTTTGTCAACGAATGACATTAAATTCAATCTGAGATATTTTTGTTAATATACAGAACAGAGTCATGTTTTTAAAATTAGATGTTAAGTTTGATGCACAACAGTGCGTTTGTAAAAGACAGAGAATGTTTTAGGAAAAACAGAGTATACACAACATTGTATGTTGTTTTAGAAAGACAGAGTATTGTATGTTTGAGAAACAATGAAGATCTTGTGAACTGTGTTTGAAGCAGTCACATATTTTGTAAATCCCTCTGTGTGAGGAAGAATTTGTAACAAGTTTTTTTATGGAATAGAATTTTTTTTATGTGAAAACTCTGTCATAGTGGATGCAATTTTGAATATTTCTCTGTGTTAAGGAAGGGACTTTTATTATTTTGGAATTTTCAAACATTCCAACACACTTCACGGCCTCGGAGGATGTGGGTGAAGTTTTCAGGCGCACTTGGGTCTTTGGACGTTGTTTTCTTAAATTGTATCGCTGGTTTGTTGGTTTTCACCCTACTACCAATCCCCCTCAATGCCACTTGGTATGGGTGAAACTCCTCGGTTTGCCTCTGGAATATTGGACTCAGCCTACTTTGACAACCATTGGTAATTGCATAGGAAAAAGCCGATATGTCGACCCTAAGTGTGTGGGAGTATTCGACAAGAGGGTAGCATGGATTCTCACAGAGGTTTCATTTGCTGGTGGACTTTAGGAACACATCGATTTACGATGGGATAATCTGTTTCATCGTCAACTCATTGATTACTGGCATATTCCTTTCAGGTGCCATATTTTTTTCAGAATAGGCACCTGATTCGACAATGTTGTAAGTCGCGGAATAGGCGATTTCAGATGAAGGATATAGTGGACCGGACTTCCTCCTATGACAGGGTGGTGGTGGATGTGGAGACCTGCACTGTAGATCCCACTGCTGACACGGTCCTCTCTCTAGGTAAGTCTAATTTGGAACAAATCCATGATCCTCATTATTTGTTCCACTCTATTTTTGGGGGAGGGTCAATTTTAGCCGAATCATCGTTTACTTGTTGGGAGGGAAAGGGTATTTCCCCCTCCTCACTGTCTCCTCTAAATATCTAGCCTCCTCTATGTGTCCCGAGTTTATCTGATCCCTCTCTCCATCCACCTCGGTGTGTGGACTCTCCTCTTTCCTCTTATCTATCCCCTGATAGGTCTTTGATTCCCCCATCCATGTCTCCCGTCCTGGATCCCTCGGTGGAATCCGTCCCCCTTTCCCCCTTTCCGTCTCCTACCAATTTTGTCGTCTCTGACTTAGCTTTCATCATACACAATCCGGAGGCGGAACTCGTTCCTCTCGTGGTCCACTCACAGTGACCACCCTCCCTGTCCATTATTATTAGCCCTTCGTCAGCCTCTAATGTCACTCTTCGTAAGGGAAAAGGTTGGCATTGTTTGAAAAAAAATATGTGTCTACTCGAGAACATGGGTTGGTTGAACAATTGCGGAACCTGCGGGAGGTTTCGGTTACTCAAGCCATCGACAAGGTCCTTA
This sequence comes from Pinus albicaulis, assembly GCA_034641835.2. NCBI lineage: Eukaryota > Viridiplantae > Streptophyta > Pinopsida > Pinales > Pinaceae > Pinus > Pinus albicaulis. The sequence continues at coordinate 81,411,437 of CM076584.1, read as the reverse complement.
GAGCATTGGAACCCTCCCATAAGGTTCCTTAATGATCCTTTGCTCTCTTAATATGCGGGGCTTGGGGGAGGGAGGGAAATTTGTTTCACTTCGAGATTTCTTTCTTTGTATAAATCTTGTCTTCATCTTCATACAAGAGACTATGATGACGGGGGATCGAACCTTAACATTTTTTCGTAAAATGTTTCCAATGTGGAACATGGTCGTGAAGGATATTCTGGGGAGGTTGAGCGGTCTTGCTGTCATATGGGATCCCAAGTGGGCATCTTTCCAAGCATTTATTTTTTTCATAGGTATCCTTCTCACAGGTTACATTCACGGTTTCCGTGAGCATGTCCTCTTGATTAATGTGTATGCTTCATATCGGGATAGAGTGCCATTCTGGAAAAAGTTGGATAGTTGTGGTATCTTGTCTCTTAATAACTCAATACTCGCGGGAGATCTTAGCTGTACTCTTCATCCTTGGGAGACTTGGGGGATTAGGGGGCGCAGCGACCCTATCTCGGATTTTGTGGGTGACTTGATCAGGGATTCTAATCTTTGGGATATTGAGCCTGAATTACAATGTTCAACTTGGTGCAATGGACGAAAGGGTGAGAACTTTATGGGTCGTCGTCTTGATAGAACTATGGTGCAGGAGGAACTCTGGTCTCAGATGGATGGCATATAGTCCCGGGTGGAGAACCTTCTTGTTTCTAACCACCGACCGATTATTATGGAGTGGGGTTTCGAACCGAAAACTACTGGTTGTCCTTTCAAATTCAATCGGGTATGGTTGGAGGACTTGGAGTTTAATAACCTGGTCTGAGGTTTCTTTAGTTCATTGGAGAGACTGACCGATTTTTCTAACATGGCCTTTTTGTCATCCTCCCTCTGAATACTGAAACAGAAGGTTAGAGTGTGGGAACACTCTAAAAAAAAGGAATTCTTACAGGCTTTGGATGAAATAGCTCAGGAAACCTCAATCCTATCTGACCAACTGATGAGCGGGCCATCTGAGGGTGAGATACAGATTTGGGGGAGGCTAAAGGAATTGGAACAAGAGAAGAGAATAATTTTACTTATTCAAGAACAATCATGGCGATTGAAAAGCAGGACAATTTGGTTGAAAGAGGGAGACATGAATACTAAATATTTCCATTCCTATGCTTGTGGAAGGAAAAAATAAAACGCCACAGGGAAAATCGTTAAACATGGCCGAACATATCACACAACTGAAGCAATTCAAGAACAGACGGTCATTTATTTCGAGTCTCTTTATAAGAAATATGTGGATCACAATGCGAGGGCTCAAATCTGCCTTATTGATGGCCTTCCTCTTATGTTCGGGGTGGAGGAGAACCAAATATTGTTTGACTCGGTTACAAAGTTGGAAGTGGAACATGTACTAAAATCCTTTCCTCCAGATAAGAGTCCGGGTCCAGATGGATAGACTCCTGACTTTTTTCTTCATTTTGCGGACATTCTATTGGATGATATCACTGCCATGGTCGAAGATTCAAGGGGCTCTCAACTCAACGATCCTCGCCCTCATCCCTAAAAAAAAGGGCTCTCATTCATTTGAAGGCTACAAACCAATTTCTCTGTGCAACACTCTGTACAAGATAATCTCAAAACTAATCGCAGAAATAATTAAATCTGTCCTGTCAACATTCATCTCCCTGAAACAATATGGCTTCCTTAATAACCGACTCATACATGATGCAGTGGAATCCACTCAAGAGATCATGCATTCGATTAAGGATCACCATCTGAAAGCTATCATTATGAAGGTGGATCTTAGCAAGGCGTACGATCAGGTTGATTGCACGCTCCTGAAACTGATCCTCCATAAGATTAGTATGAGAAGTGGTGTGGTTGCTTGGATAATGGGTTGTGTGACTAATTCCTCAATGGTTGTAATTATAAATGGATCGGCCAGTAACTTTTTAAAGCCGGGAAGGGGTCTGAGACAGGGCTGCGCCCTGTCACCCTTAATTTTCATATTAGTCATGGATACCTTCAGCACTCAGATTACTTTGGCAGCGAGAAGGGGCTTTATGCGGGGTATTAAAATTTCTAATCATAAGGAGATAACTCACAACTTCTTTGTGGACGATGTCCTCATTTTCAGAATGATCAAATTAGAATACTAGATTGAAATACAAAGAATCTTCTCTTGGTTTTTCGAAGCATCGAGTATGATGGCAAATGTTGGTAAATCGTGTATATACTATATTGAGGGTGATCAGGACATCATCAAACATAGTGGAGTTCTTTTTTATTTCAACATTTGTCCCCTGGAGAAAGGATTGACATATTTAGGCTTTCATCTCAAACCTTCCTCGTACAGGGTCTTAGATTGGAATTGGCTCATTGAAAAATATCAGAAAATGATTAATGGATGGACCTTGAAATAGTTGACTAAAGGAGGGAGATTAGTTCTCGTCTAGGCAGTACTGCAACATCTTATAGTCTATTGGGCTCACCTCTTCTTCATTCCTAAGTCTACTATAGAGAGAATCAAGAAAACTATGGCTAATTTCATCTCGACAGGTGGAAAGGAAGCCAAGAAATATCACCTAATCAAATGGGATTCTATTACTGTGTCCAAAAAGTGTGGATGATGGGGCATAATGGAACTGGAAACTTTTGGCAAAACACTTCTCATGAAGCCATTCTGGAGATGCCTGATGACCCTGGGTATCTGGAACGAAAAAATTACACATAATACCTCTGATCATTCAACAAGGACGAACTGCATTTATTGGACAAGAATATGGATAGAAAAGGCTCCTTTATTTGGAATGGCTTTTGAAACATTTGGCCAAATTTCCAAAAGATGCTTCAGTGGAAGCTTGGAAATGGCAGTCAGATACTCATTGGGTCAGATGACTTAATTGGATTCTCTTAGATAAGCTTGATCTCACAACATTTGAATCGACACCTACAGGGCATAGGACTTTTCTTTCTTGGACAGATGATAGTTCAATGGGAGGCAGAGGGCCCTCGATGGAAGACAGCTACGGAATCTGGCTTACAGGGTCAAATGGCAATGGAGTAGGAAAATTACATTATTGAAATAAAAAGCATGGGATGCTGTCACAACAGCTCCGACGACTAGCTCAGATGGGGGGGGGACATTGACAAATGGTCAAACCAATACATCTGAGACTTACAGGAAGTTGAGGGTCTCTTAGGGCTCACATTTTGTAGGTGTTTGGTTTGCAAAAATTTGGAAAATCAAGATACAAATCAAAATTATCATTTTCATGTGGCTTGTTTGGCAAGATCAAAATCTTACGTGGAAGAATCTCAGGAAGCGGGGCAAGATCGGACCTGGTATTTTTTGTTTCTGTATGGCAGTAGGGGAAGACAATCCACATCTTTTCTTTTTGTGTTCTTTTGCAACTGAGATTTGGAATATCTTATTCCAATTTTTCAATACAAAGGAGGTTGTTTTCAATTCTATGGAGGATTGTAACAAGTGGTGGTCCGAACAGAGGAAAACATTAAAAAACATCCCTCTTCACTTTTTATGGTGAGTCTGGTGCAGCAGGAATAAGAAGATATTTTATTATCACAATGTCTCACCAACATGGGTTGCATCACAGATCATCAAAAACTGGATAGGGATGCGGATCCAACACTGACCTCTAAAGGATTTGTCAATTAGAAATAGACCATTTGAATTTCATTTTCGTGCTCGTTTCTTCGATGGGGCCTCACAACACTCAAGGTGTGAATGCTGGGCATGGTTGATGATATCCCCACATTGCCACTACAAATTGAATTGGTATGGCCGGTTGGGTTCCAATACGAGAGGGGAAACTCTGGCTCTCTGGGGATCATTGTGGTTTTCTAAGCACCTTTGCATTGACAAACTTTGGGTTTTTGGTGATTCAAAGATCCGCATTGATTATATGAATGACCAGAACACCTTGGCCTCTGGGCACCTCTCGAATTGGTTGGACAGAATCAGAGCTTTCCGGAGATCTTTCTCCCTAATCACTTTCTCGCACATTTACAGGGAAAAAAACGAGACGATGGATCGCCTTTCAAAATTGGGTTTAAGGGGTGTTTTTGGTGTGATCCATTATGAACTCTTCGATGTTTCTGGACAAGGAGCTAAAGGTTTTGTCAATTTTTATTAGATCGTTGCTTTTGACTCTGCAAGGCCCGGACCTCTTTTTTTTGTTATGCTGTTTCAGGCTTAGCCTTCTCGGTCGATGGGCGATGTTCCACATCTTGATAGCACAGGGTCTGTTTTCCCCAAGCAGATAAGATTAAGCATGAAGGGCCTCTTTCTTCTTGCGAGATTAAGCAAATAATTTCTTTGTTTCACTCTTGGCCATGGAAATTTTGCTTTTCAGTGATGTTTTTGTTTTTGATTCTCCGTCGAATCCACTGTAATCTACTGAACATGAAAAGTTTTTATATATATAATTGCATATTTCGACATTGCATTGGTATATAATATATACCAAAAGTTTTTTTCTACTGGAAAATATATATATATGTTCGAGCCCATATGCACGCGAGTAAAGTCAATAACGTTCTTTTATTAAAGTTACCTCTATGCCTGCAAGGTCGGAATAAATCTCCCTCCACTAACTTGACAAGAGCCCGACTGCTCGAGGCGAGAAACGTATGAGGTAGGGGTTTGTTCCTTTAACGTCGTCGTTCACTGAATGAACTGAGCCCCGACTCATGCTATTTGGATTAGTCCGGGTGGGCACCACAAATGTTTTTTTTTTTTTTTTAACTAACCTTGGCCCGCCTTCAAAGCTTACTTCAATAATTGAATGTAGCAGCACCTGTTGTCATCACCACTTTATTTACTGTAATAATAATATATTTCATATTATTATCAGAAAACATATTATTAGAAGTAACGAATATAAAGTCTATTCACAGTTCTGAAAATTTGCTAATATAAGAAAGGTTTGGAACATTTTTAATCTCAAGATACTTAAATCATTTTAAATCATTCCAAATAGTCGTTCGATAATGCGAATCTATGGATATAAGGTCATGCGTTTGTTTAGCATGGATCTGTCACTATTCGAATTCCTAGAGATATCCCTTTAAATCTAATTAGCTTCATATCAAAATAGATTTAACCACAAATAAATAAATAAATATATAAATATATATAATTTTTTTTTGTTAATATTAAATATAATATATTCGACATCAATTATGATATTATAGTTCTGTTCAAACATGAAATTTTCTCTTTATTTATTCAGAGTCCCTCTACCATTCCGATTTGTTCCGATTCGAGACAAGACATTTCCATTTGTGTTGAGCAATTTCTGTCCCATATACACTGGAATAACCAATTTCAATATAATACAGTTGTTTTTTTTCTTCTGAAAAAAAAAACCAAGTCAGAAACACAAAAATAATCAAATTCGCAGCTATAGATACAAAGTAAATATTAAATTAGTCTAAAGACTCGTTGAACATTCGTTCTAATTGCAATAAATGGCCAGAAGATGGATTTCTCGTGGAGTTAGTTTAGTCTTCCAAAGTAATAAAAAAAAACTAAAGATGAGCTTTCAAATTATTATATTATAACCAAGCTAAAAGCAAGAAACTATCAATTTCACTGTCAATAATTATACTGAATTTATCATAAGCTTTCAAATTATTATATTATAACCCAGCTAGAAGCAAGAAACTATCAATTTCACTGTCAATAATTATACTAAATTTATCGAAATGCATTGTAAAAAAGTCAAACTAAATGCATTTAAAAAAAGCAAATTCACTGAAAACCTCCCAGTATTTGCTATAATTGCAATGAAACTGAAGTCAGAGGAAGGATTTCTGTTAAATGCATTGTAAAAAAGGCAAACTAAATGCATTTAAAAAAAAGCAAATTCACTGAAGTCAGAGGAAGGATTTCTGTTAAATGCATTGTAAAAAAGGCAAACTAAATGCATTTAAAAAAAGAAGCAAATTCACTGAAGTCAGAGGAAGGATTTCTGTTAAATGCATTGTAAAAAAGGTAAACTAAATGCATTTAAAAAAAAAGCAAATTCACTGAAAACCTCCCAGTATTTGCTATAATTGCAATGAAACTGAAGCCAGAGGAAGGATTTCTGTTATATGTCATTCTCGTACTATTCATCTAATTCTCCAGAATACCTTAAAAGTTGACCAATCAAAGAATACCTTAAATTATGATGATGATGGTGGTTAAACGTCCACTGAGACCAATCTTTGGTCTATTGGACCTAAAGAAAAGAGTTATTTAGTTTGATTTAAGATTTTATTCCTATGCTCAAAAAGCTTGGAGAGAAGCCTCCCGAGCTCACTATAATTTTGACATCTTAAAAGGCTAGGAAGGTTAGTATTGCAGAAAAGATTATGAAATTGAGCTCTAATGTGGTTGTACACGGAGCACTCTAAGAGGAAGTGATTTTCATCCTGGATGTTCATATTCTCACAGAGATGGCAGATCCTTTCCATCCATGGTGTTATATATATATATATATATATATATATATATATATATATATATAATTATAATTTAAATCAATTTTAATTTAAAAAATTACAACATCAAAATACCAATACATTTATTAATTAAATTGATTTTTATTACATTTATTAATTAAATTGATTTTTATTTTTATATTTAATTTTAATGAAATAATTTTAAATGGATATTTATAATTATTAAATAATATTATAATTATATATTTTAAATTAAATATATATTTATGTTTATGGACTTTGGATTTTGGATAGATTGATTGGGTGTTCTTTTAAAGTATTCTTGATATAAAATTATCTTTTTAATTCTTTCATCTTATTAAAATGGTATATTGAACATGATAAAAATGTAGTCTCTCATGCTTACATATAAAATAAAATAAATACATATTCACATCTAAATACAAACAAATTTAATATATTTTTTTATATTTAATAAATTTAAAATTAAATGAATTGATTCCAAGCTTTATAGCATCTACATATCTTTGTTAAATTACTTCTCTAATTAATTTTTCATTTTCCAATACTCCATTCTATGTAACCTAGATTGATCGTGATTTATTCATGTATTGTGATTAAAATCTTTCGGTGAAAATCACATCAAAGACAATTTGGTCGACGGGTTGTCCTCATGATGAACCACACTGGCTGGTTCGAAACGCGTGATTTTCACGGAAAGATTTTAATCACAATTTATGGATCACATAAGCAAAATTCCTAATATTTATTCATGTAATTTTTTTTTTGAATATTAATATTTCTTTTTATTATTATGAAATTTTGATAGCATAAAATGAATATATATTAATATTTTATATCATATTTTCAACTAAATGTATAGATTAAAATTTATTGTTATTTAAATGAATTGTGTTTTTATGTAACTAATCATTTAAATAACAAATTAAAATGGATTTATTGTATTAAGAAGATTAATCTTTTACAAATTAGTATACAAAATGTATTATTAAAATAATAATAGAAAATATTATATTAAAAATAATAATAAAAATATACTTACATTAAAAACTAAAAAATATATGTTTTGTAATAACAAAATAATTACGCCGAAAGGCGTTCTCTTTTTTGGCTTGGGTTGTGCAAACACTGTTCACCCGAGCCAATGAAAAGCATTTCTTATCGCCCTTCTAGCCAGTCAAATTTAAACATGTGGCACCTCCTCCAACCAATGAAAATCTTCCATTTGTCCCTCTTACCAGCTGTTAGTTTAACAATTACGTTTGAAAATCTTAAATTCAATTTATATAGTTCGAAAAATGGCCCGCTTACCAATGTTCTCACGTTCTTCGTCTCCTGTGCCTGCAATCTGCATCCACTATGACATTTCTCTATCTTCTTTCTGTCCATTATTTGTTTCGTGTATTAAGTTCTCCTATTCCGAGGATGTTGTATAAACTACTACAGGGCAGGGCATTGATGGTTGCGTTTCCTATTCCAAATTTGTAGCCAACGACATAACTAATTTCTCTAAGACAGTCAAATTTCATCATTGAATACACATCAAAGAGACACATTATATATTACATGGATTGTAGCCTGCAAGGCAACAAAATTAGTTATTTTTCTGGGCCACCACCATTTTTAGTCAATTTCATCTTCTTTTCCCTTCAAGGCTCAATTTAGCTCATTTATCCATTTCTATTCATTACATAGATTAGCGTCCTGAGTCTCAAGTTACTGATCATAGCAGACCAACTCGCCATTTTGGCCGGAACTCAGGGAGGTTGTGAATTCGGGATATGCAGCTCCAGTTACCACCTGCTGATGGGACGTGTGACATTTCTGCAAATATTTTCACACTTCACAGTACTCATATTTCCATACCTGGAAACTTCAACACGGTGCCATGCTAATAACTGCTGGGAGACTTCAACAGAATTCGAGGAGGGAGAATTAAAGATATTGCAGTACTGTGCCCATGCCTTTTCATGCCTCCCCTTTCCTGCTGTTGTACCCTTTTCCTTATGCCTGGGCAATCTAACTGCCCATACTCCTCATTCATTTCTATTCACCTTCTCTGCAGCCTCGTCACTTCATTCCACTGCTCATATATTCACCTTCTCCTGCCTTCCTTCTGTTTCAGCACTTGCCAATCGAATTTGCAACCTCAACGACTTGCCGACTTCCAGCTTGTAGCCTCACTAACTTGCCGACTTCCAGCTTCAAGGACTTGCGATTTCAAAATAACCAGTAAGCTTTTGTTACCTACAATAATAGTGGCTTAATTGGGTAGAAGATAAATGGCTACCATACCTGTTTCATTCTTCATTGTTGCATGCTTGTCTGTCAAGGATTTGACTGGTTCATAAAATCCATTACTTTGCAAATTTATGTAGACTAGAGAAGACATGTTTCCTAAGCAGGTAGGAATTATACCCGAAAAATGGTTGTATCCCGAGTCATAGTTTTGTAAATTGGAGAGAACGCAGAGTTCTAAGGGAATTCTTCCTCTCAGATAGTTTCTGGACTAAGTCAAAGTTGTTAAACTACGACATCCCCGCAGAGTGGGTGGAATGGAACCTTGGAGTTTATTCCTATGGAGGATAAGCATATATAAACCAAAGAGGGTTCCCAATTGGTAGAGAATGGGACCATCAAAGTTGTTATTGTTGAGGTCGAGTATGACGAGAAATGAGAGATTTCCGAGAACATGAGAGAAGTTTTCAAGAGCTCTTGATGTATTGTGGAGTACACAGGTCGGTTCTGGATGCAAATAAACACTTCTCATTTCTTTAGTGGTTCTCTCCCTCAGTTTCCAGGGAAGAATATGCCCCCACCTGTGAAATTGCAAGGTTTCTTCTCTTTGAAAACTTGTGTAGAAAACTTTACACACGAATCTGTTTGTGGCCATGAGATTTTTGGGGCCTAGGGCATTAAATTCATCATCTAGGTCTGCAAAACCAGACAACCTACAGAAAATTTGATATCAAAAACCCAGAAAAGAAAAACAATCTTAATCATGTATGATTCAAATCTTTATTTGTATTCTAAGTCTTATGCAAGTATCTCTATCTTCAAAATGACCTCTTCTTGGGTGTAACCTGCACACAAGAAACTAACTAACCATGATAATGATAATAATGAAGACTTTGAATTGAAGGTCCTAAATATCAGTTCTTCTGATTCGAAATTGGCTCTCCTCAATATACCGAGGCACGAACACATGAATTTTTTTTTTTTGTGTTTGCAATGTTCTGTGTTTAGGTCCTACCTAAATCATAATCTCCAACTGAATGTGTAGATAATTTTTGTACTCACCCTATTTAGTTAAATATGTTACGCTCTTGCATCTATATTCTCATTCCCATACTTGTATTTCAACGTACATCTTTCATGCAGTGTCCTCCTACCAAATCATGATTAAGTAGGGTTTGTAAACATTTTGAAATTTGAGGCTGCTGACTGATAGCTTTTACCTAATTTGAGAACCAAATTTTTGAGCATATTATACTTTCTGAGAACCAAATTCTATGCAAGACACTAGTGTTTATTCAGTTGGAATTTTGAAGTAATTGAGAAAATAGAGGACTTGTTACACTGAAGGTGATACTTTCTTAGAAAAACCAATAACTTACCTATTGCATTATTTATTTGGGTATCCATATGTTTTTTTAGAAGTAAACTAGTAAATAGGTAACAAGTATTGTAATCTTTATTTTTGGTGTAAACCATGTAGTCAACGTACATCTTTGATGCAGTGTCCTCCTCCCAAATCATGATTAAGCAGAGTTTGTAGACATTTTGAAATTTGAGGCTGCTGACTGATAGCGTTTACCTAATTTGAGAACCAAATTTCTGAGCATATTATACTTTCTGAAAACCAAATTCTATGCAAGACACTGCTGTTTATTCAGTTGGAATTTTGAAGTAAATGAGAAAATAGAGGACTTGTTACACTGAAGGTGATACTTTCTTAGAAAAACCAATAACTTACCTATTTCATAATTTATTTGGGTATCCATATGTTTTTTTAAAATTAAGCTAGTAAATAGGTAACAAGTACTGTAATATTTATTTTTTGTGTAAACCATGTAGTCAACGTTTGGTTTTTTTCTCATTGTGTAGGTTTGCACAGGTGCAAAATGTGAACAATAATCAAAACTTGCTGCAATCAAACTATTTTATCAATAATTTTAGTTATTAATTTTGTTTATTTTGTTTAATTTAATTTAATTGAAGAAACTTTAGGTAGTAGTGTCCTCCTCCCAAACCATGATTAAGCAGATTTTTTAGACATTTTGAAATTTGAGGCTGCTGACTGATAACTTTTACCTAATTTGAGAACCAAATTTCTGAGCACATTATGCTTTCTGAGAACCAAATTCTATGCAAGACACTGTTGTTTATTGAGTTGGAATTTCGAAGTAACTGAGAAAACAAAGGACTTGTTACACTTAAGGTGATACTTTCTTAGAAAAACCAACAACTTACCTATTGCGTAATTTATTTGGGTATCCATATGTTTTTTTAAAGTAAACTAGTAAATAGGTAACAAGTACTGTAATCTTTATTTTTGGTGTAAACCATGTAGTCAACGTTTAGTTTTTTTCTCATTGTGTAGGTTTGCACAGGTGCAAAAAGTGAACAACAATCAAAACTTACTACAATCAAAGTATTTTATTAACAATTTTATTTATTAATTTGTTTATTTAATTTAATTTAATTTAATTTCCATTTTTTATGTAATTTCACCTAGTCACCTTTGGGTGCAATGAAGAAACTCTAGGTAGCAGTGTCCTCCTCCCAAATCATGATTAACCAAAGTTTGTAGACATATTGAAATTTGAGGCTGCTGACTGATAGCTTTTACCTAATTTGAGAACCAAATTTCTGAGCATATTATACTTTATGAGAACCAAATTCTATGCAAGACACTGTTGTTTATTCAGTTGGAATTTTGAAGTCACTAAGAAAACAAAGGACTTGTTACACTGAAGGTGATACTTTCTTAGAAAAACCAATAACTTACCTATTGCGTAATTTATTTGGGTATCCATATAATTTTTAAAAAGTGAACTAGTAAATAGGTAACAAATACTGTAATCTTTATTTTTGGTGTAAACCATGTAGTCAACATTTGGTTTTTTTCTCATTGTGTAGGTTTGCACAAGTGAAAAAAGTGAACAACAATCAAAACTTGTTGCAAGAAAGGTAGGGATATGAACGATTCTTCTGTTTCTTAAATATGCGTACAACTAGTTTTTTGTCCTTGCATCTTTTGTTTTGGTATGTACAAACATATTCTATATGAGCATAATACATAGTTCATTTCTTGTTCACAAGTTATAATGTTTAGGCCTCTATGAATATCTTTCATTTGAGAAGGGGAGAAATATCCAGGAATTCAGAAATTGGTTTTGTAGCTAGTATGTTTTTGCACTATTAAGGTTCAGATATAAATGAACAAAAAGTTTATCTATTTGGGTTTTCCTCTTTATATTGTATTTTTTTTCCTTCTACTAATCTAAATTAGAGATGCCTTAGTCACACTCCCATTATTATTGTAGCTTGCTTTACTTTTTAATCCCTTTAATCTAATTTGGTCATTTCCGGACCTTAACAAAATTCCTTTTCTTACATAAACCTTGACTTAACAGATTAAGTTACACAAAGTTCTTATAAATATTCAAAGATGATGCCCATGGCAGAGAGGATTTGACATGTTGTTCATGTTTTCTTACCAATTGAAATTCACTGATTTGTTAGCCTTCTTTTTTTTTGGTTTTTTTTTTCTCCATGTCAAAACATTGAAAACAAATTGAAGTCTAAGAAGATTGCAAATTGATATTCTATGTTTTCTAGAGCTTATATGCATGTGCAGAGTTGTATGCCATTCTTGGTGCTTTCAGATTTCAATATTTCCTAGAAGAGTATGTTCATTCAAATGCTGAATTATCCTCAGTTCTCCAGGATATTTGCTATAGAGGGAAAGTTGGTAAAATAGTCATTGTGAAGGAGAAATGGAGTGAATTTTTCTCACTGGAAAACATTCATGAGGGTTTCCATAATTCATAAAAAAATTGATATCACTTTTCTTATGCATTTTTTCATTTTAATGTCATTTTCGTTTTGCTGGAGAACTTCTGGTAAAGGGGTTTCACATTGAATTAGAAAGCTGCTCTAGATAATTTCTATGCCTTCCTTAGCCTGATAAGAGTTAAAAAAATCATGCTTGCAATATTAAAGTTATACAGCTGCAAGTAGCATTTCTGAAAAGCAGATTTAAAAATATGATTAATTTGACATTATTGTTTTCTTTCCTTTTATACGTACAAATCAACATCCTCTTCTAAACCATTTAATGCCTATGGCTTCTTTAGCGTGGAAATAATTCAAAAAAACGTATTTACAATATTAAAGTTATACAACTTCGAGTAGCGTTTTTGAAAAACAGATTTAACAATATGAATGCTTTTAGAATAGGGCTTTCTTTTTAGTTCAAGATACAACACAACAGGAAAAGGACATTATTTCTTTTCTTTATCAACCCATCAGTTTTCCTATCACTAAGTATATTCAACCAACTTTTCTCGTTCTATTTTTTCCATTTTCTAACATACATTTCCAAACTCTTCGACATCCTTCTCCTCACCCTTTCAACATGCACGTGTCTGCTCATAAAAAAAAACACATGTGCAACATTTATTAAAAACAAAAACAACCCTTCACATCACTTCTCTTCTTTCACCTCCACAGTTTCTTTGTTGCTTCACTCAGTTTCAGCAACATATCAGACTACACTACACCACCGTGCTACCAGTTCTTCCTCCTCCTCTTAGTTTTCCTCCATTTCGAATTAGCACATCTCCACTTCGTATCTACTATAGACACCATTCACTTCTCGAAAATAAACCCGTTGACCTTCAAGATTATCAATTCTGGTTTCTTTCCTTCATCCCTCTTAAATTGCCAATTTAATGCTTTTCCTTCGTTTATGTACACATCTTCCGCTTCGCTTTCTTGACCTTAATATGTCTATTCGCTTGCAACACCTTCTTTTAACAAGCCGCCCCCATCGCCATGGAGACATCCTTAACTCGCAATGCTATTTCTTCATTCTTTGCTGGTGCTACCGACCTACAACCAACCCTCCAGGTCGTTGCACTTGAACAGATAAGTTCTACTTGGACTCCTACGCTCGCTACCACGTCTCGCTTTCCGATGGTGCTCACAAACATACCGTGTTGCTCCCTTATTTGCATACTGGTGTTGAACCCTTAGTTAAACTGAGAGGGGGGGGGGGTGAATCAGTTTAACACATTCATGGAATTTTAAAACTTTTTCATTAACACTTGTTTACACCTTCATTTCATGTTCAACTTAACATGTGAGTAATATTAGAATGTGAGCAACAAGCATTAATATAATGTAACAATAGACTTAATATGAGAGAAGCAAGTATTAAGCAGATAATATAAACCTAATCAACACATAAACATCATGCACAGAGACACCAGATATAAGTGGAAACCCATAAAGGGAGAAAACCACATCTTATTATTGTTGTGATGCAAAGGCAAGCTCCAACTCCCTCTCACCACTGATTTTCTGTAGGCTCCAACCTACAGGAGGCTCCTACCTCAATTCTGCAAGCTACAACTTGCAAGGAATCTCCAACTCCCATCAATTTTCTGCAGGCACCAACCTACAGGAGGCTCCAACCTCAGTCAGCTACAAATGACATTTTATCAAGCTACAACTTGATGTGGAAGCACCAACTCCCATCTATTTTCTGTAGGCACCAACCTACAAGAGGCTCCAACCTCAGTCAGCTACAACTGACAGCTATCAAGCTACAACTTGATAGGGAAGCTCCAACTTCCTTACTCTTTCAAAATAAAAAACTTTCTGATTTACCTTGGATATCAGCTCTGTTCTGTACCATCTTCACTGCTGTGCATCAGTCTTCATATCTGTCTTATATTATCTCTGCATCTTCTTGGATACTATATCAGCTCCACCTTCTTCTCTGCTCAACTCCTTCTTCTTCTCCGCTTCACTGATTTATTTCTGCATTCTTTAACTTCTCTGCATCTCGGTCTGCTCCTCCTTCTTCTTATCTTTTCTGCCTCAATTCCGCATTCTCCAACCTCACTCTCTCTAACCTCTTGCAACTTTCTTATTTTCTTCAACTTTCTTCAATTCTGCTGCACACTCTCTTCTTCTCTCACTCTTTTTCGTCAACCTTCTCCCCCTTGGATATTATCCTATTTTATACAAACTAGCTTCATGGCTGTTTGTATTCTACTGGGAATTCGAAATGGATAGCCATGTCTCTTTGCCTTCTACCTTCTCATCTCTTTTATCCGCTCATTCAGAAAATATAACAACATGCATTAATTTCAGTATTACAGTGGGAGCTTTTTTTTCCTCCGGAGACTTGCCAATGCATCACAAATAATAAAAAAATCAATTAAAAACATTTTCATTCAAATTACAATGAGAATTCCAGCTCAACTCATTTAGTCTTTTGGCTCGCTGCGCATTTGTCTTTTCTGTGACTGTGCTTTATCTCTTTTCAGCTTTGTTTTCTTTTCTGTCCTCTGTTGTGGTGTAACTACTGCATACATGTAACTGAGCTTTTTATACCAGCTGACTGTAAATCGGGAATTTTCTAATGCTTTTGTACTTAGCAAGTGTCTTGTTGATGTGGAACGTTCCGCAAGTGGAACATACATACACCACAATTGTTTTATGTTCACAATCGAAATAATACCATCTCTTTACATGCACACTGTAATATCTCGATACATATATATATGCACATTCGCTAATACAAGCAACCCGACATCCATAAAATACTGGCTGCCACTTATAAATTTCATACCTTTGTTAAACCCACAGACCTTAACAACGAGCAATATAAATTAAACTGGGGCCCAGCGCTAACAATCAACCCGATCGGAGGGCTCACGTTCCATCGCGCCGCAACATACAATCCGATGGATATCGCTCGGGCAACTTGCACGAGCAATAACGCACAATCGCGCGCCGTACTTCGGCTATCCTTCGCACACCTTCCGAACATAGCCATCGTCCGATGGAATCTTCCCAGATCAACGGTATGTATCAATATCGCACCGTGTCTTTGGTCGATGGTTAACGCGCGATGGCACGCAGTGGGAGGCGGTTTTCCGTGGGTCCACATCGCCACGTGTCGAATGATCTATGGAATCGCTCTCAACTCCTCAAATAACGCCCACCATGTAAAGGTGGTGCGATGAAAACCATAAACTACCGTCATTGTTATCTGGTCACGGTTCCGCTCTTCTACGCAGGGTTCCAGTCTCTTCATTATGTTTTATAAACCCATCGGGTCCGGAACTTAATCGCAATCGCAAGTTCCTGTATGGACGTTCCGCTCCCTTATATTCTCCGATGTGATTAGATTGTTCCGATGCTATCATGCTGGACTTCAAATGCTTGTTACTCATGTTTTATAAGCCCATCGGGTCCGGGCTCTCAATCGCAATCACAATTCTTTGGTTTATGCGTTCCGCTACCTTGTTTTTCTCCGATGCGATTTGGTAAGAGGTCCCACCATATAATACTTTGTTTTATGCGCTTATATAGGCTTTGAGTCGATGCGATTAAGCCGGATTTCAAACTTATCAAGCCACTGTTTATATGCCCATCGGATCCGGGCTCTCAATCGCAATCGCAATTCTTTGGTTTATACGTTCCGCTGCCCTTATAATCTCTGATGCGATTGGGTAAGGGGCCCCGCCTTATGGTACTTTTTTTCTTTGAATATCGCGCTACATATGGCTATACATATGTATATATATATATATGTTTTATTCCTTTGTATATAAAGCACAATATATAATTTACCGCTGGAGTATACGATTCCCGGAATTGGGTTTATGTAAACTCCAGCTGGGGTAGCGATTCCCGGAATTTTTTGCTTTGCCTCTGCTTGTGATAATGGCTCTGCCTCTACCTCTGCATGTCTCTGCCTCTGCCTCTGATAACCTGCAGTGATAACGGCTCTGCCTCTGCCTCTGCCTCTGATATAACAACTCTGCCTCTATATTCATTGCCTCTGCCTCTGCCTTAGCTGCTACTGTTGCTCGACCTCCATTGCCATCAATGACAATATTTCCAATAGTCTCCCCCTTTGGCATTGATGGCAATACACTTCCTCTGTTTGCCTGAAAGGATCCTTTCTCCTGTTGCTTGCTCTTCTTACTGTTGTTTGCTCTTCCTCCCCCTTTGACATCAATGGCAAGGGGTTCTAATTTTTAGTGAAGCTTCTATTCTCTGATGCTGTGTTTTTATCGTTTTTCAACATTTCATGCATTTCCAGGTTAAATTTCCTGACTTCGTACACTGCTGCTCCAAGCTTTTGGATTAGAAACACATCAGGTTCACTACTCTTCCGCTGCACCACTGACCCTTTTTCCATTTTATTGACTCCTTTTTGTTGAATGTATTATTGCCATAATCCTTTTGATCATGAGGACCTGTTTTCATGCTTTCCTTGCTGGTTGATCTCCCCTTGAGAATGATATTCTCGTTTCTGTTCTCCCCCTGAAACTATGCTTTATCTTCATATTAGAGAGCAGCATCTACAGATACTACCCCTAGTCTGTCTCTCAAATATTCAAATGGTTCTCTGGCAAGCGGTTTGGTAAATATGTCTGCTATCTGTTCTTTTGTTGGCACATACTCCAGTTTTACTATCTTCTGAGCCACTTGTTCTCGAAGAAACTGATACTTGATTGGGATATGTTTAGTTTTAGAGTGAAGCACAGGGTTTTTAGATATACTTATAGCACTTGTATTATCATATTTGATTGAGATAGGTTCATCAATGCTTACCTTCATGTCTTGAAGAGTTTGATTCATCCACATGACTTGTGTACAACATGCTACTGCTGCTATATATTCTGCTTCTACTGTAGACAAAGAGATAGATGTTTGTTTCTTGCTTAACCATGCCACCAGACTTTCTCCTAGATAGAATGCACCTCCACTTGTACTTTTCCTATCATCCACACAACTGGCCCAATATGAATCTGTGTACGCTATCAAAGTGAAGCTTTTGCCTTTAGGATACCAAAGTCCATATTGTGCTGTTCCTTGTAGATATCTGAATATTATTTTGACTGCCAGAACATGGTTTTGTTTAGGTGCTGCTTGATATCTAGCCACTAGTCCTACTGCTAGCATGATGTCTGGTCTTGATGCTATCAAGTACAGCAGGCTTCCTATCATGGATCTGTAGAGTTTTTGATCTATATCTGTAGATCCGTCATCAGCACACAGTTTGCATCCCGTGATCATGGGAGTTGACACAGGTTTACAGTCCTCCATTTTGAATTTTTTCAAAATTTCTTTTAAGTATTTTTCCTGTGAGATGAACGTAATTGTGTTCTTTTGCTGAATTTGAAGTCCTAAGTAGAAAATGAGCTCTCCAATCATAGACATCTCAAACTCTGTTTTCATCTCATCAGCAAACCCTTTTGTTGGTTCTTCTCTGTTTCTTCCAAATTTAATTGAAACATCAGCAAACAGACTTCACATAGTGTTATGAATGATCTTAAGAGAAGAGGCTTGATATGTATATGTATTGAATTTAGGAAGACATCCAAAAAAGAATGTTTCAATGCTCAATATCATGTTTCCATAGTAAAAAAAAATGCTGATCATTTAGCCTTTTCATTGACCCTTTTATGCTGGATATACACTTGCCATAACCTTTCATCCTGAGGACCTATACCTTATCGTTGCTCCATGATAACACTTGAAATTATGTTGATAGACATGCTACCTGTACCTAGTACCAATTGATATTACCTTGATAAAATATGTAGAGCTTTCACTTTGGCTAGCACATGAACCCATAGTTTCTACTATTGATCTTTTCACTGTTCACACCAACAACCATCAATATATTGAATTAGACCTTGGCATCATTAACCTGCTACTTATTCTGTCATCCTGATTTGAAGGAATGTCACTGCATTTTATTTTATATGACAGTTCCAGAATCATTGCTGCTTTATATATTGCTTTATATACCAATTCAATTGTTCTAACATGATGATCTTCAGGAAGACATTTTCAATTTCTTTGCTTGGAATATTCATGGGCAGATCACTCACTTAACTGTACTCCTCCAAGGGACATTTTCATAGATGAAGGAAGTAATGATACAGTGATGATATGCTCTTTTCTTACTCATCTTTCTTAAGGTGATTCATTGTCAATTCTAGCAATATGATGCACAATGTGATCATCATTTAAGGTGCTTGATTTTTTCTTTCTATTACCATGGCTTCTTGTTGCCTTCTCTTCTTCCATCAATCTGCTAGCTAATTAAAAAATCAGCTAATATTCTTCCTCTATAGTTCTCTGTTAGAGGAATTTCATTTCACTTCCTGATCTCATAGCTGTTCTCATTTCATGGAGCTCTTCTTAGACTACTTTTTGTGGGGACTACATATGAACTGCTCTCCCCCTGGGATGTTGCTTCATATTTATCACTGGTTGGATATTTTCTTTGTTTCCTAGAGCAACTCCCCCTAAGACTAGGATGTATTCATTATGTTATGGAGATAATAGGCTCCCCCTTTCTCTTTTCCTTTCATACTCTATTGGGGTTCATCATAATGTCTGCACTCCTTTCCGATTCATAGTTTTGTTTGATTGGATTGGACTTCATCATCTGTCTGGAGTTCTTTAATATATATGGAAGTTTACAGTCTTTTTCTTTGTGACCACGCTTAAGGCATACATAACATCTTATTTGACCAAGGTGCATTTGAGCTGATGTATAATATTTTGTTCCTCTTCTTGAATACATTTTACAATCAACAATTTTATGTCCAAAATTATTGCATGCATAACAATAGCCATGGAAATGATTTGTGTACCTGGTGAAAGATTGTCTTGTCCATTTTCTTGCTTGAGGGGTTCCTCTCTTTTGCTACATCCTTTGCTAGTTGGACCGGATTGGCTTTTTCTTTCAATATGCTGCATTATGTCTTGGTTTATGACAAGAGAAACATGTGCTATTTTTCATAGGAGGGAGGAACCTCCTTTGACATCTTCCGAATTTGTTCAATTCATCCTTAGGAGCATATGAGCCTTTAGCAGTTGATTGTTTCATCTTCTCATTCTATGTTCTTTCATGTTGCTGCTTGATTCTATTTTTTTCCCTGCAACTCATGTTCTTGTTGGCTTCTGCTTCTGTAGGAATTTGCTGAGTTGTTTCACTGTTCTTTATAGCTTTTACAAAAATGATTTTCTTGTTATCTTCTGCCTTGGACTTACTGGTTTCTCCTTCATATCCTATCCCAACCTTTATGAGAGGAGACCTTTGAGCATTTAGAATTTGGTCCAGTTGTTCAGAGCTTTTCATTTGAGGAGTATTCATTAATAAGTCTCTTTGGGCCTTTTCTAATTTCTTTCTCAGGCTCACTACTTCTTCTTCCAATTTTTCACATTCCAGGTTTTTCTCTCTCATTTGTTGCAGCAGAGTATCTTCTACTTTCCGTGCTTCTTCAAGTTGAGTCTTCAGGCTAACAATCTCTTTCTTATCTTCATACTCTTTCTCATCACAAATTTGCACCAATGTCTTCAGGTCTTTGTTTTCATGCTTCAATCTTCCTATTTCAGTCAAGGCTGTGTCAAGTTTGGCTTTTTCTTCAGCTGCAATTTCTTCATGGTTCTCACTACCATTCACACTAGCAGGTACCTCATTTGATTGAATATTTTCCTTTTGACCTGAATTTTTCTTTTTCTTAATTCTCTTCTCCTTCTTGACAATGCAATCCTCTGTGTCTACTCCATGCATGAAATGCAGTCTGTCCCAGATTTCTTTTGCTGAAGTTAAATCCATTATCAACTCAAAATCCTTATTATGAAGATTGTCATATATCACACACTTTGCCTTGGCATTCCGCTGTTGTTCTTGAAAACATGGAGAGTCTGTGCAGTAGCCATCACACACAAGCTTCCATACCTTAGGTTCATCAGCCATTAAGCCTGTTTTAACCTTATCTCTCCATTCAGGAAAGTTTGTTGTATTTAGCACAGGTACATTTTGATAGTCCATGACTTAACCAGATCTCCTTCAAGTTATTAGGCTTGCATCAAAGGAACCGGCTCTGATACTAATTGTTGAAACCTTAGTTAAACTGAGAGGGGGGGGTGAATCAGTTTAACACATTCATGGACTTTTAAAACTTTTTCATTAACACTTATTTACACCTTCATTTCATGTTCAACTTAACATGTGAGTAATCTTAGAATGTGAGCAGCAAGCATTAATATAATGTAACAGTAGACTTAATATCAGAGCAACAAGTATTAAGTAGATGATATAAACTAGATCAACACATAAACATCATGCACAGAGACACCAGATATAAGTGGAAACCCATAAAGGGAGAAAACCACATCTTATTATTGTTGTGATGCAAAGGCAAGCTCCAACTCCCTCTCACCACTAATTTTCTGTAGGCACCAACCTACAGGAGGCTCCAACCTCAATTCTGCAAGCTACAACTTGCAAGGAAGCTCCAACTCCCATCAATTTTCTGCAGGCACCAACCTACAGGAGGCTCCAACCTCAGTCAGCTACAACTGACATTTTATCAAGCTACAACTTGATGTGGAAGCACCAACTCCAATCTATTTTCTGCAGGCACCAACCTACAGGAGGCTCCTACCTCAGTCAGCTACAACTGACATCTATCAAGCTACAACTTGATAGGGAAGCTCCAACTTCCTTACTCTTTCAAAAGAAAAACACTTGCTAATTTACCTTGGATATCAGCTCTGTTTTGTATCATCTTCACTGCTATGCATCAGTCTTCATATCTGCCTTATATCATTTCTGCATCTTCTTAGATTCACTATCATCTCCTCCTTCTCTTCTCAGCTCCTCCTTCTTCTCTGCTCGGCTCTATTTCTGCCTCGAGCTGACCAGTTTATTTCTGCATTCTTTGGACACTACGCATCTGCAGTCTGCTCCTGTTTCTTCTTATCTTTTGCCTCGATTAGCATTCCTCAAACTCACTCTAACCTCTTGTAGCTTTCTTATTTTCTTCAACTTTCTTAAATTATGCTGCCTCTCTTCTTGCTCTCCACTCTTTTCTACACATCCTTCTCCCCCTTGGATATTATCCTATTTTATACAAACTAGCTTCATGGTTGTTTGTATTCTACTGAGGTCGAAATGGACAACCATGCCTCTTCGATTTCTGCCTTTTCATTTCTTTCACTCGCTCATTCAGAAAATATACCAACATGCATTAATTTCAATATTACAGTGCGAGCTTTGTTTTCCTCAGGAGACTTGCCAATGCATCACAAACAATAAAAAAATCAATTAAAAACATTTACATTCAAATTACAATGAGAATTCCAGCTCAACTCATTTAGTCTCTTGGCTCGCTGCACATTTGTCTTTTCTGTGACTATGCTTTATCTCTTTTCAGCTCTGTTAGCTTTTCTATCCTCTGTTGTGGTGTAACTGCTGCATACATGTAATTGAGCTTTTTATACCAGCTGACTGTAAGTCAGGAATTTTCTAACGCTTTTGTACTTAGCAAGTGTCTTGTTGATGTGGAACATTCCGCAAGCAGAACATACATACACCACAATTGTTTTATGTTCACAATCGCAATAATACCATCTCTTTACATGCGCACTATAATATCTCGATACATATATATATGCACATTTTCTAATACAAACAACCCGACTTCCATAAAATACTGGCCGCCACTTATAAATTTCATACCTTTGTTAAACCCACAAACCTTAACAACGAGCAATATAAATTAATCAGGCGAGGCTTAACAGTAAACCCGGTCGACTCCGCTCCATCGGCCGCAACATCCAATCCGGCGGATATCGCTAGAACGCTTTTCAAGTAATCTTGTGATAGCGTATGCGTGCATAGGTTATCTTCGCACCTTGGGAACAGCCACCGTCGATGGCATCTTCCCAGTTCCCAAATCAATGGTATGTCAATATACGCACCGCGTCTTTGATGCGATGGTTAGCGATAGCTGACGCGGTGAGCGGTTTAAAATAGGTCCACCTTTGCGGTAATAGGAATAATCATCAGATAAGCTCCCAACTCCTCGTCTGTACGGAAGTGTAAGTAGTGCGATGAAAACCATAAACTGCCGTCACTGTTCATCTGGTCACGATTCCGATCTTCTACGCAGGGTTCTGGTCTCTTCATTATGTTTTATAAACCCATCGGGTCCGGAACTTAATCGCAATCGTAAGTTCCTGTATGGACATTCCGCTCCCTTTATATTCTCCGATGCGATTAGATTGTTCTGATGCGATCATGCCGGACTAAAAATGCTTGTTACTCATGGTTTATAAGCCCATCGGGTCCGGGCTCTCAATCGCAATCGAAATTCTTTGGTTTATGCATTCTGCTGCCTTGTTTTTCTCCGATGCGATTTGTAAGAGGTCCTACCATATAATACTTTGTTTTATGCAGTTATATAGGCTTTGAGTCGATGCGATTAAGCCGGATTTAAAACTTATCAAGCCACTGTTTATATGCCCATCGGATCCGGGCTCTCAATCGCAATCGCAATTCTTTGGTTTATACGTTCCGCTGCCCTTATAATCTCTGATGCGATTCGGTAAGGGGTCCCACCTTATGGTACTTTTGTTCTTTGAATCTTGCGCTACATATGGCTATACATATGTATATATATATGCTTTATTCCTTTGTATATAAAGCACAATATATACTTTGCCGCTGGAGTATACGATTCCCGGAATTGGGTTTATGTAACCTCCAGCTGGGGTAGCGATTCCCGGAATTTTCTGCTTTGCCTCTGCTTGTGATAATGGCTCTGCCTCTGCCTCTGCCTGCCTCTGCCTCTACCTTTGATAACCTGCAGTGATAACGGCTCTGGCTCTGCCTCTGCCTCTGATATAACAAATATGCCTCTATATTCGCTGCCTCTGCCTCTGCCTTAGCTGCTACTGCTGCTCGACCTCCATTGCCATCAATGACAATATTTCCAACAACTGGCCATGCACAAAATAGGGACTTGAAAATAGGCTCCATTGCTCTCCTCAAAATAAGCTCATGCACATATGCACGTCAATCCATGTATGTTGCATACAAACCACCTCCCCCCCTTCCTCCCATTTTATGATTCTCCTCTTATGTCCCTTTTTTATTTCTGTTCTCATTCCTAAAATTTTACTTCCCCTCTTCTCTAATAAATTAATCGTTATTGTAGGTTTCTTTGTGTCCTCGTGCTCCAGGTAGTTCAACGTGTTGCACCATTGGTTGGTGACACATCCCCTCTATTTCTCTACACTGAACAGATGCTCCAAGCCACCTCGTCCTCCTCTTCTACCTCTCCCTTTTCATTTCCACCCTCCCTTGACATTCACTCATTGTCCTCCCAAGTCTCCACCCCAACATATGCAACTGCTCTCCCTTTTAAAGCACTCTCCCTTACTCAAAAATCTTGGTCCATCCAGGGCAGAGTCCTTTCAAAGACACCCCTTTGTGAATATAGCAATGCACGTGGCACTGGAAAATCGCTAGGGTTTGACCTTGTCGACCGCGATGATGATCAAATCCACATCTCTATCTTCAATGAGTTGGCTAAATCCCTACATGCTCTCATTCAAGTTGGCCACATCTACAATGTTTCAAATAACACCATAAAGGTCCCCAACCCTTCATATAACCATTTAAGACGCCCGTTCGAAATCCTCCTCTTTTCTTCATCAACAGTGTCTCAAGTCTTTGCTGATGACCTTAAAATACCTTCCCATACCTTTCAATTTGTGCCTATTAGTTCCCTCAAACTTTCACCTCCTAACTCAGTCGTTGATGTCATAGGTATTGTCGCCTCCCTCTCTCCTGGCTCTGTTGTTCGCAAACGCGATGGCTCTGAGACTCCCAAAAAAACTATATCTCTTCGCAACATGTCCGAGAGCAGCATGGATGTCACCTTGTGGGGCAAACACTGCCATGCTAAAGGTCACGCACTCTCTGAACTTCGAATGGCTCATGCAGTCTCCGTACTTGCAATCAGGGGGGGAAGGATCGTCGAGTTCAATGGAAAAAGTATCGGCACAATCCCTACCACTCCCCTACTTATAAATCCAGATATCGCTGAAACATGACAACTGAAGCAATGGTTTGATGATGAAGGCATTAAATCTTCCTCGCCCTCGCTCAGCTGAAAATACACCAGCACGAGCAAGAGGCCGCTAAATACAAAAACGATTGTCGACATCCTCTCAATGCCGCCCGACGAAAAACTCCCATGGATTTCACTCCGTGCTACTACTACCTCAATTGACAAGGATGATTTATACATCCTTGCATGCCCCCTTAGCATTGATGGGATGCAATGCATGAGAAAGGCTTTACGACAGGATGACAACACCTCTGGCTATTCGAAATGTGAAGGCTCCTTCATTGAGTGTGACTATTTCTATATCCTCCGGCTCTAGTTGCACGACCACACTGGCCACCTCAAAAACATGATCGCTTTCGATAAAGCCGCAAATTCCCTTCTGGGAATCTCTGCAAAGGGCCTTCGCCTCCTCTCAACCGATCCTGGAGCTGTCTTGGACATATATAGAAAAATCAAAGGATGACAATTCCTCTTCACACTATCTTTAAAGAGGGACACCTTCAACGGTGTTGAACGAATACGCCCAACTCTTATGCACGCAGAAGAAATCCCTTAAGCCGATGCATCGATTCTCCTCCTAGAATTCCTCCATCCTGCTCTTGCCCCCCCACAACACAGTCTGCCGTCGGCTTTAGCCATGCATTTCTGCCTCTCACCCATTTCTCCCCCTCCTCTCATTCCATACATCATTTCCCCCTAACACCTTTCTGCTGAAATGGCCGCCCTCCCCCACACATTCTCCATTACTTCCCATTGTTCCCCTTTCAGTATTTTTGAACCTCGCTTTCCATTCATCACAGATTTTTCATACATCTTTTGTAATCGTTACTATATCTTTGCGGTCCCTTAGACTTTCTAGTAGTTCTCCTAGACATATGGGCACCCACTTGTTTCTTCATTATGTTTTGTATATATGTCATTTCACTATGTTGTAATGGGTCTTCTTAATATATGAAAATTTAATCACGTGGTTTTCCCTTTCCTCCTTCATTGTTTCATCTTCTTTGTAAGACACACATTTTCTAAATGCAAATATCAATATATTATGCTTAGTATGGAAAATAATACAGAAATTGCTTCTTCTTCTTTTTTTAAAATACAAAATACGGCTTCGCTTTACTCTAGCCGATACATGCAACATGTTTTTGCTTTCAAAAAAAAAAAATTTCCATTTCAATTATCCAACACTCATTTCTACACAATCCGTATTCAATAAATTTCCACTTCAAAAATCACTCGCACCATTTCTATACTACTATTGTTTATGATGAAAGACATAACACACAAAAAATCTCAACAAAAACAAAAAATAACTAACAAAATACGAAATAAAATGCTTCATCTTCATGCTTCCCTCTTCTTTCATTATACTTCATACATTTGACATACCTTTCCTTATTTGCAACAACTATGCCAACCACACCAGAGAACAATGTGCAAAGGGAACAACGACGATTCCACTACGTGCTTAACAAAGAAATAATTAATGCACGTTGCCGCCTCCTCTTTGCCAATTGTCAAGCCAACCTTCACTCTTAATCCAACGCAAACCAAATTCCCATTCCTTCACAAAATAGCCTCCTTCCCCTACATCCCACCCAAAATTTCCTATTTCCCCTTCCATCTCCACTCGTTGACCAACCCTTTCCAAACCCTCTAATTCCTTCACCTCTCGCATACCCTATAAATGTGCCACCCCATGTTCCTCAATTTCCACCTCCCCACCAATTTCTTCCCATCCATCTCCAGCATGCACATCGTCGCTTTCATGTAAGGATCGATGCACTTTGTCCCATCCAAGTTTTCCCAAATTGTCATGAAGCTTACCCAGCCATGAAAACAGAAACAAATAATGGAATCATTTCTTGTACCTGTTGTGCTGGTGAACGAGCAACCCACCGTTTCTCCTCCAAAAACAACATGGACCCAGGTATCCAACTGCATGTCCTCTCCTACTTCACTCAAGTTGAAGAGATGCTCATTGCTCATGTCAACCTCGTTCTTCAAGTCATCCATACTATTATCTTTCCTCCGGATATCACTAATATTTTCACCTCTGTTCCTCGCATGTTGTCATAACTAGACATCCTTGTTGTAAAAAAAACTAGTTATGACGAAACATCCTATGAATTCTTTGTTAGTAGATCATGTGTTCATGTAGCTTTGCAATTCAAACTACAAAACGACCCATATTATAGAGATGTCCAGATTAACCAACTTTCCCTCTTTTCTCTGCCTATTGTACCTACCAACATTTCCAACATGCTACGCCATATCAACACAACTTCCATCCCACTCTAGGAAGCTATTCTAGAAAATCCTAATTTTGAACCTCCCCACCCATGCTCGTCTGACCTCCACCCATCCTCCTTTGTTTCAACTCTAACAAACTATCATTCAGAAATTGATGAAATACTTGCCTACATAGAATCCTCCAATTCCACACCCACCCATTCACTTCAATGTCCCATCATTGGCCTCTCACCAATAAATGAATAAAACATAGAGGGCCTCTTCTCCATGGCCTTCCCCACCCTCTTCCCCACCAGATCTTCCATGATTAACCAAACAAGAATTGAAAAATTGGATATGCAAGAATACACTTTGCATATAATGCGTTACCATGAAAACAATTTTGCACAACATCCTCGCTTTCGCTATTACTTGTACAACCTTATCATGCGTCATCGCAACCAAGCAACTTCCTCTGTCTTCATTAAAAGGGACCTTTCAAATACCCTTCCAGCAACAATCACTGAACTTTGCCACCACCTTCAAAAAATTCCACCTTCCACCATTCCAGACCAGATTATGCATTTTGGCTCATCCTTGAGTGGCAGTCGTTCAGTCTGGACCAGGGCTAGAGGGGAGCTCACCGACATGATCATTCAACAAGGTACCCCTACCATATTCTTCACACTAAGTGCAGCTGATAGAAAATGGCTTGACTTGCATAATGCCATGCCTTCCAACCCTCCATCCAATTCACATGATCAAACTCGATGGAGAATCCAAAACCTTGTTGGAAACCCACACTGTGCATCCTAATACATCCATTGCAGATTCACAATATTTCTGGAAGAGGTCCTACTTAAAGGATTCCTTGTAAAGGATTACTGGTGCAGGTATGCATACTATTCCTTCCCTGTATTTTCTTTCGTTACTTTCACTTCCACACATCCATCTTACTTTTTTCCCCTTTCTTTCTAAAGTATGAATGGAAACATCGCAGCTCCGCACATATCCATGGTTTCTTGTGCCTTCCGAATGCACCTACTATGGACACTCTAGACTGGACTAGCGCTTCAGATGTCTGCGCGGCTAAAGAATTTTCCGATACATACATCACTGCTTGGAACCTGTTGATCATAATTCATTTCCTATAAAATTTCATAGGCAATCTGGCCCAGAGCTCTCAAATTCCCCCTTTCAGCCTTGGAAAATCATTCTCATGCCCATCGTTACCATTTCCTGCCTCCAAAACACATTATCAAAGGTTGGAGATTCATATTTGAAAATGTTCGAGACATAGCTCCTTCGGCCCTAGCCCCTCTGTTCTTTTTCCCCATGTAACCTGGGCACCAGACCGAGTGCTAAAACTGGAGGCACTTATCACGTACGTATATCGAGCACGCCCTTGGCCATTGATCTGTACAGATCGAACGAAATTCACGATCCTCCATTCCTCGCCCAAAACCGCATCTCAGCCGTCCGATCTAACTGAGAAAATCAACGGTTCGTGATGCGCCTGTCCTGGTGATCCCCGTGCCCAAAACACTGTTCAAAACCGGGTGGTTTATATTGCACCACTTTTCAGCGGCATGCGGTATTCTTCAAAATGGAGCGATTCCACTCATTCCCCGCCGCGTGTCTTCATGTACGGCCCCAAAACCGCTCTCCATCGCGCATTATTGTTCGGTCAAAGTCATGCAGCGATATCCATCACAACTGTTCGATCTGAGGGCCTTCATCCGACGGTCATCACACTCTGAAGCTGCACGGGATTTAATGTAGGAAAATCACACCCCGGGCCCACTGTCCATCGTCCCCGACGCTCTTTCAACCGTCGATCTCCTCCTGAGATCGAACGACCAAGATTTCATCATCCCTGCCGTTGACCCGGTCTTCCTCCACGTCATCATCCCACGTGTTATCGCCCTTCTTCCCCCGCCATTTATATATTTTATTCATACGTTATATCTTAATGTTCTGCATTATAAACTCTGGCTAGCCTTTCCGCCATTATTTCCACTAGGTTTTCTTCGTCACCACCCTGCATGTTTCCGCCGCTTCATCACGTCGCTCTGATACACAGTCGCTTCCATTGCATTGTCATCCCCCATGCATTTGTTTTCTTCACAGCTTTGTGTGTTTTGCAGGTTGACAGCGATGAAGAATTATCATAATTCGCAGCATCCATTACAAGAGCTGAACGCACGTCAAAGGACCATTTTTCAGAGCAGAATTATGAAGAAAGTCCTCGGAAGCCAAATCGACAAGACTCCAATTTAAGAGGCAGGGTTCAGATTTTTCAAACCCTACAGGGACATTCAAGGCACTGATTTCACAGATGGAGGTATTAATGGGGCACATAAAGAATATATGTGATCAACAGAGAATTAAAGGCAGGTAGCTGAAGATTTGGGGGCCTTGTCCTAGCCTTTTGAAGCAGAGTACCAAATTGAAGATCCTGCACATCATTCAGAAGATCTATACACAAAAAAAAGTGTCCTCAAGGCTTTATTTCAACATAGTTTTCTTTCCAAGCAAGGACGGATATTTGTGTGATTTTACTGCTTTTCCATGTCCCTGGAAAGACTTTTACCCAGTGCATTTATTTCAGTTAGCAGGCCACAGAGTACAAACAACACAATATAGTCATTCAGCAGTATGGGCTCGAATGTTTCCACCATTTTTCTTTAATTATGAAAATTAAATGTTCATCACCTAACTCTTTCACTATGTTTTTGGTTTCTCCTATAAAAACCAGGAAGAAACGCATTGTAAAGGGTTCCAAATTTTTATTAGAAAATTATGCAGTGAAAGGCTTTTTTCATACATTTTGTAAAATTCTTGTATGAAGGCTCAGAGCCCATAGGGTCTCAGTGAGGAGGAGTTCTATCTGTCAAGAGGATTCTAGTCTTTGGTATTTCACAGTCTGTAACTCTCTTTATTGTGTTAGACTAATAGAACATTTCATTTCATCCATCTTCCTTGTATCATGTTTTGGAATGCGAGTGGATCACTGATTTTTGGTATGGATTCATCCTAGTTAATGCCCATGCTCGGATCAGTCAAGCACTTTAAATATGGCTCATGCATGATATTATGTTCCATTACTCATCTAAACCATACTTCTGCTATATTAGTTGCTTTGGGAGGGTGCTTTTAAAATTCTATTATCATGTATGGATTCTTAGATTGGTAATCCCATGCATGGTGGTATTGTATATCTGGGTATCAGCTCAATGTTAACTAGTATCTTCTCAATATTTATTTCACTACATACACCTTCTGATAATTTATGTCTGTGAAGTATTTCTGAATCGGCCCGCTTTGCAGTAAACTGTCTCTGAATTGTTTGTTGCTTTTGTATTAGAGTTCTGCATCTTGCCTCTGTAGTATCTCTTTTCCTGTGTCAGTTTCTCAGAGTTTGGTCCCATTCTATTTCATTTCTCTATTTACAGGAGATAGCATGTGAGCTGAAGCTGTCAACTTCTTACATTATATTATATGCTCCTTGCTATGCTAAGATGTCCTAGGCACTGGTCTATCACAACTCTAGACTGTCTCTACGAGCGACAACATCTTTCTGGCGCCGTTTCCAGGGAAGAATTTGAGAAAATTATAATCCCCGGGCCTCGAAAAAATCATATTCACTCTCTAAGTAGGTGAGCACAGAGAGTTGAGAGTTGTAAATCCCTCACCTTGGCGATTCCAAATTTGTTATTCGATATATCTATTTGCAGTCCTGGCTCCTCATAAGCCACACCTGAGGTCAGATACATCTAAGCCAAAGACACCTTCATTGTCTGACCCTGACCAGATTATACATAGAAGAAATTGAAGGGAAAGGAGATCAGCCCGTTCCAAAATTCCTAAAGTGTCCACAGAAGACTTTCCATCCTCTTCCTCTCAAGAAACTCAAGTGCCAAATCCCGACTCCACTGTGGGAGATACTGATTATTATTATTCAGATAGTCCACCCCGAGAGGGTATCAGAAATAAAAACAGTCTTCATCCTACTCCTGAGGTTGAAGAGGTCAAGGAAGTAACTGAAGTATCTGCTGTTAATAGACCTTTGTTCCCCTCAACCCCTCAAGCTGCAGTTGAGTATATTCCTATTATTATTCATACTCCTCTTCCACCTCCTCCTCCTCCTCTTACTCATCAAACTATTGCACTACTTCCACCTCCTCTAATGGCTAATGTTCCAGCCTTCTTGATGAATAAATATGCTCCCCTGGCATTACCCCAAGTGTTGAATGATATGCCCCAAGATTATCTGAAGGTCTTGCCCAGATTCAATGGGGAAAGTGAGATTGATGCACAAAAACATCTTGAGACTTTATGCTCCTTTGCAGAGAACTTTAATGTCGAACATTTAGATGTGGTCTTAAGACTGTTTGTGCAATATTTAGATGGTGAAGCTCGAAAATGGTTTAAGACATTGGCTGGCCGTTCTATTACCACTTGGGATAACATGGAAGACACTTTTCTCAGAAAATTGGGAGAGAAAAAGGATCATGGAAATTGTCTCATTGAGTTCCATACACTTAAGAAAAGACACAATGAAGGAGTGTCAGAATTTATCAAGAGATTCAATAAATTTGTCTGAGTCTCCCTGCTGATATGAAACCCCACCAAACTGCTGCTAAAGTTGTTTTTGTAGCAGCCTTTGATTCAGAATTTGGTTTCTCTCTCAGAGAAATAAAGCCCGCTACTCTGGATGATGCTTAAGCAGATGCACTAGAGTTGGAAGCAAACTTTTCCTCCACTGGTAAATCAAAAGGAAGGCCCTAACAAGATAGCAGAAGAAGGGGCAAAGAGGAGGCATCCACTTCTAGTCAGGACATAGACTTAGACAAAATAGAAGAAATGAGCAAGCTTGAATTGGAAGCCAAGAACTCAGCCTTCAAAAATTTCTAGAATGCTCCAAACAGAGGTTACAATCCTCAGTATAGGAAACCACCCTTGCAAATATTTCCAAGGGAATCAAAAGAACAACAAGATCAAGTACCACACTCATTGTACTTGGAAGGTCCAGTAGATGACTCCATTGAAGAAGCTGCCTATGGAATGGAGGATGAAAATCTTGCCTTCTCAAATAGTGATGGAGAAGAATGCTCATTGCCAGAAGAAGAAAAGACCAGAGACACTGAAGAAGCAGAATTTGATCATGATTGTAAACAGTTTAATGATTTCATGCAAGCACATTTCAATAGAAGATATGAGCTCATATCTTCTAAGAAGAGGACTCGTACCTAAGAGCAAGGAGAAGAGCTACCCCAAAAGGAAGCACCTTCTCAGAAGGAGACTACAATGCAGAAAGCCACAGACAAAGGTAAGCAACCTCTAAATAAATCTTTGCAATCTAATGATCAAATTCCTTCTTCTTCAAAGGTAGTCATTCCTCCTAATACCGAGTCTGTGTCAAAAGAAGTCAAGCCCCCAGTTGAAAACAAAGAGTCAAAAGAGGTTGTGATAGAAAAGTCCCCCCTTGCTTTCAGTCTGCAAAAGGAACTTGAAAAGGTCAAAATCCCAGTCCCCTTGACTGAACTGTTGAAAAAGCCAGCATATCAATCTCAAGTCACCTCTTTCATGCTCCCCCCAGAAGCACCAATCATCCCAGATAGTCTCAACCTTCAAGAAGAGAGACCTATGGTAGTTTTTGGCCCACACGTTGAGGAGATAGACCCGTCTACTCCTCCCTTTTATGTGTCTCTAGTAATCCATGACCTACTACTACATAACTTTATGCTAGATTCTGGAGCTTCCCACAATCTTATGCCTCTATCAGTCATGAAACAACTAGGATTACAAATCACTCGTCCTTACAAGGATATCTACTCATTTGACTCCAGAAGAGTTAAATGCTTGGGGATGATCAAAGATTTGGTAGTCAATTTGGCCCAAATCCCAGCAAAAAGTGTGGTAATGGACATCGTGGTGGTTGACATCCCAGCTCGTTTTGGTATGCTGCTGTCAAGGTCTTGGGGGACAAAAATCGGTGGATCACTCAAGATGGATTTAACATATGCCACTATCCCAGTTTTTGGTGGCCAAGAGAGGAGATTGTACAGGGAGACTAGATTTGTCAAGATGGTGACTAAGGCTGACAATTCTGTAAATTCACCAGTCTACAATAAGGACGGAGATTTTTCATGTTTAATGCTGGAAGAAAATCAAGATTATGCTCATGAACCATCCTTCTGTCAGATTAGGACTAAGCAACCTTCAGAGGGTCATGAAGCAGGAATATGGACACTACATTTTGATGGAGCAAATTCAAGAGAAGGTAATGGAGCCGGAGTGCTATTGATTTCTCCTTCAGGAAAATGGGTACCATTTTCCTTCAAAATAGAATATGAAGCCACCAACAATGTGGCCGAATATGAAGCACTCCTGTTGGGATTGCAAACCGACAGGAGCATGGGTATACAAAGTTTAAAAGTTTTGGGAGATTCAAAACTGGTGGTAAGGAAAGTCAAGAATCAGTGTCAGACCAAACATCCTAGGCTAAGGGCTTATAGGAATGAAGTTTGGGACATGGTAGAAAATTTCTTCTTGGCATTTAATATCCAGTTCATGCCCCGATAACAGAATAGGATGGCTGATTCCCTTGCTGTGGCTGCTAGTACATTTTGACCACCTCAGAACCCTCTTTTAAGATATGAAGTAGAGGCGCGTTATCGGCCTTAAATCCCAGATAAAATCAAGCACTGGCAGGTATTTGAGGATGAATAAAAAATGAAGAGATTCCTGGAAACAGTGGGAGAATTCTCCAATATGGAGATTGATGCTGAAGAAGAAGAGGTTGATTCTGAAGATACTTCAGAAAGAAATTGGGAGGAGAAAATGGCAGGAAATAAAGTGTTGCAGTTGAAGGGAAACATTATACCTAGAGGGATGGTGCCTTTAGAAATATTATTTGATAAGAATGATGTTCCACTACAGCCAAGCAAAGTGGTAGAAGAGAATTAGGTAGAAGACCTGAATTTGGGTACTGAGGCTGACCCCAAAATTGTAAAACTGTCTAGGAAAATCCCTGGAGAATATAAAAAGCTATATCATAAATTATTTCAGTCTTACAAATATGTGTTTGCATGGTCCTATCAGGACTTGAAAACTTTTGATATCAATATTATGCAACACAAAATTCCATTGAAGGAAGATGCAAAACCCCATAAGCAAAATCTCAGACAAATCAATCCCTTGCTGTTGCCTTCTATTGAGAAAAAATTAAGAAGCTGCTGAAGGACAAAATAATTGTACCATTGAGGTACTCTGAATGGGTGGAAAACCTTGTCCCTGTACGGAAGAAGAATGGAGAAATAAGGCTGTATGTGGATTTTATAAATTTAAACAGAGCTTCCTTAAAGGATAATTATCCATTACCTAAGATGGATCACATCTTGCAGAAAGTGGTTGGATCTTCTAGGATGTCAATGATGGATGGATTCTCTGGTTATAACCAGGTGGATGTACTTCCAGAGGATCAAAAGAATACTGCTTTCACCACACCACGGGGTACATTTATGTATGCCAGGATGCCTTTTGGATTGATTAATGCAGGGGCCACTTTTCAGAGGGCTATGGATATTGCTTTTGTGGGGGAGCAAGATAAATTCCTGGTGGTCTACCTCGATGATATCACTATATTTTCCAAGAATGATGCTGAGCATATTGAACATTTGCGGAGAACTTTTGAAAAATGCAGAAGGTATGGTCTCTCTCTGAATCCTCAAAAGTCTTTATTTGCATTAGAAGAGGGAAAGCTTTTGGGCCATATCGTGACTAAAGATGGGGTGAAGATAGATCCTAAGAGGGTAGAGGTTATAAATGGTATTGCTTTTCCCAGAAACAAGAAAGAGGAACAAGTATTCTTAGGGTGCATTAATTTCTTGAGAAGGTTTATCCCTAACTATGCTGAGATAGTTAGGCATATAACAGATATGTTAAAGAAGGATAATGAGGTAAAGTGGTCGCAAGAATCACGGGAGGCGTTTACTAGGATAAAGAATGCTTTTCCAGAAGCCCCTGTGCTGGCTCGACCAGATTATGATGAACCTTTCATGATTTTTTCTTTTGCATCACCTTATACAATAGCAGGAGTTTTATTGTAGAAAAATGATGAAGGATATGAGCAGCCTATTTCCTTTTTCAGTCAGGTGCTCCGTGATGCATAATTAAAGTACAACATATTGGAAAAGCAAGCATACGCCCTAGTGAAATCCCTCAAAGCTTTCCATGTATATATCTTACAGTCCCATATCACTGCATTTGTGCCTGCATTTGCTGTAAAAGATATCCTTATTCAGGGGGATAGTGAAGGAAAACAGGGTAAGTGGATCGCTAAAATACAGGAATATGACTTAGACATCCGCCCTACTAAGCTGATCAAAGGACAGGGGATGGCTAAAATGTTATCTGAATCAAACTATCAAGCCCTCGGCATAAATTTGTCCATTATAGCAGGTGAGGAATCTGAGGAGAAAGAAGAACAACATGGAATTGGAGTAGCTACTCTAGAAACACATCTAAAGTACCTCACTAGTTCGTGGTACAAAGATATAGTAGAATATCTCCTCACACTCAGCTTCCCTCCAAGCTGTGACAAAACTAAATACAGAGCACTCAGTTTGAAATCACAGAAGTAAATAGTCGCCAATGGCCGGTTATATTGGCGAGATCCCTCAGGCATCCTACTCCCGTGCCTCACCGAGAATGAAGTCGAGAGTATTATAGCAGAATTTCATGAAGGGATCTGTGGAGGTCACTACAGCTGGAGGGCTACAACTCATAAAATTCTGAAAGCTGGCTTCTATTGGCCAAAAATTTTTGAAGATGTTTTTTCCAGAGTAAGAGCATGTGATAAATGTTAGAAATTTGCTGAGAGACATAAATTAGCACCGTTTCCCCTGATTCTAGTGCATGTGGATGAACCATTCAAACAATGGGGTATTGCTTTTATAGGTGAAATACATCCCCCATCGAGTGGGCAACATAAATGGATTTTAATTGCCACTGATTATTTCACAAAGTGGGTGGAAGCCATACCTGCAAGGAATGCTACAGATACTATGATCATAAAGTTCATGGAGGAGAATATCATATCCAAGTTTCGCTGTCCTGCTAGAATAGTGACTGATAATGCACAGGCCTTCAAGTCTGTAAAATTTATGAATTTCTACCAGCAATACAATATCATACTGAGTCACTCTATAGCTTACTATCCACAAGGAAATGGCTTGGCAGAGTCTTCAAATAAAACTCTGGTGAGGGCCTTAAAGAAGACTATCAATGAAAATCAGAAGAATTGGGATTCCCAATTGAAATTTTCTCTATGGGCGAATAGAATCACCAGCAAGAGAGAAACTGGGAAATCTCCCTATGAATTGGTATATGGAAGAGCAGTTGTTTTTCCTATCATCTGGATTTACCAGTGGCCCGCTTCATGCAAGAAAGCCAGGAGGAACTTGATGATATGATCAGGAGAATCACTCAATTGGTGGAATTAGAAGAAACACGACACTAGGTGAATCAGAGGTTAATAGGATATCAAGAGAAAATGAAACACATTTTTGATCAGCATGCAAAAGACAGGAAGCTGTAGATTGGTGATTTGGTGTTCATATGGGACATCTGGAGAGCTGAGAAGGGAAAACATGGTAAATTCGACCCCCTCTGGTTTGGTCCTTTCAAAATTGTGGAACAAGGGGGCAATAATACTTTCAGGTTGGAGAATTTACAGGGTGACTTGCTGGACGCCCCTGTAAACGGTCAATTCCTCAAGCCCTACTTTCAATTATGATTCAGGCAAAGGCAGCCTGATGTACTATACTGTATGTTAGTTTTTGTTTTATTTTTGTTCGAATAATGTCGGTGTTGTGATGAATTATAAAGCGAAAAATGGAGGTGCTGGAGAGCAGAGTCTGCATACATGATGATCAGAGGGTCTGCGAGTTCTCAACACGCCCAGAGATGAACATGCCGTCCCCAGGTGGAGCCAATGTTGATCATAACCAGCTTCCTATTAAAATTCCACGGGAAATGCGGCCCAGGCTCTCAAATTCCCCCTTTTAGCCTTGGAAAATCATTCTCACGCCCATCGTTACCATTTCCCACCTCCAAAACACATTATCAAAGGCTAGAAATTATTTTGAAAATGTTCGAGGTATAGCTCCTTGGCCCTAGCCCTACCGATTTCTTTTTCCCCATGTAACTTTGAGCACCAGAATAAGTGCTAAAACCGGAGGCGCTTATCACGTACGTATATCGGGCGCCGCCCTTGGCCGTTGATCTCTGGACGAACGACATTCACGATCCTCAATTCATCGCCCAAAAACCGCATCTCGACCATCCAGAGTATAGCGAGAAAATCAATGGTTCACGATGCACGTACGGTGGTCCCAGGTACCCAATACTTGTTCAAAACGGGGTGGTTTATATCGCACGATTTTCAGCGGCGAGACGATATTCTTTTAAAACGGAGCGATTCTCATTCCCGCCACGTGTCTTCACGTATGGCTCCAAAACTACTCTCCATCGTGCATTATTGTTCGGTCGAAGTCACGCAGTGATACTCATCACAGCCGTCTGATCTGAGGGCCTCCATCCGATGGTCATCGCACTCCGAAGCTGCACGGGATTTAATGCAAGAAAATCACATCCCTGGCCCACTTTCCATCGCCCCTGATGCTCTTTCAACCGTCGATATCCTCCTGAGATTGGACGGCCAAGATTTCATCATCCCCGCTGTTGACCCGGTCTTCGTCCACATCATCATCCTGCGTGTTATCACATTTCATCCTCCACCATTTATATATTTCATTCATACATTATATTTTAATGTTCCGCATTATAAACTCTGGCCAGCCCTTCCGCCATTATTTCCATTGCGTTTCCTTTGTCACCACCCTGCATGTTTCCGCCGCTTCATCGCGTCGCTCTGTTACACAGTCACTTCCATTGCATTGTCGTCCCCCATGCATTTTTTTTCTTCATAGCTTTGTGTGTTTTGTAGGTTGACAGTGACGGAGAATTATCATAATTCATAGGACCCATTACAAGAGCCAAGCACACGTCAAAGGAACATTTTTCAGAGCAGAATTATGAAGAAATTCCTCGGAAGCCAAATTGACAAGACTCCAATTTAAGAGGCAGGGTTCAAATTTGTCAAACCCTGCAAGGAAATTCAAGGCACCGATTTCACAGATGGAGATATCAATGGGGCAGATAAATAATATCAGTGATCAGCAGAGAATTAAAGGCAGGTAGCTGAAGATTTTGGGGGCCTTGTCCTAGCCTTTTGAAGTAGAGTACCAAATTGAAGATCCTGCACATCATTCGGAAGATCTATACATAGAAAAAAATGTCCTCAAGGCTTTATTTCAACAGAGTTTTCTTTCCAGGCAAGGACGGATATTTGTGTGATTTTATTGCTTTACCGTGTCCCTGGAGAGATTTCTACCTAGTGCATTTATTTCAGAGAGCAGGCGACAGAGTACAAACAACACAGCACAGTCATTCAACAGTATGGGCACGAATGTTCCCTCCATTTTTCCTTAATTATGCAAATTAAATGTTCACCGCCTACCTCTTTTACTAGGTTTTGGTTTCTCCTATAAAAACCATGAAGAAACGCATTGTAAGGGTTCCAGATTTTTATCAGAAAATTATGCATTGAAAGGATTTTTGCATACATTTTGTAAAATTCTTGTATGAAGGCTCAGAGCCCATAGGGTCTCAGTGAGGAGGAGTTCTATCCGTCAAGGAGGATTTTGGTCTTTGGTATTTCATAGTCTGTAGCTCTCTTTATTGTGTTATATTAATAGAACATTTCATTTCATCCATATTTCTTGTATCATGTTTTGGAATGCAAGTGGCTCACTGATTTCTGGTATGGATTCATCCTATTTGATGCCCATGCCCGGATCATTCAAGTGCTTTAAATATGGCTCATGCATGATATTATATTCCATTATTCAGCTAACCATACTTCTACTATATTAGTTGCTTTGGGAGGGTGCTTTTAAAATGCTATTATCATGTATGGATTCTTAGATTGGCAAGCCCATGCATGGTGGTATTGTATATCTGGGTATCAGCTCAATGTTAACTAATATATTCTAAATATTTCTTTCACTACATACACCTTCTGATAGTTTATGTCTGTGAAGTATTTATGAATCGGCCCGCTTTGCAGTAAACTGTCTCTGAACTGTCTATTGCTTTTGTATTAGAGTTCTGCATCTTGCCTCTGCAGTATCTATTTTCCTGTGTCGGTTTCTAAGAGTTTGGTCCCATTGTATTTTATTTCCCTGTTTACAGGAGATAGCATGTGAGCTGAAGCTGACAACTTCATACATTATATTATATGCTCCTTGCTATGATAAGATGTCCTAGGCACTGGTCTATCACAACTCAAGTGTCTCTGGGAGCCCGAAAACGGAACCCTTGCCCCCTTCAAAATCGAGTTTACGAGATAAATCATTCATCTCTACGAGACCCATGCCTCCTTGGGACACATGAAATTTTTATGACCAATCAATTGCAATACTATTAACAACTTCTAAATTCCATTCAAAGACACACAACTTGCCACTCCTCTACATGTTTGCGCAAAATAAATAACGCTACAGCTTGCCGCTATGGAGCCCCATGGGAGGTTCGTGACACCTCATCTCTTCACATTGATGCTACTAGCCAAAAATTGTACTCCCCTGCTAGAAATGATGACAAAATAAATGTGCAAAATGCTCATCTACTTGCAATATGGAGGGAAAACATTGACTTTTAACCAATTCTCTCACGCCATGTTGTGTTGAACTACATTTCAAAGTATGCAGTGAAAGCAGAGGCAAAGTCTGAAAGCTACTACCAAATGCTCTTCCGTCTCTCGCAATGTCCCTCGTTGATGCTCCTACTATAACTGTCATCAGAAAATTCCTAACCGAAATGGTCAGTGATCAAGACATCGGTGCACAAGAAACATGCCACATGCTACAAAAACTCCCACTAACAAAGTGCAGTCATTCTTTTGTCTCCCTCAATGTAAAAAGACAAGTATTCAAATGTGTTTCACAGGAACTGGATGGTCATCTTCCATCGAAACCTTTCATCGCATCCTACATGAAAATACCACCTGTACTTGTGGGATTGCCTCTTATTGAAGTCGCATTCTCCTGGTCCTTCTCCTGCCATCAGAAAACATCACCATGGAAACACATATTCCCTCTAATGGTCGTGCATGTCCTTCCTCGTTACACCTCCATTCCAACGAAAGAATCGACATCCTATGTATAATTATGTTGGAGTGAACTCCTTATGTATTGCCCTTCCATAGCCTCCCTAATGACATTGGCACATCCGACGCGTCCATTGTTGCACACTGGGAACAAACTAGACACACGTATCAAGCGTGGCATGTTCACCATGCCCCGTCCACCCCAGACCTTTCTGACTCTACCTTTCATCGCCTGATGCCCTTCCCCATGCCCCCACCATTGACATGAATAAATGGAAATTTCTCTCTCAACTCCACCCAGGTAACAACATCCTCCTCGATGAGCTTGAAATGCTTGGCTATCGTGACTTTGATGCAAACCATAATTTGGGCCACTCTATAATCCCTTCACACTTGCAAGAAACAACCATCTGCTTCATTGAATTCAACCACTCCTACAAAATAATCCACCAAATCCTAACTCCATGCTCACATTCCATTTCCTCCTTGTCCCCAAGCCAAACCATTGCATTCAATATCATTTTCTCCCACTTCCACAACAACACCGCCACAACAATTTTAAGAATGATAATCCAAGGCACTGCTGGTACTGGCAAGTCGTTCCTAATTGAGTGCCTCAAAAATGCCTTCCTTGAAAACTCCACCAATGGAGAAAACCCCCTCCTCTTGCTTGCTCCAACCGGTGTTGCAGCATTCCACATTAATTCCCTGACGATCCACTCTACTCTTCGCATCCCTATTCTTTGCATCCTTATATCCTTTATGGAACCTTTAAAGGGTCAATCCCTCCTTAACCTTCAAGAATAACTTCTCCATGTCAAATACATTCTAATTGATGAAATGAGCTTCATTGGTCCAAAATTTATTTCTCAAATTGATGATCGCTTGCGCGAGGCATTCCCATAAAATAGAAACAACCCATTTGATGGACGGTCTATAATCCTTGTGGGGGACCTTGGCCATCTTCCACCTGTCAAAGACACACCAATGTATGTAGGCACTTCTCGTGGCACTGCACTATGGCAAAGCTTCAATACTATGGTTATGCTTTCAACAGTGTTTCGACAACAAGGAACAAACTATAGAAGTTTCCTTTCCACCGAACTCCTTTCCAAATGAGAAAAGCATTTTATTAGTGGAATGTTGGGCTCTTGAAAAACAAAGGACTTGTTCTGAAGGTGATACTTTATTAGAAAAACCAACAACTTTCCTGTTAAGTAATTTGTTGGGTATCCATATGTTTTTTAAAAGTAAACTAGTAATAGGTAACAAGTAATGTAATATTTATTTTTGGTGTAAACCATGTAGTCAACGTTTGGTTTTCTCATTGTGTAGGTTTGCAGTGCAAAAAGTGAACAAAAATAAAACTTGCTTTAATTAGAAGTATTTTATCAATAATTTTAGTTATTAATTTGTTTATTTAATTTAATTCAATTTAATTTCCATTTTTTATATAATTTCACCTAGTCACCTTTGGGTGCAATGAAGAAAATCTAGGTAGCCGTGTCCTCCTCCCAAATCATGATTAAGCAGAGTTCGTAGACATTTTTAAATTTGAGCCTGCTGAATGATAGCTTTTACCTAATTTGAGAACCAAATTTCTGAGCACATTATACTTTCTGAGAACCAAATTCTATTCAAGACACTGGTGTTTATTTAGTTGGAATTTTGAAGTAATTGAGAAAATAGAGGACTTGTTACACTGAAGGTGATACTTTCTTAGAAAAACCAATAACTTACCTATTGTGTTATTTATTTGGGTATCCATATGTTTTTTTTAAAGTAAACTAGTAAATAGGTAACAAGTACTGTAATCTTTACTTTTGGTGTAAACCATGTAGTCAATGTTTGGTTTTTTTCTCATTGTGTAGGTTTTCACAGGTGCAAAAAGTGAACAACAATCAAAACTCGCTGCAACAGAGGTAGGGATATGAACGATTCTTATGTTTCTTAAATATGCGTACAACTAGTTTTTTCTCCTTGCATCTTTTGTTTTGGTATGTAAAAACATATTCTATATGAGCATAATACATATTTTATTTCTTGTTCACAAGTTATAATGTTTAGGCCTCTATCAATATCTTTCATTTGAGAAAAGGAGAAATATCTAGGAATTCGGAAGTTGGTTTTGTAGCTTGTATGTTTTTGCACTATCAAGGTTCAGATATAAATGAACTGAGAGTTTATCTATTTGGGTTTTCCTCTTTATATTGTATTTTGTTTCCTTCTACTAATATAGATTAGAGATGCCTTAGTCACACTCCCATTATTATTGTAGCCTGCTTTACCTTTGAATCCCTTTGATCTAATTTGGTCATTTATGGACCTTAACAAAATTCCCTTTTTTACATAAACCTTGATTTAACAAATTAAGTTACACAAATTTCTTTATAAATCTTCAAAGATGATTCCCACGCAGAGAGGATTTGACATGTTGTTCATGTTTTCTTACCAATTGAAATTCACAGATTTGTTAGCCTTTTTTTATTTTGTTTTTTTTTCTCCATGTGAAAACATTGAAAAAAAATTAAAGGCCAACAAGATTGCAAATTGCTATTCTATGTTTTCTAGAGCTTATATGCATGTGCAGAATTGTATGTCATTCTTGGTGTTTTCAGTTTTCAATATTTCCTAGAAGAGTATGTTCATCCAAATGCTGAATTATCCTCAATTCTCCAGGATATTTGCTACAGAGGGAAAGCTGGTAAACTAGTCATTGTCAAGGAGAAATGGAGTGACTTTTTCTCACTAGAAAATATTCATGAGAGTTTCCACAATTTATAAAAAAATTGGTATAACTTTTCTTATGGATTTTTTTCATTTTAATGTAATTTTCCTTTAGCTAGAGAACTTCTGGTAAAGAGTTTCACATTGAATTAGAAAGTTTCTCTAGATAATTTCTATGCCTTCCTTAGCCCGAGAAGAGTTAAAAAAAAAACATGCTTGTTGAAGTTATACAACTACAAGTAGCATTTCTGAAAAGCAGATTTAAAAATATGATTAATTTGACAGTGTTGTTTTCTTTCCTTTTATATGTACAAACCAACATCATCTTCTAAACCATTTAATGCCTATGGCTTCTTTAGCGTGGAAATAATTCAAAAGAACACATTTACAATATTAAAGTTATACAACTTTCAGTAGCGTTTTTGAAAAAAAGATCTAACAATATGAATGCTTTTAGAGTAGGGCTTTCTTTTTAGTTCAAGATACAACACAACGAGAAAAGAACATTATTTCTTTTTTTATCAACCCATCACTTTTCCTATCGCCAAGTATATTCAACCAACTTTTCTCAGTGTATTTTTTCCCTTTTATACCATACATTTCCAAACTCTTCGACATCCTTCTCCTCACCCTTTCAACATGCACGTGTTTGCTCATTAAAAAAACACATGTGTAGCATCTATTAAAAACAAAACAACCCTTCACATCACTTCTCTTCTTTCACCTCCACATTTTCTTTATTGCTTTGCTCAGTTTCAGTAACATATTAGACTGCACTACATCACCGTGATGCCACTTCTTCCTCCTCTTGTTAGTTTTCCTCCATTCCGAATTAGCACATCTCCACTTCGTATCTACTATAGACGCCATTCACTTCTCGAAATTAAACCCGTTCGACCTTGAAGATTATCGACTATGGTTTCTTTCCTTCATCTCTCTTAAATTGGCAATTTATAACTTTTCCTTCGTTTATGTACA
The DNA here is from genome assembly GCA_034641835.2 of Pinus albicaulis. Classification (NCBI taxonomy): domain Eukaryota; kingdom Viridiplantae; phylum Streptophyta; class Pinopsida; order Pinales; family Pinaceae; genus Pinus; species Pinus albicaulis. The sequence continues at coordinate 81,367,598 of CM076584.1, read as the reverse complement.
CACCTTCTGCTTCACTTTCTTGACCTTATATGTCTATTCGCTTGCAGCACCTTATTTTAACAAGTCGCCTGCATCGCCATGGAGACATCCTTAACTCGCAATGCTCTTTCTTCGCTCCTCGCTGGTGCTACCAACCTGCAACCAACCGTCCAAGTTGTTGCACTTGAAAAAATAAGTTCTACTCAGACTCCAACGCCTCGCTACCACGTCTCACTTTCTGATGGTGCTCACAAACATATTGTTCTTCTCCCTCCTTCGCATACTGGCCTTGCGCAAAACGAGGACTTGCAAATAGGCTCCATTGTTCTCCTCAAAAGAAGCTCGTGCACGTATGCGCATCAATCCATGTACGTTGCGTACAACCCACCTCCCCCCTTCCTCCCCTTTAATGATTCTCCTCTTATGTCCCTTTTTTATTTATGTTCTCATTCCTGAAATTTTTCTTCCCCTCTTCGCTAATAAATTGCTCGTTCTTGCAGGTCGCTTTGTGTCCTTGAGCTCCAAGTAGTCCAGCGTGTTGCACCATTGGTTGGTGACCCATCCCCTCTTATTCTCTTCGTTGAACAGATGCTCCAAGCCACCTCGTCCTCCTCTTCTGCCTCCCCCTTTTCATCGCCACCCTCCCTTGAAATTCACTCGTTGTCCTCCCAAGACTCCACCCCAACATTTGCAACTGCTCTCCCTTTTAAAGCACTCTCCCCTACTCGAAAATCTTGGTCCATCCAGGGCAGAGTCCTTTCAAAGACACCACTTCGTGAATATAGCAATGCATGTGGCACTGGAAAATCGCTAGGGTTTGACCTTGTTGACCGTGACAGCGATCAAATACACGTCTCCGCCTTCAATGAGTTGGCAGAATCCCTACACGCTCTCATTCAAGTTGGCCACATGTACAATGTTGCAAATGGCACCATAAAGGTCCCCGACCCTTCATATAACCATCTAAGATGCCCGTTCCAAACCCTCCTCTTCCCTTCATCAACAGTGTCTCAACTCTTCGCTGATGACCTTACAATCCCTTCCCATACCTTTCAATTTGTGCCTATAAGTTCCCTCAAACTTTCACCTCCTAACTCGATCGTTGATGTCATAAGTATTATCGCCTCCCTCTCTCCTACCTCTGTTGTTCGCAAACGCGATGGCTCTGAGACTCCAAAAAAAACTAAATCTCTTCGCGACATGTCTGTGAGCAGCATCGATGTCACCTTGTGTGGCAAACAATGCCATGTTGAAGGTCGCACACTCTCTGAACTTCGCAGGACTCGTGTAGTTTCCGTACTTGCAATCAGGGGGGAGGATCCTTGAGTTCAATGGCCAAACTATCGGCATAATCCCTACCAATTCCCTACTTATAAATCCAAATATCGTTGAGACACAACAACTGAAGCAATGGTTTGACGAAGAAGGCAATAAATCTTCCTCGCCCTCTCTCAACCGAAAATACACCGGCACGAGCAATAGGCCGCTAAATACAAAAACAATTGTTGACATTCTCTCAATGGAGACTGATGAAAAAGTCCCATGGATTTCACTCCGTGCTACTGCTACTTCAATTGACATGGATGATTTCTACTTCCTTACATGCCCCCTTAGCATTGATGGGATGCAATGCATGAGAAAGGCTTTACGACAAGATGACAACACCTGGCGCTATACGAAATGTGAAGGCTCCTTCATCGAGTGCGACTACCGCTACATCCTCCGGCTCCAGTTGCACGACCACACTGGCCACCTCGAAAACGTGGTCACTTTCGACGAAGCCGCAAATGACCTTCTGGGCATCTCTGCAAAGGACCTTTGCCTCCTCTCAACCAATCCTGGAGCTGCCCTGGACATATATAGCGAAATCAAAGGACGACAATTCCTCTTCACACTATATTTAAAGAGGGACACTATCTTTAAAGAGGGACACCTTCAACGGTGTTGAACGACTATGCCCAACTCTTATGCACGCAGAAGAACTCTCTTATGCCGATGCATTGACTCTCCTCCTACAAGTCCTCCATCTGCTCTTGCCCCCCCCCCCCCCCCCCCCCAACACAGTCTTTTTCAGCTTTAGCCATGCATTTCTACCTCTCACCCATTTCTCCCCCTCATCTCATTCCCCCCTAACACCTTTCTGCTAAAATGGCCACCCTCCCCCACACATTCTCCATTACTTCCCATCATTCCCCTTTCAGTTTTTTTGAACCTCGTTTTCCATTCATCATAGATTTTGCATACATCTTTTGTAATCGTTACTATATCTTTGTGGCCCCTTAGACTTTCTAGTAGTTTTCCTAGACATATGGGCACCCACTCAATTCTTCAATATGTTTTGTATATATGTCATTTCACTATGTTGTAATGGGTCTTCTTAATATATGGACATTTAATCACGTGGTTTTCCCTTTCCTCCTTCATTTTTTCGTATTCTTTGTAAGACACACATTTTCTAAATGCATATGTCAATATGTTATGCTTAGTATGGAAAATAATATAGAATTTTTTATTTTTATTTTTGTAAAATACAAAATATGGCTTCGCTTTACTCTAGCCGATACATGCAACATGTTGTTGCTTTCAAAACAAATATTTTTCCATTTCAATTATCCAACACTCATTTCTACACAACCTGTATTCAATACATTTCCGCTTCAAAAATCACTGGCACCATTTCTATACTACTATTGTTTATGATGAAAGACATAACACAAAAAAAATCTCAACATAAACAAAAAATAACTAACAAAATAGGAAATAAAATGCTTCATCTTCATGCTTCCCTTTTCTTTCATTATATTTCATACATTTGGCATACCTTTCCTTATTTGCAACAACTATGCCAACCACACCAGAGAACAATGTGCAAAGGGAACAATGACGATGCCACTGCGCGCTTAAAAAAGAAAGAATTAATGCATGTCGCCACCTCCTCTTTTCCAATCGTCAAGCCAACCTTCACTCTTAATCCAACGCAAAACAAACTCCCATTCCTTAAAAAAATAGCCTCCTTCCCCTACATCCCACCCAAAATTTCCCAGTTTCCCTTCCATCTCCACTCGTTGACCAACCCTTTCCAAACCCTCTAATTCCTTCACCTCTCTCATACCCTGCAAATGTGCCACCCCATGTTCCTCAATTTCCACCTCCCCAACAATTTCTGCCCATCCATATCCAACATGCACATCGTCGCTTTCATGTAAGGATCGATGCACTTTGTCCCATCCAAGTTTTCCCAAATTGTCATGAAGCTTACCCAGCCATGAAAACAGAAACAAATAATGGAATCATTTCTTGTACTTGTTGTGCTGGTGAATGAACAACCCACCGTTTCTCATCCAAAAACAACATGGACCCAGGTATCCAACTGCATGTCCTCTCCTACTTCACTCAAGTTGAAGAGATGCTCATTGCTCATGTCAACCTCATTCTTCAAGTCATCCATACTATTAGCTTTCCTCAAGATATCACTAATATTGTCACCTCTCTTCCTCGCATGTTGTCATAACTAGACATCCTTGTTGTAAAAAAAACTAGTTATGACGAAACATCCTATGAGTTCTTTGTTAGTAGATCATGTGTTCATGCAGCTTTGCAATTCAAACTACAAAATGACCCATATTACAGAGATGTACAGATTAACCAAATTTCCCTCTTTGCTCTGCCTATTGCACCTACCAACATTTCCAACATGCTACGCCATATCAACACAACTTCCATCCCACTCTAGGAAGCTATTCCAGAAAAACCTAATTGTGAACCTTCCCACCCATGCTCGTCTGACCTCCACCCATCCTCCTTTGTTTCAACTCTACCAAACTATCATTCAGAAATTGATGAAATACTTGCCTACATAGAATCCTCCAATTCCACACCCACCCTTTCACTTCAATGTCCCATCATTGGCCTCTCCCCAATAAATGAATACAACACAGAGGGCCTCTTCTCCATGACCTTCCCCACCATCTTCCCCACCAGATCTACCATGATTAACCAACTAAGAATTGCAAAAGTGGATATGCAAGAATGCACTTTGCATCTAATGCGCTACCATGACAACCATTTTGCACAACATCCTCGCTTTCGCTATTACTTGTAAAACCTTATCATGCACCATCGCAGCCAAGCAACTGCCTCTTTCTTCATTAAAAGGGACCTTTCAAATACCATTATGGCAACAATCGCTGACCTTCGCCACCACCTTCAACGATTCTAGACCAGATTATGCGTTTTGGGTCATCCTTGAGTGGGAGTCATTCATTCTGGACCAGGGCTAGAGGGGAGCTCACTGACATGATCATTCAACAAGGTACCCCTACCATATTATTCACACTAAGTGCAGCTGATAGAAAATGGATTGACTTGCATAATTCCATGCCTTCCAACCCTCCATCCAATTCACATGATCAAACTCGATGGAGAATCCAAAACCTTGTTGGAAACCCACATTGTGCATCCCAATACTTCCATTGCAGATTCACAATATTCCTAGAAGAGGTCCTACTTAAAGGATTCCTTGTAAAGGATTACTGGTGCAGGTATGCATACTATTCCTTCCCTGTCTTTTCTTTCGTTACTTTCACTTCCACAAATCCATCTTAATTTTTTTCCCCTTTCTTTCTAAAGTATGAATGGAAACATTGCAGATTTTCACATATCCATGGTTTCTTGCGGCTTTCGAATGCACCTACTATGGACACTCTAGACTGGAATAACGCTTCAAATGTCTACGCAGCTAAAGAATTTTCCGATACATACATCACTACTTGGAACCCTTGCCCCCTTCAAAATCGAGCTCTTGGGATAAATCATTCATCTCTACGAGACCCATGCCTCCTTGGGACACATGAAATTTTTACGGCCAATCAATTGCAAGACTATGAATAAATTCTGAATTCCATTCAAAGACACACAACTTGCCACTTCACTACATGTTTGCGCAAAAGAAATAACGCTACAACTTGCTGCTATGGAGCCCCATGGGACGTTCACGGCACCTCATCTCTTCAAATTGATGCTACTGGCCGAAAATTGTACTCCCCTTCTAGAAATGATGACAAACTAAACGTGCACAATGCTCATCTTCTTGCAAAATGGAGGACCAACATTGACTTTCAACTAGTTCTCTCACACCATGCTGTGTTGAACTACATTTCAAAGTATGCAGTGAAAGCAGAGGCAAAGTCTGAAATCTACTACCAAATGCTCTCCCATCTCTCACAATGTTCCCCCTCCGATGCTCCTACTGTAATTGTCATCCGCAAAGACCTAACCGAAATGGTCGCTGATCGAGACATTGGTGCACAAGAAACATGCCACATGTTACAAAAACTCCCACTAACAAAGTGTAGTCATTCTTTTGTCTCCCTCAATGTAAAAAAACAAGTATTCAGACGTGTTTCACAAGAACTAGATGGGCATCTTCCATCAACACCTTTCATCGCCTCCTACATGCAAAGACCACCTGTATTTTCGCGATTGCCTCTTATTGAAGTCACATACTCCTTGTCCTTCTCCTCCCATCGGAAAACGTCGTCGTGGAAACACATATTACCTCCCATGGTCGTGCGCATCCTTCCTCGTTACACCTCCATTCTATCGAAATATTCAGCATCCTATGTAGACTTATGCTAGAGCGAACTCCTTCTATACTACCCTTTCCGTAGCCCCCCTAATGACATTGGCACATCCGACGCGGCCATTGTTGCATAGTGGGAACAAACTAGACACATGTATTAGGCTTGGCATGTTCACCGCACCCCGTCTGCCCCTGGCCTTTCTGACTCTTCCTGTTCATTGCCTGATGACCCTCCCCATGCCCCCATGATTGACATGGATGAATGGAAATTTTTCTCTCAACTCCACCCAGGTAACAACATTCTCCTTGATGAGCTTGAAATGCTTGGCCATCGTGACTTTGATGCAAACCATAATTGGGGCCACTCTATAATCCCTTCACACTTGCAAGAAACAACCATCTGTTTCATCGACTTCAACTGCTCCTCCACAAGAATCCACCAACTCCCAAATCCATGCTCACATTCCCTTTCCTCCTTGTCCCCAAGCCAAAACTTTGCATTTAATATCATTTTCTCTGACTTCTGCAACAACGCCACCACGAACATTTTAAGAATGATAATCCAAGGCACTGTAGGTACCAACAAATCATTCCTAATTGAGTGCCTTAAAAATACCTTCCTTGAAATCTGCACCAATGGAGAAAACCCCCATCTCTTGCTTTCTCCAACCAGTGTTGCAAGATTCCACATAAATGACCTGATGATCCACTCTGCTCTTCGTATCCTTATATCCTCTATGGAACCTTTAGAGGGTTAATCACTCCTGACTTCAAGAATAGCTTAAGCATGTCAAATACATTCTAATTGACGAAATGAGCTTCATTGGTCCTAAATTTCTTTCTCAAATCGATGATCGCTTGCTTGAGGCATTCCCATCAAATAGAAACAACCCTTTTGGTGGATGTTCTATAATCCTTGTGGGGGACCTTGGCCAAATGCCACCTATAAAAGACACACCAATTTATGTAGGAACTTCTCATGGCATTGCGCTATGGAAAAGCTTCGATACCGTGGTTACACTTTCAACAGTGTTTCGACAACAAGGAACAAGCCCTGCTCAGGTTTCCTTTCATGAACTCCTCTCCAACCTTTGCAATGCAACACCCACTATTGATGATTGGAAGCTTCTTATGACACGTTAAAAAACAAACCTTCCTGAAGCCAAAGTCCAGTCATTCTCCAATTCAATGCATCTCTACACAACAAATGAGGCTGTTGCCCTACAAAATAAATCCATGTTAAAAGCTCTAAACCAGCCGGTTGCACGTTGCTATGCTGCCCAAAGGAGGCAACTCCCAGCCAAGAAACTGGAAGATGATCAACTAGCTACCAAAATACTCCTTTGCGTCAGACAATGTGTTATTCTCACCAGCAATTTGTGGGTTGAGGTTGGCCTTGTTAATGGTTCGCTCGGCACCATTCGCGCACTCGTATATGCACCAGGCTCTAAACCCCCCGAACTACCATCATTTGTTGCAGTTGAATTTCTTCAGTACAAGGGTCCACCATGGGATCCTTCAAATCCAAAATTTGTGCCAATCCCCCCCATAACAAGGGGTTCGCGAACACAAGTCTGGCTCTCCATGGCATGGGGCTTAAAAATCCATAAATCACAAGGCATGACACTAGATAAGGCAACAATCGACATCGACAACATTGATCAACAAGGCCTAACGTTCACAGTCGTATCAAGAGTTTTATCATTGAATGATATTTGCATCTCCCCTGCTTTCTACTTCACATGCTATTCGCGGATGTAGGAGAACCCTTTCGTCATATGCAAAAAAAAATAAGAGGCGTACCTTGCCTCCAAATCTATTACTCAAACTCCTTGAAGACCTTCTACTATTGGTACCTTCCCTTTGCTTGCATTCCACTTTTACATCTTCCATCTTCTCTCTCATCTTAACACCTTGCAATTTTCCTGCTTAATTTACGTTTTCAATTTCCAATATAATTTCACTTCAAAATGGTTGCTACTATTTCTTCGTTGCTGTGCTTTCCCTTATGAGTGTCTATTTTTTACATGTTCACTTACATGATTTTCCTTTCCTTGTAGGAAAATATGGATCGTAAATATATTTCACAACTCCTTAAATTTTTCCAGGAAATCAATGAACAAGAGGCTTCCCTTCTCAATATACAAGAGCAGTTCCTACGTCCACCTACTCTGCCTCTGTACAGATTGCGTTCGACAATACAACTACTTCAAAGGATTAAAATTTTGATGCATCTCCTCATCCATGTACATGAAAGGGATGCACAAGTCCGAGCATACTATCTTGACCATGTGCCAAATTTGGACGTTAATTGGTGTTGTCACTGTCGGGCAACACCTTGTGTTTACGACTAGGTGTACCCCCTCCTGGGAAACCATCGACATGCACTTTGCTAGACAGAATGCAAGTTTTTCTTTTTGGGCAATACAACACATATTCTTCTTCGAAAGAAAACAATACATCTTATTTTGTCAACTCTTACTTGTCATAAATTAATGTATATAGAAAACATTTCCATCCTTGCATGCATAATCAAGCTACTATGTTGTCACTTGTTCCTTCTCTTTTTTCCAAATGGGTTTTCTGCTATATTTAACAATATCTCTCTTACTCTTAATTATTGTAGAATGATGTAACACTAGCCACTTCCTATAAGAATAGACCTTTTCTATTTTCATACTTTAAAATATGCTTCAAGTGTACAGAGATGATGGTACTACTGCGGGTATACATCAGATGTACAGTGAAAATCAGACTTCTTTAACTATTGCAAATGGAAATTTATCTGAACTATGATCAGAATATTTCTAATTCCTCAAGTATGTTGATGTAACCAAGTCTTCAAGACTTTTGATGATATTTCCTTCATTACTTATGATATTGAAGATCTTAAGGTGTTCTCACATAACAACATCAATCTTGAAATGTATCATCATGTGTCAACCTAGTATAATTATCAAGAAACTTTCTCACTTCCATATAACTCCACCATACTTTGCCTAATGTTCTCTGTTTATACCTTCTCAATAACTCTAAGGCCTATTGCAGCAAATAAAATCTATAATTATGTGACAATTATGGAATAATTCCTAATGGAACCAAACAATCAAACAATGACCACATCTTACTCAACAGCTATAATCATCCAACAATTAGATCCAACCATAACACAATCACCTAAGACTAGGTCTCTACATATATCAGTCTTAGAGCCACTAATATTCCTAAATATGGAACCACGCATTTTCCCTTGAACCGCACATTAGTCCTTACTGCTTCATGAATGATCACTAATGCTTTCATTGCTATAGAGTTATGTGTCATTGTACTTTTGATATGTAATTTTTTCACTGTTGTGAGACGATAATGTCACTATTATCAATAGACCCTTTCTTCAATGCAGATGCCACTGTACATTTCACTAACATTTTCTCTTACTGCACTCATATCTTCACCGTGATTTTAACACCCACTTTACATTTAGTCTCAAGAATTTGAAAAACAAGAACTTCGACAAACACACACCATACTATCAGCAAAAATGATCCAAGTTGTAGGGTGTTTCCTCTAGATCCTTCCCAAAATCCGCTGATACACCAACCACTAACATGCATTAAAGAGACCAAAGACAAGTCTACGTGAGGCTGAAAATGTGTCACTGCTCTATGAAGATTCAGATGATAATTCAAATTTTAAGTTTGCATTAGATTGGATTATAAATGGATTCTGTTAGAGTCAGCCCTTGCTGCCCTCCGTCAGTGATCATTTCGTCTTTTGCATTTTCATTATTAGGTGTCTCACTTGTTTCACTTCTTTGCATATCACTAGGATCATGCCATGAACTGACGAAGGGTTGTGTCATTTTGTGTTTCCTCATGCTATACCTGCGGCGCTATTTAAAAAAAATATTTTCTTAAAAAAAAATTTTATTTATAGTCACTGTCATTATGTATGAGGTCATTAAAATGTCAATAAGTGTCCTAGGTCTTGGTGTTTAGGGTTTTTTGAGTCATTTATACACCAGTCATAAAGCCTGCAAGGTGAGGAGAGTCCAGTACTTGGATTTCTATTTTTATTATCATCAGCATTTTTAAAAAAAAAAAAATACATTTCTAGTCCAAAACTCTGTTTTGGAACTAGAAATTTGTCATTATCATTTTGTAATAAATTTTAATTATTCCGCCATGAAGACATTTTAAAAGCAGACCCCTGGTCTTTTCTCTAGCCGAGACAGCCATATCCCTGCAAAAAGACAATAAAATCATCAGTATCGACCTCAGAGAAACCAAAGCAAGTTTGTATTTGAAAAAGCCAAAGTGAAAATTACAAGAACATTTGTAATGTGGGTTTGAAGTTAGATTTGGAATAAAGTATGATGGTGAAGATATTTGTGAAGTGTATAAAGGCCAAACAAGTTCATTTGAACCGATTTCATTTGCTCCCAAAACGTATTTGCAAAATTGAAAGCCGATTTCAGACTTTTGGAGGGCGTAGACAGGGTTTTAGGGCTGCACGACCCAAGTTGAGGCCGAGCGACCCACCTGGGCTGCGCGACCCAAACAGAGTTGGTTTAGCACAGTGGGTTTGCACCTGCGCGACCCACCTGGGCTGCGCGACCCAAACTGAGCCTGCGCGACCCACGCAGAGACAGCATTCCGGAATTGTGTTTGAGCGCCCAGATTGGCTCGGAATTGACTCCAGTTGCCTTCAAAGCAGGTTTTCTTCAATCACTTGGGGTTTGCAAATGTATTTGTGTCATTATACATGATTCTAATATGCAAATGAAGGATTTAAAACCCCACTGTTATGAGATTATTGTTTTCAGGGTTAAAATGAAAATCAATGGTGTAAAAAATGGGTTTGATGTCTGAAACAGTGATATGGTCAGCCTTTCATAAAACATGAAAATCACTCTGCTCTCATACCCATAATACCACTGTCACCATTGTTATTGTTATCCCATGATTAAACCTTTTGAGTCACATTCCTCATGTTTGTAATGAGTCACATTGCCCAATGTTAGCATATGCTCATGTCTTTGTTTCGAATGGCTCATTGAAACCTTTATGGTCATAACTTGTAGACAAACCTATCACTGATTATACCATACTCTCCTTTGACTAGATGTGTCCAAACTTTTGAAGGTTGCCTACTCCTATTTTGTCAAAATTTCATTTGCATTCAAAACAGAGATGCTGCCTTTCAGCCCATTTGAAGCAGAGATTTTATCCATAATTTGATTCCTTGATGGTGTTTTGGCGGTGGGATATTGGTTGAGTGTTAAACATACATCCTAATTTTGCTTTCACTGCATTCATATCAGTGTACACATTGCCAAAAGTTTGATCAGAGATATGTCAGAGACAGAGTCAGAATATGAGCCAGGGTCAGGCAGTGATTCGGTGGCTGAAGGTAATGTGCCACGGAGTTCTCGCAGAGAAAATAGAAGTGGTGATCATCGCAGAGAGGAGCCTACTTCTTTGGCTCGGTTGCAGGCATGTCCATTAGCTATGGATTGTTTTCGGTTCTTGTCATGTTTCAGGTTTTGTGAGATGGTTGTGCAAACCCGACCTCATCGTGAATTAGCACGTTTGTTTGTTCTTCATTTACGGGGTAATCGGGTAAACCTTGCTGGGGTTGATTTCATTGTTTCGCCTTTGACTATTGCTCAAGCCACTGGCATACCGAACATAGGCGAGGAATGGAGCAAGGGTAAGCAGTTAGAGAAATTTCACTATGAGCCATATGTTAAAACTGGATATGTGGCTTACTTGGCTGATTTTTCAGTGGTTGAGAATGGTATGCACCACCTGTCAAGTTCATCATTCGGTGTTTAGTTTTGAGACGGCGGTGCCGATCGAAAGAAGGCCGGTGACATGACACCGTGACGAGAATCTTGTACTCAGGGTGAATATATCAGAGAAGCTGTTAGTGAAGGCCAATCGCGACAAAGACATGCTTCGCCACATGAAAGGCCATTCACCAGGCTGCGTATTTGCAGCGAGGATGAGGATCATGAAGAGGAGGTTGCGCAAGAGGCCTTCGGCGGCGGAAAGGCCTAATCCCACTCCAGTTTAGAGGGAGGTGGGATTGACTGAGCAGAATGCACATTATGGAGGGTCTTGGCCTCGGTTTGGGCAAATTCGGAGAAAATTTTGTCATTTCCAAATTTTTGGTCTTAAAAACAGGTTTTGTGGCTAGGTGGGTCGCGCGCTCTTGCGCTCGCATTTTTTTGAGACACTTGCTGGAGGAGATTTTTACATTTTTGGATTTTTCATGGTTAATTATGCATCCTCTAAAGTCAACTTAGCATTTCAACAAAATCTGGATGGTCAAACAGCTCAAAAACACCATAAAAAACACCTTGCTGCCACCTTTTGCACCAGCAGGAAGTACCTCTGGGAGAATGAGGTTTTGGAGGGTCAAATCAACTCCAAATTCAGAAATTCAACTTGGGTTGGAAAGTAGACATCCAGGGCTTTCCAACGAGCTATCATGAGCTCAATTTGGATGTCGGGAGCTACCTCAAAATCAGCCTGGAACATGAGCGACCCACGCAGTTCAGGAGCGACCCACCTAGAGAATTTTTTGAGTTTTCAGCTGCCAGCTCAGTATTTCGCCTATTTTGGACCAGTTTTGCCTATGGATAGAATTCTTTGGTTTTTATGATGTAAATTCATGTTTGGCATGTAACTTTGGCTTGTTTTTATCTCTTCTAGAAGATTCACTCTCAAATGAGTAAAAAATCATGTAATGGATCGGTTTCCACTCTTTTAGAGGCAAGTGGTTAGCTGCCTAGATTGTAGTTCCATGATTAGAATTGTTTGAAACTGATCCCTGAAGAGGGAATTCGACCCCTAGAGGTGGGGAAAGGGGTTAGAGTGATCTATATATTGTAATTTCTGAGGCATTCTACAGGTTGGACTCTTGGGATACTTTTGATATCATTGTACATACTTTTCATATTTTGGCTAAGAAAAGATCAGGGGTTTTGCGGCACTTGTTGGGATCCTTGTGGTGTTACGACTACTTGATGGTGTTTCCCTCTTTGTTTCTGTAAGTTTCTTCATATTTTAATGTGCACGTCTTCATATGTATGAACTAAATTGAATGAGTGAATAAGGTTGAATCCATTGTTCAGTCTTGCTTTTTAGTTAGTTAGTTCTATATGTTTTTCAGTTGTTTGGGAGGGATCCAAATTCTTTCTTTGCCTCTTCGGCTCTGTTAGGTCTAATGTCTGTTCATATATCCAATCAAAAGCATCCAGTCATTCACCTCTTCCAACAGGAAATGCGCAGTCACGGCCATATCACGGATTAAATTTGTTTTCCTTCTCCAATAAAAAACAAAAACTAAAAACCAAACATACCTATCTGCTTTACCTATGCTAAAATCAGTTCTCTTGTTGGTATCTAGCATCTATGTGTACTTGATGGTTGGAGAGAGCCCTCTCCTGTCCTCGTAGGGCTAGCTACGAGGCTGAGCGTGGTTTGATGTAGCCTTGAGTTTTACTTCATTTCAGCTTGAGGTAGATTTGAGTGCTAACATAGTGGCGACCATACTGGGGAGAAACTCAAAACGTTTGCTTGTTATAGACGGAGTCTGAAGTCACGCCAGGTAGCCTTCGAAACGTTGTTGCTATGCATCAGCGAAGTAGATAAACGCTGCTTCAGTCGATCTCTGGTATAACTTGTAATCGTAGTACTTAACTTATAAATTGCCCCAGTACGTGTATCAAGTTCAGATCTGATGGTTGATGGTGGACAATGATCAGACATAAGAAGGCTGAAATCATTCACCTGGTGACTCCAATTCAAAGTCTGGAGGACTGACTCTTTCTCTGAGAAAATGGAAGGATCTTACATGAAGTTCAGGTATCTAAAGTCGAATGGTATTTAGGATATAATCTGCTTTCTCGTAAATTACTTCTTTTCTGGTCTTGAAGCTATCCTGAAAGTTTTTCAAAGTTTGTTGTATGAGAAAGGTCATCAAAATCTTCACTCGACCTATTCAAAGAGTGTAAATGTTGAGTTTCCCTTTGATCCTGGCCTCCTCACTTTTCCCACATCTTATGTTGACTCTCTACAGAGTGATGAGCCTAAAGAAAAGAAAGCTGATCCCACAGCACTTGTACATGCCCCTACACCTTGTAAAATTCCAGATCGGTATAAACCTCTTGTTTTGCCTTCTGTTCTTCATACTTTTCCTGCAAATTATGACCTATATCTACCAAGATTTGATGGTGAATGTAACAATGTAAATGCTGAGCAACATGTGCAGAATGTTGAGACTTTTCTAGATCTTTTTGAAGTTGATGATGAAGATGTTAGTATTAGGCTTTTTGCTCTTTCTTTGAAAGGCCAAGTGAAGAGTTGGTTCAAAGCCCTGCCTGATGCGAGCATCACAGATTTCCAGCAGTTTGTCAAAGTTTTCCTTGACAGGTGGATGATCGGACAGAACTTTTTGTTGATTATAGAGGAGTATAACCAGTTGAAAAGAATGCCAGGTGAGACAGTACAACAATTTTATGCTAGATTTAACCAAGTTTATTATTCGATGCCAGTTGATATAAGACCTTCTCCTAGATCTGCTCTCTTGCACTACCCGGGTGCCTTTGATCCGGAAATGGAGTTTCAGCTGAGAGAAAAGAATATTGCAACACTTCACGAAATGCAGAACAAGGCAGTGAATGTAGAGGCTCATTTGTTGATCTTGAGGGCAAAGTTGAAGGAAGAAGAAAAGAAGAATGTTTCAGAGCAGCTGACACTTTCAGAGGAAAATCTTGATCTTTTCGTAAACACAGTAGAAGAGATGGTGCGGAAAATGACTGCAAAAAATGAAAATGACATTCAAGAACAAGTTGCTGACCCAAAACATTTTGTTTCTGATCCCAGTAGTCATAGTGATTGTTTTATAGATCATTGTGAAGAAGAGAGAGCTGTTGATATGATGTGTATTTTTGATGATGAATTGCCTCAGTTTGATCAGTATGATGATGATTATGTTCTCCAAAAAGAACCTAATCTTGCAGACAAATCAGTAGCTAGCTTGTGCGAGGAGGAAGTTCACTTTCAGCAGCTCGAGTACAGTGATCAACCGATGCATATCAGCTATGGCAATGATGAGGAAAGTGCAGAAAATTTTGATGTAAGTGAAGGATCTTTGCCTTTGTGTTTTGATTCGTTTCAGTTCATTAGAGATAACTTCCATGCAATCAGAAATCAAATGTCAACAAGTCTTGATCTGGATCGTCTTGAGGGCAACGAAAACTTCTCATATTCAGACTTGCAGCCCCCAAAAGTCATTGATTGTCAAGTTGCAGCTGAAGACTTGGAAGTGGGCACACATGATTTAATGATTCAAGGTGACTCCATACCATTATGTTTTGAATCATTTCAGTTTTTGAGAGAAAAATTGCATAGTAAATCTTCAAATGAGAAGTTTGTAAGAAATCAACAATCTCTCAGTGTTAATGTTGAGGATGAGACAGATAACGAAATTCTTGAGCAGCCTGTAGCATCAGATTTGCAGTCATCCAATGCAATTGAAGGTCAGATTATAGATGAAGGTGTGGAAGATGAAATACATGATTTGATGATGCAGGAAAATTCTATACCCTTTTGTTTCGAAGCATTTCAGTTTATAAGGCAGAATCTTCGTAATATATCTCAAGGAAAAGATGAACAGCTAGAAGGAGGTCATACAGTTTCAATGGATACATTGCAGCACTCTTCTCAAGTTTTTGATGATCCTATTGCTCGTGTGTTGGATGATGTTTGCTATAAAAATTTTGCTCCATTAGCTAACCATGTGCCCGAAAAGAATGTTGATAGTAATCTTGTTCAAAAGTCAATTTTATTGTGTTGTTCAACAGATTTTTCATATGAGGAGATTGATGAAGGAGACTTTTGTTCTGTATGGAATCAGCAACAGAGTTTGATTTTTCATGAATTTCAGGATCCTTTTGACAACTTGCTGCAATCACCAAAGAAAAGCACCGCAGATGTGAGGAAAAGTTTAAGATCAAGGTATGGAGATTATCTGGACCAGAGCTATGTTTATGAAGATCCATTCGCAGTATTCTTGATGTCTTCCAGTCGATTTATGCTTTGCAAGTTTATCAGCAGTCCACTTGGTTCAAAGTTTCCATGGGAGTTGCCTTTCGATTCTTTCCTTTTCCTGTGCATCAGTAAGCATGTGGGAAGAAATCAAACAGCAGCCAGCATGCTTACATGGTTGCATTGGCTGTTCCATTTCACTTGATCGGGTGGTGTAAAGCACAATTAGAGTAGGTTGTATTGAATAAGCTCTACTTTGAGCATATTTCCAGTTTGTCGGTTGTGTTTAAGTATTGAGTCAGTTCTTAGTTAAGTGAGAGTCAATTTGTGTCGTCAAGTCATCATTTTTCAGTCATGCATTTCAGTTTAAGTTTTTTGATTCCATTGCCCAATGGATAAGGCACTGGTCTGCTCTCCCAAAGATCTGTCGTTCTTGGCACCTCCATGGAGCCACCATCCCCATTGGAGCCAATGTTAGAGTCAGTCCTTGCAGCCCTCCGTCAGTGATCATTTCGTCTTTTGCATATTCATTATTAGGTGTCTCGCTTGTTCCACTTCGTTGCATTTCACTAGGATCATGCCATAAACTGACAAGGGGGTCTGTTGTCCTTTGTTTCCTCATGTTTATACCTGCAGCGCTATTTTAAAAAATATTTCCTCAAAAAATTATTTATAGTCATTGTCATTATGTATGAGGTCATTAAAATGTCAATAAGTGTCCTAGGTCTTGGTGTCTAGGGTTTTTTGAGTCATTTATACACTAGTCATAAAGCCTGCAAGGTGAGGAGAGTCCAGTACTTGGATTTCTATTTTTATTATCATCAGCATTTTTTTTAAAAAAAAATACATTTCTAGTCCAAAACTCTATTTTGGAACTAGAAATTTGTCATTATCATTTTGTAATAAATTTTAATTATTCCGCCATGAAGACATTGTAAAAGCAGACCCCTGGTCTTTTCTCTAGCCAAGACAGCCATATCCCTGCAAAAAGACAATAAAATCATCAGTATCGACCTCAGAGAAACCAAAGCAGGTTTGTATTTGAAAAAGCCAAAGTGAAAATTACAAGAACATTTGTAATGTGGGTTTGAAGTTAGATTTGGAATAAAGTATGATGGTGAAGATATTTGTGAAGTGTATAAAGGCCAAACAAGTTCATTTGAAACGATTTCATTTGCTCCCAAAACGTATTTGCAAAATTGAAAGCCGATTTCAGACTTTTGGAGGGCGTGGACAGGGTTTTAGGGCTGCGCGACCCAAGTTGAGGCCGAGCGACCCACCTGGGCTGCGCGACCCAAACAGAGTTGGTTTAGCACAGTGGGTTTGCACCTGCGCGACCCACCTGGGCTGCGCGACCCAAACTGAGCCTGCGCGACCCACGCAGAGACAGCATTCCGGAATTGTGCTTGAGCGCCCAGATTGGCTCGGAATTGACTCCAGCTGCCTTCAAAGCAGGTTTTCTTCAATCACTTGGGGTTTGCAAACGTATTTGTGTCATCATACATGATTCTAATATGCAAATGAAGGATTTAAAACCCCACTGTTATGAGATTATTGTTTTCAGGGTTAAAATGAAAATCAATGGTGTAAAAATTGGGTTTGATGTCTGAAACAGTGATATGGTCAGCCTTTCATAAAACATGAAGATCACTCTGCTCTCATACCCATAATACCACTGTCACCATTGTTATTGTTATCCCATGATTAAACCCTTTGAGTCACATTTCTCATGTGTGTAATGAGTCACATTGCCCAATGTTAGCATTTGCTCATGTTTTTGTTTGCCCAATGTTAGCATTGTTTCAAATGACCTATTGAAACCTTTATGGTCATAAACTCGTAGGCAAACCTATCACTGATTATACCATACTCTCCTTTGACTAGATGTGTCCAAACTGTTGAAGGTTGCCTACTCCTATTTTGTCAAAATTTCATTTGCATTCAAAACAGAGATGCTGCCTTTCAGCCCATTTGAAGCAGAGATTTTATCCATAATTTGATTCCTTGATGGTGTTTTGGCGGTGGGATATTGGTTGAGTGTTAAACATACATCCTAATTTTTCTTTCACTGCATTCATATCAGTGTACACATTGCCAAAAGTTTGATCAGAGATATGTCAGAGACAGAGTCAGAATATGAGCCGGGGTCAGGCAGTGATTCGGTGGCTGGAGGTAATGTGCCACGGAGTTCCCGCAGAGAAAACAGAAGTGGTGATCATGGCAGAGAGGAGCCTACCTCTTTGGCTCGGTTGCAGGCATGTCCATTAGCTATGGATTGTTTTCGATTCTTGTCATGTTTCAGATTTTGTGAGATGGTTGTACAAACCCGACCTCATCGTGAATTAGCACGTCTGTTTGTTCTTCATTTACAGGGTGATCGGGTAAACCTTGCTGGGGTTGATTTCATTGTATCACCTTTGACTATTGCTCAAGCCACTGGAATACCGAACATAGGCGAGGAATGGAGCAAGGGTAAGCAGTTAGAGAAATTTCACTATGAGCCATACATTAAAAATGGATATGTGGCTTACTTGAGCAGAGTTTTTCCATTCAGATTCTTGAGAGATGAGTATGCACCACTCATGAGGCTCATCATTCAGTATTTTAGTTGTGAGGACAGGCAGTGGAATCGAAAGAGGCCCGGTGACATGACACCAGCTGACAGAGATACTGTACTCACGCGGGTGAATATACATCTGGAGAAGCTATTGGCGAAGGCCAATCGCGACAAAGACATGCTTCGCCACATGAAAGGCCATTACTGGGCTCGCATGCATGTTTGCAAAGCGAGGATGAGGATCATGAAGAGGAGGTTGCGCAAGGCACTTCGGCAGCGGAAAAGGCCTAATCCACTCCGGATTTTGGCCGAGGCTTCATTGAATGAGCAAGATACATGATGGAGGGTCTTCGCTCCGAATTTGAGCAAATTCGGAGAAAATTTTGTCATTTTGAAATTTTTTGGTCTAAAAACAGGGTTTTCAGTTACGTGGGTCGCGCGCTCATGCGCTCGCTTTTTTTTGAGACACTTGCTGGAGGAGATTTTTACATTTTTGGATTTTTCATGGTTAATTATGCATCCTCTGAAGTCAACTTAGCATTTCAGCAAAATCTGGATGGTCAAACAGCTCAAAAACACCATGAAAATCACCTTGCTGCCACCTTTTGCACCAGCAGGAAGTACCTCTGGGAGAATGAGGTTTTGGAGGGTCAAATCAACTCCAAATTCAGAAATTCTACTTGGGTTGGAAAGTAGACATCCAGGGCTTTCCAACGAGATATCATGAGCTCAATTTGGATGTCGGGAGCTACCTCAAAATCAGCCTGGAACATGAGCGACCCACGCAGTTCAGGAGCGACCCACCTAGAGATTTTTTTTGAGTTTTCAGCTGCCAGCTCAGTATTTCGCCTATTTTGGACCAGTGTTGCCTATGGATAGAATTCTTGGGTTTTTATGATGTAAATTCATGTTTGGCATGTAACTTTGGCTTGTTTTTATCTCTTCTAGAAGATTCACTCTCAAATGAGTAAAAAATCATGTAATGGATCAGTTTCCACTCTTTTAGAGGCAAGTTGTTAGTTGCCTAGATTGTAGTTCCATGATTAGAATTGGTTGAAACTGATCCCTGAAGAGGGAATTCGACCCCTAGAGGTGGGGAAAGGTGTTAGAGTGATCTATATATTGTAATTTCTGAGGCATTCTACAGGTGGGACTCTTGGGAGACTTTTGATATCATTGTACATATTTTTCATATTTGGCTAAGGAAAGATCAGAGGTTTTGCGGCACTTGTTGGGATCCTTGTGGTGTTCTGTTCTTGATGGTGTTTCCTCTTTGTTTACTGTAAGTTTCTTCATGTTTAATGTATGCCATCCTTTCATTATGCTTCTGAACTAAATTGAATGAGTGAATAAGGTTGAATCCATTGTTTACGGTGCTTGGCCTTTGAATTCAGTTAGTTCTATATGTTTTCAGCTGTTTGGAGAGGATCCAAGTTCTTCTTTGCCCTCTTCAGCTCCTCGTCGGTCTAATCTGTTCATATATCCAATCAAAAGCATCAAGTCATTCACCTACCTCGCCCCAACTTGAAATCTGCAAAGGTCTGACCTTATCCCCGGACCCAAAATTTGTTTTCCCATTTCTCCAGCGAAAACCCAAAAAACCAAAAACCAAACATACCTATCTCTTTACTAGCCTAAAATCAGTTCCTATCGTAAGTCATCTCGCATCCTATTGCTTATTTTCTCGAGATTGACGGAGAGAGCCCTCTCCTGTCCTCATAGGGCTAGCTACGAGGCTGAGCGTGGTTTGATGTAGCCTTGAGTTTTACTTCATTTCAGCCTGAGGTAGATTTGAGTGCTAACAGATTCATAAGCTAAGTTATTGTTTAATTTTAATTAGATTGATTGTAATTTAAATTAGATTGATGGTAATAAAGTATAAAGTTTCAGTTTAAATTTTATTTTTAATTTTAATCATTACAGTATTTTTATATGTTATTTCAGTAAATTAAATGATTTTGAATTTTATATTAAGGAAAATGATTATTAAATTTCTTGGTTTTAAAAGTTGAAATTTAATTATATTAAGTATTTTTGTTATGGAAATTTGAAATTTTTATTAAGACATAATGATTTAAGAGAACAACCACAAATTAAATCTATCTAATGAATCAACAATAACCAATCTAAAAAACATATTCGATACTTTTAAATGTGCTAAAATGCTTTCAACATTTTTTTAAAATCTAGATGGAGATCCATATAGATATTTATATAAGAGTTTTCATATTTAGTGATTTAATTTCTCAATATGATCTCTTCCTACATCTTATGTTTTTTATATTTCTTCAGTGTGCCTTTCCTTCGATCCAAAACAAGTTAATATGAACTAAGACTCATCTTCAGGGCATAATAACTTATTGTGGGACCTAAAAGTTTCCCAAATTGGAGTGCTTCGATCCAAATCAAGTTAATATGAGCTAAGACTCATCTTCATGGCATAGGAACTTATTGTGGGACCTAAAATTTTCCCAAATGGGAGTGCTTCGATGCAAAACAAGTTAATATGAACTAAGAGTCATCTTCATGGCATAAGAACTTCATATTGCCTAAGTGGGGACAGCACAAATAATTATGTTTTATAGTTTAAAATCCAACAATCCATGTAATCAATAATATGCCCATTTCATACGTTCTCCCCTTCAATGTGAGATTCCGCACCCCATAAGTTCACATTCATTATGTACCCTTACATGTAGCACAACATAATTCACGGCTCCTCCTTTCGGCATTCCCTTGCACCCTCGGTGCAATTGCTAGTATAAATATGATTGAAAGGAAATTTAAATTTATGTTCTTGAGTTTGTAGTAGAAATGGAAGATATTGTTAATTTCACTACATGTCAATAATAACAAAAAAATTGGTTTTGGTTATGAATTAGTGGTGAAAAAAATATATATACTTAGTTAATTTGTATAAAAAATAATAATGGAGACTTAATTTTTTTTATAAATTACTATTTAGGAGTAAGTATTTAACAACATAATTCAAAGAATGTACATATTATTTGAAATCATAATATTTATTTTCATAAATTTTGACAAATTTAATAAAAGCACTTGAATTATAAACTTAATAAAAATTGAATTATGGACAATTCTTCATTTACATTTCAATTTAACATTATGATTTGTTGTAGAAACTAAAAAAAAAATCTAAGCATATTTTTCGATTTTTAAATTGATATATCAACAATTTTGATAACAATTCTGCACTTTAAATAAATGTAAAAAAATTGTCGTGGTATCATTCTTTTCCATAGTCAATTCTTTTTTATATATATTCAATAGTCAATTCTTTATATATATATATACCCTTACATACCATAATATGCTTAATTACATTAAAAAAAATCAATCAAGAAATAAGGGTTTAAATAAATGTTCATATAATTTATTTTACAAACCTATGCCAGTAATAGATTAAAATAAACAAATGTGATATTAAAATTTATAAAAAAATAATCCACAAATAAATTTCTTAAAATTAATTGTATTTTTGTTAGTATAAAGTTGTATGTCTTTGTTTTTTTTTACTTTAATTTAATCTAACTATATTTAAATTAAATAAAAGTGCTACAAAACTTAATTGTATTTTTGTTAGTATAAAATTGTATGTCTTTATTGTTTTTTACTTTAAAGTAACTACTTTGTAGCACTTATTCAAATATAAAAATGACCTTATAATACTCATTCTAATTATTATATTAAATATTTAAAATTTTCATTTTAATATTCTATTCACTGTTATATTTAATAATTATATATTTTCATTTTAATATGTATTTTGATCCAGTTTGTTTAATTCATTTGTATCTCTTTAGTTTTAATATATAAATATATTTTGCTTTAATATAGTCATTTTAATTCATTCATTAATTAGGTTTTAATATATAAATATACTTTGTTTTAATATAGTTATTTTAATTCATTAATTAATTAAGTATTTCAGATCTAGTTTGTAAAATTCATTTGTATATTTTTAATTTTAATATAGTCATTTAGTACCTAAATTAATTAAGTATTATATATGTGTTTATTTTAGTCCATTTTAGTCCATAATTTTAATATATGTGTGTTTGATATATTTCTTTAATATCTATTTTTTAGTTTTATTTTTTAGGTAATGTGAGTTAGGTTATGTGAGTTTTGAGATGTAACTTCTGTGGCTTGAGTAATCATGACCCACGGGCATTTAAGCTGTCAAAATCACTTGGAAAAGGATTTTGCCAATCAACTTTAAATCATGGAGTATCTTGTCACCCTGTTATATGTTACATGGAATTTTTTAATATATATAATTGAAAATACATTAACCTATTTTAAAATATATTATTATGAAAAAAAAAATACCAAAAACTTTCATATAGATAAATTTAATTCATTCACTGAAAAAGTCATTTTTTCCTCTCCATTTTAAATTGAAATATATATATATATATATATTGCAAGTAACATGTTGAGCTAGTATTGAACATATTATTGTAATGGCTTTGAGCTTTGTTGTTGAGTGTTTTTAAAAAATTAACATAATATATTATATGGCCTAACCTTTATCTAGAAATAGGAGTAGGTTTTTTACATGCCTCACTCCCAATTAAAATTGGAATTTTATACACTCTAGAATATTCTTATAAGTCCACATTCTTGATGATTATAACTCAAATAGGGACTTCCACACACTTTTTGTGTAAAATGTGCAGGAAGTCATTTGATCCTTCTAGTTTGTGATTTACTTTATATATACAACAATTTTTTTTTTTTACTTGTGAAAGCCTATACAGTGTACTTAATTCAATTAATGATTTAGATTAATTTCAACTATACGTATTAGAGTGAGATTAGGGTTTCATTAGATTAGGTCTTCAACTCAAGTATAATGGTAGGGTAAGTTACACGGAAAAGACATCGATTATTTATGAAGATAGTTTCATCCAAATCTAAAGAAGATGTTAAGGAAAGGAGAGAACAATGCAATAGGCAGAAGTGAATCCCAATAATGAGTGCAGGTTGCAAATTTATCCACCTAATGACTTTTGGACAGTCATATAAATATATCGTACAAATCCATAAAAATATATAGCTTGTACATTTTGTACATGCATATGAACATATTCCTACCATATGTTTCTCAAACTTGTTTTATATTTTTCTCATTCAGGAGGAATAAAACCTCATTTTTTTAGGTGTCATTATAATTTTTGTGTCTTTAACGGTAATATAGTTTGAAGGATAGATTTTATGCTTCCATCATATTTTCCAACGATCTATGTGATTATATGCATAAATTTTTCATTAATGTTATTAATGTTATTAAATAAATTCAAGATTTGATTTATGTAATAAGGAAGCATAAGGAAATTGTAATCTATTGTTTGGAAAATATATATGGTATCAAAGCAAAATACACTTAAAATTGAATATGATACACCTAAAACTATGGATGAAACAATTTGGAAGGATATACTTTGTTATCAGCAACCTAAGCAAAGTAATCAAAATGTAAAATCTTGGCCAAACAAGAAAAATGACAGATTTATGCAAGAAGGAAAGAGGTCTAAATTTATTTTCTTAAAATTTTGTAAGAGTCACAAGAATCAAATTTTTAATAATGCCAATAATCAACAACAAAAGACCCAAACATAAATAAGGACAAGACCTATAGATATGAAAAGTAAAGGAATTAATGGGAAGGAAGGGGAAGTGTTGGGGTTGTGGAGAACCTCATCTCTTTTGGAATTTCCAATATAATGTGAAATCTATTCAAGCCTTACAAAATGTCCAAGAAGCCTCCACAATGAATGATGTGGCGAGAAGTATTCTCAGAATTAATGCAACCTTGGAGGAGCATCAAGTTGAGCATCAATTCACCATGGTTGAAGTAGAATGTAATATTTTAAACCAACCTATGGTCATCTTAACAGATACATGTGCCGGTTTAACTTATATCAGTTTGCAAATAGTGGAAAAATGTAAATTGAACACTGAAAAAATATATAAACTCGTGGTTGGTTCAATTAGCCACTGGCACTAAGAGGAAAGTTACAAGCTCGGTTAAATATTGTCCCATTGAATTGAATGGAAATAAAACAACTATAAACCTGAATTTTTACATGAGATATTACGATGCATTAGTAGGAATGGACTCGTTAGAAAGGCATAGAGAAATAATTAATTGTTGATAAAATATTGTTAATTGTATCATGAATGAAGTAGAGGTATATATTATTAAGGGTATATCCAGACCAATTTCTATTAGGAAACTATCAACCTTACAACTAAAAAGGTGTGTTGGAAAGGGACTTGTATTTTGTTTCCTATTCAAATAGAATATCACTTATAGGAAGTTAAGAAAATAACCTTAGATGATTTAAGGGTGGTATAGGAGTTCAAGGATGTGTTCCCAGATAAAATTCATGGATTACAACCTAAGAGAGACATTGAATTCACTATTGAAGTGATATCGAAGGCCACATAAGTATCTAAGCCACCCTATAGAATGAATGTACTAGAGATAATGGAATTGAAAATGCAAGTTCAAGAATTATGGGTAATACATTAGACCAAGTGTTTCACCATGGGGAGCACTAGTATTGTTTTTGAAGAAGAAAAATGGTGTGTTCATACTATGTATCAATTAGAGGATTTTATCACCCAAAAAATGCTCATCTAGTAATTTCTTATTATGTGGATCAAAATAAACCATGTAGGATTAATTTTTATCTTGGTAAACCCACTTTCACCTTAGGAAATAATTTATTTTTTGTTATGTCCTATAATACTATTGTATTCCCCTTATTGTTATTGTTAGTGTAGCCCCCCATTGTTATTTTGTGCCCATGTATCCCCCATGTTGTTATTTTTGTGCCCCATAGAAGCCCACTATTGTTATTGTTGTGCCCTTACATTATTATTGTTATGTAAGCTCTAATTATATTGTGACCCTTTAGACTCTTATATATACCAAGGATGTTTTATCATTTGTATCATTCAAGAATTGTAAATTTATGTGATATAAAGGAGGTTTCCCCCTCGAAGAGGCAAATTATGATGTGACTAATCTATCATTTTTGTGATCTAGGTACATAACATTTGGTATCATAGCCTTGGATTCTAGGGTTTCACTGCTGCAAAGAAGACATATTAGAGCCACAATACTGATCAACATCATGTAAAAATTTCAGATCTTGGTTCGCTATATATTTTGAGATATGGTCTGAAGAAGCTAGGGTTTTCGCATGCTCCAGAATTCCATCTCAAACTCGTGACCTAGGGAAATTCATCATAAATTTCTCTCCAAGCATCAGATTTAAATTTCGTAAAAAGTCACTGAAATTGGATTGAATTTAGTATTTTTTATCTTTTTCAGGGCTGAAGGTTGAAACAATGACATGTGGCAATCCATACAAGTTCTCTCTACTGAACTAGTCTATAATCAGGACATCATGGGATATTAGGCATAATGCTTTCTTGAAAAATCCAATCTCGGTTTGACTTGTGGAGTTGAAAAGAAGTCTCATAGGGATGCTACAAGACAAAGGTTCAAATATTTGAGATCCGAAATTACATAGATACAACAGTTTCAATATCAATCTCCTAAAAAGCAAGAAAAATGTGTGTATTTTTTCAAATTTTGCATAAATTTTGTTTGAAAAATCAGCTTGAAGTGATTCAAGGGGCATAATTAAGTATAGATGTCATTGTTTGATTCTGAAATTCCTCGAATGGAAACACCTAGTAAGAAACCAAAAATCTCTTCTACAATGCATGAATA
Source organism: Pinus albicaulis (assembly GCA_034641835.2). Classification (NCBI taxonomy): domain Eukaryota; kingdom Viridiplantae; phylum Streptophyta; class Pinopsida; order Pinales; family Pinaceae; genus Pinus; species Pinus albicaulis. Next base: position 81,341,649 of record CM076584.1, on the reverse strand, counting down.
AGAGGAAAAAATGCAACATGATATATTAAATTTTGGAGACCAAGTGAAACACATTTCACTGTCGCAAAAAGTAACAAAAATTGAATTAGAAGCCATGAATAATGTTAACATAGATGGTATAAAAAGGTACATGGGAGTTTTGAATGATGGTTTGAAAGCATACATGGAAGCAATGATGAATGTAAATATAGAGGGGCTGAAGGAAGGTTTGGAAAAGTTGCTAGAAGAAAGGATTCCCAGTGGTGACAAGGTAATCCATGAAAATAATGATGAGGACAAAAGGAATATGAATTATGATTTTAGAGACTCCAATGTTGGTTTAAGAACCACAACATTCCAAATATCGATATGAGGAAGTTTGATGGAAAGGATCTCGTAAGATAGATACTATAGATGGAGAAATATTTTGATCTCCATGATGTGAAACACACACAAAAGGTACGTATTGAAAATTTATATTTAGAACCCAATAATTTTGTATGGTATCGATGGCTTTTTTCTCGTAAACCACTTGGAACGTGGTCAATTTTTACGGACGAAATGATAGCACATTATGAGGATACAAAGAGCAACACCTTCTCTAGCCAATTGATAAATCTCAAACAAAAGGGTTCAATGGAGGAGCACATTTAGTACTTCCAAAAATTGAATATCAGGGTAACTAATATTCCTAAGGAGCATACAATTGATGTCTTCATAGGTAATTTGAAGGATAGCATCCAACATGAGGTTCACCTTTGGGAACCTGATTCATTAGAGAATGCATTCAAGGTGGCAAGAAAAGTTGAAAGAAAATTTATGGAAACAAGGAAGTCTACCACTCACAACTATAAAGATGGAAGTGTTGTTGATCCTATCCTTCCACAACCTACAATGTTTACACCACAAAAATTGGAGGAAAAAAGAGTAAAAGGGCCTTGTTACATTTTTTATAGCAAATACACTAAAAGGTCATAAGTGTGCTAAGAAGAAATTATTCTTTATAGATTTTGAAGAGGAGGAAGAAAAAGAACATGAAATATCAAAAGAGGAGGATATACACCAGGAACCAACCCCTAAGAAAGAAGAAATGAATCAGACCATATCTTGTAATGCATTGGCAAGAATTACCACGACTCAAACGCTCAAGATAGAAGGATATATCAAGAAGAAAATGGTAATAGTGTTGATTGATCAAGGTAGTTATAATAATTTAATTCATTATAAGATAACAAAGTAGTTGAATTGATTCATATATCCAACACTAAAGTTTCAAGTGATGGTTGCAAATGGAGGAACTATAAATTACTGTGAAAAGTGCCATAATATCAATCAAACTATGGTAAATATGTATTGAATAGTCCAATTATTTCCATTCCAATGGGTGGTGCTGATGTTGTACTAGGATTCCAATGGTTATAATCTTTTGGGATGATAGATTTTAATTTTGAAGAACTTTTCCTGAAATTTATTTTGGAAGGAAAGGAAGTGGAATTAAGGGGTATAGAGGGACCAAGAAAGATAATAAGATCTAATGGAATGAAAAGACTTTTGAAGAAATAAAATTGAGGTGTAATTACAAAATTATGCTTAATAGAGGTTCAAACATCAAAATTATCTATTTATCCATATCTCCAAAAAGTATTAGACAATCATTCCAAGGTATTTGAGACTCCCAAAGGCCTCCCACCTATTTGTGATCATGATCATGCTATTAATTTGATTCCAAGAAGTGTTCCTCCAAACATCAAACCTTACATATATCCCTATGCCTAAAAGAGTGAAATTGAATGTATGGTTGCATAAATGCTAGAGGCTGGTATAATTCAACCTAGTCAAAGTTCTTTATCTGCTCCAGTAGTATTGGTGCACAAGAAGGATGGATCATGTCGTATGTGTCTGAATTATAGGGAAACTCAACAAGCTCACTATTAAATATAAATTTACCATTCCTATTGTTGATGAATTGTTGCATGAATTACATGGAGAAATTTACTTCACCAAGCTAGATCTTCGTTCAGGATATCATTAAATTAGAAGGAAGATTGAAGAGATTTTGAAAACAAAATCCAGAACTCATGAGGGTCATTATAAATTTTTAGTCATGCATTTTGGCCTTACTAATTCACCTTCAACATTATAGGTTTTATGAACTCCATTTTCAAACTCTTCATTAGAAAATTTGTGTTAGTATTTTTTGATGATATACTAATCTACAAGTTACAAAAAGTCTTGGAAGGATCATGTTGAACATGTTGACACGATGCTCAAACTATTAGAGGAGAAACAATTATATGCAAAAAACTCCAAAATTTTCTTTAGAGTACAAGAGGTGGAATATTTGGGTCATATTGTATCTCATGAGGGTGTTAAGGTAGACCTTAACAAAATTAAAGCGATTAAGGAATGGAAAATCCCCACAACCATAAAGCATCTTTGATGATTTCTCAGGTTGACAAGGTATTATCGCAAGTTTGTTAAGAATTATGGGAGAATAGCAGCACCTCTAACAACATTACTGAAGAAATATGCATTTTATTGGCCTCGAGAAGCAACTAAGTCCATTGAAAATCTTAAATATACAATGTGCCAAGCACTAGTCTTAGCTATGCATAAATTCACAAAAAACTTTATTGTGGAATGTGATGCCTCGAGAAATGGAATTGGTGTTGTTTTAATGCAAGAAGAAAGACCCATTTCTTTTGAAAGTTGTCCAATAAAAGGAAAGTATTTACCCAAACCTATTTATGAGAAGGAAATTTTGGCAATACTACATGCACCAAAGAAATGGAGACCTTACCTAATGGGAAGAAACTTCAAGGTAAAATAGATCATGATAGTATTAAATGCTTTTTGGAAGAAATATTACCTTCAAAGGAGAAACAAAAATGGGTCATAACGATGTTGGGTTATGACTTTGAAATCATCTACAAAAAATGGAATCAAAATTTTGTTGCATATGCACTCTCAAGAAATGATGAGGATGTGGAAGCATTTCTTTGTGCCATTTCTATTATCCAACCAGATTGGATAACTGAAGCAAGGTATGAATGAAAGAATGACGAAGAGGTATGTACACTCATTCAAAAGTTGCAGCAAGATCCCAATACATCTAATACATTTATCTAGAAAAATGATTCATTATGGTACAAAGATCACTTATATATTTGTAATAATTCCCACCTGAAGTAGAAGATTCTTTTGGAATTGCACACCTCCCCCTTAAGAGAGCACTGGGGAGTTTTAAAAAGTTACCACATGGTTAAGAAGGAATTTTTTAGGGATGACCTTAAATCTGATATTCAAAATTTGTGGCAGAATGTTTGGTTTGCCAACAAAATAAATTTGAGAAAATTAAGACCCCGAGTATGTTACAACCTTTAGCCATTCCAAGTCAGCGTTGGGAGGAGGTCTCAATGGGTTTTATCATAGGTTTACCAAAGTTTGAAGGAAATAGTTTCATCATGGTGGTAGTTGATAGGCTTACCAAGTATGCACACTTTTGTGCATTATCTCATCCTTTTAGATCCAGTACAGTTGCTACTACATTTATGGAAACAATTCAAAAGCTACAAGGAAACCCAAATATTATTGTAAGTGGCCGAGCCCATTTTCATTGGAAAGTTTTGGATGGAATTATTTTATTGTCTTGGTACTTAATTAGCTCATAGCTCATCCTATCACCCTCAATCTGACTGGAAAAATAAGATAGTGAGCAAATGTTTGGAAGGATATCTTTGTTGCTTTGTATTTGATAAAAAAACACAATGGGTCAAGCAGTTACCTCTAGCGGAATGGTGGTATAACACTTCCTTCCATACTGGAATAAAAATTATCCCATTTATGGCACTTTATGGATATCATCCACCATCCATCACATCATCTTCAAGAGAAAATTATAAGGTTCAAGCAGTGGAATATCACATTGAGCATCAACAACAAGTTCTCCAACTCTTAAAGGATAAACTCACTTTGGCGCAAAATTTAATGAAACAACATGCATATCAGCATCGTAGTGAAAGAAGTTTGATGTAGGCGACTGAGTATTTTTTTGGCTACAACCATACAAACAAATGTTCCTCACTCAAGCTAATAAGGATAATAAATTATCACCCAAGTACCATGGTCCTTATAAGGTGTTGTAAAGTATTGGTACTATGGCATACAAATTAGAGTTGCATGCATATTCCTGAGTACACCCAGTTTTCCATGTTTCAGGCTTAAAGAAGGTTATTGGTTACAAGCTCCCAGTTCAAACATTGTTACAAAAACTTGAAAAATAAGGAAAATTCATATTTGAGCCTGAAATAGTCACGAAAACATGAACCCAACAACTACAAAATCAATTAATTTCAAATTATCTCATTAAGTGGAAGAAATTACCTACTAAAGACTCCACATGGGAGGATGAGAATTTTATACAGAAGCATCTAGAACTATTCAAGCGTTGAGGACAACACATTTTTTGAAGGAGAGGGGCATGTTAGGTCCCTATAATACTAGTGTATTCCCCTTATTAGTAGTTTTAGTGTAGCCCCTTATTGCTATTTTTGTGCCCATGTATCCCCCATGTTGTTATTGTTGTTCCTCATAGAAGTCCACTATTGTGACCCCTTAAACTCCTATATATATCAAGGATGTCTTATCATTTGTATCATTCAATAATTTTTCATTTACATGATGTAAAGGAGGTTTCCACCTTGAGGAGCCTAATTTTGAATTCGTTGATCTATCTCTTTTGTGATCTAGTTACATAACATTTTTCTAAATTATTTCTCATTAAAATCCAAAAAATCATGTGAGAATATTTGAATAAATCATTATTTATTTAATATTCTCTAGAAATAATTTCCTACCACTTTTGACTTAATCACCTTGGAATAATTAAATAAATAACTACTTATTTATTATTCCTAATTTATCCCTTATTTTCCTTATGAGAGAATTATTGAACAACTAATTAATTATTTCTTTCTTAATTCTCACAAAGTGATTAATAAATCATTTTTATTTGCTAATTACTTCAACCATTTTATAAATAAATATATTTGACCATTTGAATATATTTTCTCTCTCAAAAAGTATAATAAAGTATTCACAACAGCGAGATTTTGATTTAGTCAATAGTATTTTATTATTTTATAATTCCCAATTTATCTCAATACTTTGTTATAAATAGATGGTTTTCTATCCATCCTTCATCGTGATCATTTTCATCGTCAACATTACCATCTCATAGAATTTGAGCTCCCACCTGAGTTCAAACACCCTTTTTTTTCAGCCCATTGCAAATTGAGAGAGAGAAACACATTATTGAAGCACAAGGACAAGAAAAGGACCCATCCCACGGAGGGGGAAGTGCAGATCCATGTTGTAATTTCCCCTCACCAAGTGTATTCATTAACAAAATTATCATTTGTTCAATTCCTTCATTGGGTTATTGCGCACTTCTATTTTATGTTTTTATATATTTCTATTTTCAAGATCTATTATGTTCCACGGTTTTTCTTCATGTTCGATTGTAGATCTGAAGCATAGAAGAAACCATGTTTTGCTTTTAGGGTTATAAGTCACCTATAACTTAAGTAATGGATTTTGGTACACTTCTACAAAAACATTACACTAGAAAATGGTGTGTTCATTGGTGTAGTAATTCAGAACCTTGGTGACTGTTGTTTCAGTTATTTTTGGCGTTTCTTCAGAATTTTTATTCATCTCAATTTGTATTCTTAGATCTCTTCGATTTTTTGGAAAATTTTATGTTTTTGTTTGGTTTTTGCATCTTTTCGTGGGTCACAAGTACCAACCGAGTAGGATATGGCACAATCTTGATCATATATATCAAGTGCAAGAAGTGGGAATAAAGTGAAATTTTTTACCCTTTTTCTGTGGCCAATGCACTTTTCAGCCCAAAAACTGCACCCAACACACTTTCAAGGTCAGTTTATGCACTCTGCAATTTTTTAGATTTTTTTTCAATTTTTCCAGATTGTTTCGAGAGTGTTGCATGTGTGCTAGTAAGGGTTAATGTTATTTCTTGAGTCACCTCTAGGCCTAGATACACTTAGTATTTTCTCATTGAGGAAGGAAAAATCCCCCTAGGGTTTAGAGTACACCTCCATCATTTAGGAAGAGAATTGCTGAGTTGAGAAATATAGTGTGCAACATCTTCAGCCATTGTTTTTTAGTGTTTTTTCCACTATTTTGCAGTCATTTTAGACAGGTTTTTCAATAAATTTATTCCCTTTAGAATCTTGTGTTTCCTTCCCCCCTTAGGATCCCCTTATGTATCGTTTCTTTTGCAGCTTATTGTCTGGTTTTTCAAACATTTTTAGCTCTATTTTTTTCTTGTTTCATTAGATAACTTTTGAAGTCTAAAATGGGCCTCCTAAGAAAAATGTACTACTAAAATAAAATTTATAATAAGCAATAGGATTCAAGATGATGATGTCAACCATGGGGGATGATTCTGTAATGTTCCAAAATTTTCATTAAGTTAATTGGAACATTAATTTTGCTTTCCTTTTAATAAAAAGAATAAAATGGGTAAAAGGGGCCCATGAAGAAGCATAATAAACACTCCTAATGTGCAAAGGGGTCACTTAAGTGGCTTATTTTTCATCTCCTAGTGTGAAAAGGGGAAAATACAAGAAGACTAGGTCCAGTTTGACCAAGTCAAACAACGCTGCATGAAGGGAGTGAGTCACCACGTGGGACAACACAGTTTTCATAGGAGGGATATTATTGGATGAGAGAAACCCTAATGGGTGGGGTCCATGGCAAGGAAGCCTCCTCTTGGCATAAAAGAGGGAAGGAGAGCCATTGCTCATTATGTTGAAGATTTCGATTTTTCTCTGCTCTCTCCAGTTGTTCAACTGGGATAGCTTGTGCTGCTTAGCACAAGGGAGATTTCTATTTAGAAGTTTCCTCTCCTTCATTGGGAAGCTTTGGAGGACCTGTTCTTCATTCTCCTCACATCTGGGCTTGAGGCCAAGGTAACCATCTTCAGCTATAGCATTTTCCAGCTTGGCAGAAACGTTGGGTTGTTGGGGGTTGCAGTGAGGATTCATTACCACCCACTTCTGGAGCTAGTTTTGTAGAGGAGGAGCTCATTCTTTCTCTGGGAGATCAGTGAGGAAGATCCCAGAGCTTCATTTCAGATTTTGGCATTGGGCCATATGTTTCATCTCATTCACAGTGCAGTCTCCTCCCCATATTGCGTTATTTTCAGTGGGCACTTGCAGGAGGGGTTCACAGTGTGGATTGGAGGGTGTAATATTCAGTGAAGGAAGTAGCCTTTCACTTTGAAGATCAATGGAGGATTTTTCTACATAATTTGCAGCATTTCCATCCTTCTCCATTTTTTTATTGTTATTGAGTTGCTGCTGCTACCCAACAACTCTGGAATTTTTCCATTTAGTGTATTTTGGCCAATCCCTTGGAGGATTGTTGTAGTATTGTTTTATGGGGTTGAGATCTTGCTCCCCCAATTTATTTGAGCCTATTATTGCTATATCATTGTATCTATATTAGTTTTCAGTCATTTCCCACTATAGACTGCACAGTCATAGCTTTTTGCTGGGTTGTGAAGCTGTGTACTTTCACTTTGTATGTACATTTGTCTTGGGACTGATTTGGCCTAGCTTGAGAGGTATTTCCTCAAGTTCTTGTATATATATTGATATCTGCACATAATATAATAGCTATGCACTCTTCTTGCTCCATATGTATTGATTTTTCACTGCTGCTACTTGTTGGAGTTCATCTATTGTTGTAGCTCTCTCTTTTGAGCATTGTTTGAGATACATAGGATTGGAGGATCTGAATAACCCTCCTAGGGTTATTTATTTGAGCTAATCTTATGGAAGAGTAATGTATGAAGGGTAAAAAAATGGATCCAAGTCCCCTTTCAGCTTATTCTTGCATTGGCTTCCTTATACAGTGTCCTTCTGGACCCTGTTCTAGAAAATCTTGAAAAAGGGATATTATAGTGGTATCAGAGCTTCGAACTTGGCCCAGCCCGTGGAAGTTCAAATTGAAGAGATAGAAGAGATAAAGATGATGTAGAGGATGAGATTACTCTCATCAGTTTTTAGATCCAGCAAATACCTCTCCAAGGAGGTTGAGAAGACTGAGAAAGGAGAAGAGGAAGGACCATGCACTTCCTACTCTCACCAAATGGAGCATGAAAAACACTTGGAATTTGAGATTCTAAGTGAGTATCTTGTTGAGTACCGAGAAAACCCTAGTGCCTTCCAAGAGACTGTATCTTTTCCACAATGTATTCAGCAGAAAGAAGAGAGAAGACCCCACAACTATGGGATGATGAGAGGCAATAGATTTCTATTGCCCACATTCGATGGATCACTCACATGTTTAGTAGAGGTTTGGGTGAAGAAGCTAGAGGCTTTCTTCCTACTACATCCTATATTAGACAGAGAGGCTATAGAAGTTGCAGCGCTGCACCTTGAGGGTGAAGCAAAGACTTGGTGGTTCAGCCATTGGGACCATGTAAGGGTTTCTACTCTTGCTGATTTTTCTCAAAGATTGATCGGAAGATTTGGTCAAAAGAGGGAGGATCCCTCACCACCAGTTGTAGAGGCACATACCAGTGTTGTCATAGTGATGGAGAAGTAACCTTCATCTCTGGCTATTGAGGCATCCCGCACTATTGAGGAAGAGACTCTTGCAGCAACACAAGATTCTTCCGAAAATCTCCAAGGTATGCCTAAGTTTTTATTTCTCATGGAGGGTTGTATATCATTGCATGCTGATTGTCTAGAGCAGGAAGTTTTCACTGAGCTGTACTATCATCCTCATACATCATTGATATGTTGTGTACCACCATTGTGGTTGGTGTTTAAAAGCTTTTTCATGGAAGAGATTGCATTTCAATGCCCCATGAAAAGCAAAGGCCAAAATCTGTTTTGGGAAGATGGTAGCCCTTGTTGGGAGGATACGAAGATGCAGGATGAAGGGGGACATCCACAAGAGTTGAGTGAATGTGGATGGGAGGAAAGAGGATGGTGAGCCTTTTTAAATTTTATGATACCGGGCAACAAGAGGTAATTCTTCGTTGGCTACTCTTGAGAGAGTTTGGCTGGCATAGAACCTATCCTTTTTCATGGGGTATGGAAAAGGAGGAGGACTGGCAGGATACTTACACCATGGGGCAGAGAGGAGCATGGGTGCAGTATGATGAGATGTCATTCTTCTTACAACTCATTATGCCACCTTCACATATTGGTTATGGTAGGAGTATGGAGGAGCAGCAAACATTCTTGTCGCTCATATTATATTCAGATGTTGCAGGAGTAGGAGGAGGCACTAGCATAGTGCAAAGGGGTTGATCCTTGGCCTTAGATGCCCAAGCAATGAATTCTTCATGGGAGGAACTCTATATGTGTAGCAACATGATGAGTAGATTCTTTGACAAGATCCATGTCAAAGAGTTGAGCTTTGAGATGACAGTGGCCCTACTCCACAGGCCAGCAGCGCTGTCACTTCAGAGTTGGGATTACTTGTTGAAGTGTTTCCAAAACCACTTCACAAGTGATGTATCTTGGAGAAATGTAGGAGATGAGGATGAGGGAGTAATGGATGGAAACATTCATTACTATATCTTGATCTTCTTGGCTTGGGTTCACAAGCACAAGGGGAGACACCTACATGCAGCATTTATGGATTCTCCTTTCATGCATTCTTATGCATACTATTTGTTAATGGAGGAGTCCACTTGGGAGGGAATCCTAATGGATGTATATCAGCATATGGATAGTTGCAAAGCTTGAGAGATGATGATATGGTTGACAAAACCACTTCCCTACTCTGTTATAGTAAGGGAGAATTTTCATTTGAGCCATTTCAGCTCAAAGACCGGAGTACATGATGAGGGAGTTAACTATTTGCTTTATGTTTTGCACTCTCTTATCTTTTTTAGTAGCATATCATATCAAGGAGGATCTTTCCTTCTTGCACATTATGTTTTTTTGTACTTATGGTTAATTGCAGCAATTATGATGGCCATCTTATTGGTGGATTGTGGGGGAAAGCCATAGGATTTCCGATGTGCACCATTGGCACCAAATTATATTTTCATGATCTCATATCGCAGGATGAATGTGGCAACAAACAAGTGGCTAAAAGGACACTTGTTGCACTATATATGGAGGTAGGCCAATGATGCCCTGCATTGGTTCCATGTTTGGAGCTATGTTTCACCTCCTTTCTCTCACAGATTTATGCTTCCATATTCTGCTAGTGGGACGTTGGACATGGGAAGCACCATTGGAGGAGTGGCACAAGAGTTGAGGATTCCCATAGGGAGTATGGTTCCCCATACTTCTCACATTGCATGTTTCAGAAAAACAAGTGGGCCAGCCTTGATTGCCATGTTACACCTCTTGTTTTCAAATGGGAGGAGCCATTTGGAGAGCTTAAGCTTTTTGGGGAGGCACCCCATGGGTGTTGGATTTGATGGGATGGCTTGGATCTGTCTTGAAGATAATTATGTTTCAGCCATATATCAGCAACAGTCCCATATGTATCATAAGGAAGGAGAGACACATTGGAAGGATGTGCTCTTTGGGGGAGAATACCTCCATAATTTTTGCAGTACATGCTCTGAGGGGAGTATGGAAGAGGATATGGTCACCATGGTGAGATACTTGTTTCTCCATGAGGTGAACCATATGATTGATTGGATACCATATGATGATGACTTCCAACTCATCACATATGAGATGATTTGGGCCAGCTTGATCTACAGCATTGGAGGAGATATCCTTGGAGATTTAGACTTCATCTTGTCACTTGAGGGAAACACTATTGCAGGCCAAGTTCAGCTTTCACTCCACACTTACCATAAGTGGAGAAGAGGACAACGTGGGGTAGGCCATGAAGCCTACCATGTTCAGATTTCCAGCCCACCTATTCTACATGAGCCCAGGGTGGAGGATGGTTTCCCGGAGTTGCCTAGTTGGAAGGTGACTCATTTTGCATGGTTGATTGCTTGGGGATGGAGGATACACATGGGGAGAATGTATCCCAACAAATTTCAGACTCCATACCTTTGGAGGACCTCTAGACAATGCTTTTCCACTCTCTTGAGCACCTCACTTTTTCATGATGATAGCTTGGTAGCTAATTCACATGCTGAGGAGAGGCATTGTGGGAGCTTTATTGATGTGATAGAATCCTATTTCTTGGAGGAGATAATCATACATGGGTGCTGCAGGAGAGGAGAATAATAATTTGTCTACCCTTGCACTTGCTTGAGGACAAGCAATCTTTGGGAGGGGAGGACTGTAATGTTCCAAAAATTTCATTAAGTTAATTGGAACATTAATTTTGCTTTCCTTTTAATAAAAAGAATAAAATGGGTAAAAGGGGCCCATGAAGAAGCATAATAAGCACTCCTAATGTGAAAATGGGTCACTTAAGTGGCTTATTTTTCATCTCATAGAGTGAAAAGGGGAAAATACAAGAAGACTAGGTCCAGTTTGACCAAGTCAAACAGCGCTGCATGGAGGGAGTGAGTCACCAAGTGGGACAACACAGTTTTCATAGGAGGGATATTATTGGATGAGAGAAACCCTAATGGGTGGGGTCCATGGCAAGGAATCCTCCTCTTGGCATAAAAGAGGGAAGGAGATCCATTGCTCATTATGTTGAAGATTTCGATTTTGCTCTGCTCTCTCCAATTGTTCAACTGGGATAGCTTGTGCTGCTTAGCACTAGGGAGATTTCTGTTTAGAATTTTCCTCTCCTTAATTGGGAATATTTGGAGGACCTGTTCTTCATTCTCCTCACATCCAGGCTTGAGGCCAAGGTAACCATCTTCAGCTATAGTGTTTTCCAGCTTGGAAGAAACGTTGAGTTGCTGGGGGTTGTAGTGAGGATTCATTACCACGCACTTTTGGAACTAGTTTTGCAGAGGAGGAGCTCATTATTTCTCTGGGAGATCAGTGAGGAAGATCCCAGAGCTTCATTGCATATTTTTGCATTGGGCCATATGTTCCATCTCATTCACAGCACAGTCTCTTCCCCATATTGCGTTATTTTCAGTGGGCACTTGCAGGAGGGGTTCACACTGTGGATTGGAGGGTGTAATCTTCAGTGAAGGGAGCAACCTTTCACTTTGAATATCAGTGGAGGAGGTTTCTACATCATTTACAAAATTTCCATCCTTCTCCATTTTTTTATTTTTATTGAGTTGCTGCTGCTACCCAGCAACTTCGACATTTTTCCATTTAGTGTATTTTGGCCAATCCCTTGGAGGATTGTTGTAGTATTTTTTTCTGGGGTTGAGATCTTGCTCCCCCACTTTATTTGAGCCTATTATTGCTATATAGTTGTATATATATCATTTTTCAGTCATTTCCCACTATAGACTGCGCAGTCATAGCTTGTTGCTGGGTTGTGTAGCTGTGTACTTTCACTTTGTATGTACATTTGTCTTGGGACTGATTTGGCCTAGCTTGAGAGGTCTTTCCTCAAGTTCTTGTATATCTATTGATAGCTGCACATAATATAATAGCTATGAACTATTCTTGCTCCATATTTATTGATGTTTCACTGCTTCTACTTGTTGGAGTTCGTCTATTGCTGTAGCTCTCTCTTTTGAGCATTGTTTGAGATACATGGGATTGGACGATCTGAATAGCCCTCCTAGGGTTATTTCTTTGAGCTAATATTATGGAAGAGTAATGTATGAAGGGTAAAAAAAGGGATCCAAGTCCCCTTTCAGCTTATTCTTGCATTGGCTTCCTTATACAGTGTCCTTCTGGACCCTGTTCTAGCAAATCCTGAAAAAGGGATATTACAGATTCACCATTTTTGGGGTAAAAAGGTAAAAAAGATTAACAAATAATAAAAATAATAAAAATACTTTTTCAACTTATTTCCTTAAGGTTTTGCTCAAATTTCGAGCAGTATTACTCGTTGGATGCAAAATTTAATTCCTAATTCAATGAGTACCCATGTTTAATACTTTCGATGGACCCTGCTACATGAAAAATGAGAAATACATGAAAAAACATGATTGCAATCATGTTTTTCATTTATTTCTCATTTTGCGTGTAGAAGGGTCCATTGAAATTATGCAACATGGGCACTCCTTGGATGAGGAATAAAATTCCGCATTCAACAAGTGTTCCTGCATGAAATTTGAGTAAACCCATGGGGAGATAAGCTGAAAATACGAGTTGAAAAAGTAGTTTTTTCTTTTTTCCTTCTAAAATTTGAAGATGTAATCTAATATTATTTTATTATTTCCACTATTATTTTATAATTTCCTTACGAGGCCCATTTTATACCTCAAAATTCCCCTAATGTATGAACCATTTTAAATATATTTTTGCCTTTAGATCCCAATCCCTTAGAGATTATATATTTTGGTCATTTTTTATTTCTTTGAGTTGCTTGGTTGCCATCATTTTTCTTGCTTCTTGATTTCCTTCTTGGGTGGGGGGGTTGTGTGCTTGAGTTCATTTTTCATTTTAATTTTCATTTTTGGTATTATTTATAGTTTATGCACTTTATTTTCAGTAGCATTGGCATCATCAAAACATGATTAATTAACTCATCCACTTAACACACTTTTCAAAGATGCATAACCTAAGTGAATGTGAGCTTGATTATCACTGCCAAGCCAAGAATTGAAACACTCCACATTAATAACTTAACTCTCATATATTAATCCCACTTGGGCCAAAAAAATCTTTGTATTTAGGTGTAGGATGAGTGGGATAGGCTTCCAATAACACCCATTGGTCGCTTATGTTGAGAAATATAAAGTTAAAATATTAGGGAGCTTAAAATCCTTCACCATCCCACGTCACAACTGAAACACGTCAGAAACTTGATTCAAATGGGATTAGGCTACATCATGGTGAAAGCGGTTCTCCTCGAGGCTACCCAACTCGTGGTAGGGAATTTCGTGTCATGGTTGATCATCAAGAAGCTCAAGGCTCAACCTCCCCATGGGACGAAGGTAACCTTAGTGACCGATATTAGGAAAAAACCATATAGGACTTGATATGGGCAAGCAGTTGGTCCTCTATCCCACCTTTCTCTAGACATATTTTCTTGTGGGGATTAGATTCCATTAAGTAAGAAGTCCTTTGGAAGGCCATATAAAACAATATAATTAGGATTTGTTTAAGGATTTAGATCACCTTTAGGCTAAAGGTCATTTTTTCTTTGATAGGACGTGTTTTCTTGAATTAGAGTAGCATATAATTATAGTTAGCTTACACTTAACACCACTGCACTAGGTGTTTTCTTTTTTTTTTTTACTCTTCTCTCCTATCATCACCCTTGAGACTCTTGAGTCATATTTTTGTTGACACCATTTTTGGTAGATTTTCTGTCACACTAGTGTACCAAATAACACTTCTCTAGTAGTAGGTAGTTTCCTGATATGATCACAAATAATATTATGGTGTTGTTAATGGACAGACTGAAAACAAAGTAAAGAAAAATTCATAATGGAAGTAATGCATATAAAAACATAAGCTCAAAAAGAAGGAAACAAGACAACATGCTCAAATGGAGCAAAAAAACCAATACAACAATGGATAAAACTCCCTTTATTGGTTTTTGGTAGTAAAATAATACAATGCTAACACACTTGCTGTGAGTCCTTTGAGCTATGGAGCTCAAATACTCTTAGCAAGGGGGTCCCTTTCATTGTTTTCCTTGCAAACTTCTCCTCCCTCTCTCAAAATGAATGTGAAGACTCCCCAATGGTGGTGTCCTCTTCTTCACTAGGATGTTGGATTGCTTATAAGAAATATGGCCAACATGCCAATTCCTTCACTCCTCTTGCTTCAACAATTGAAAGCTAGTTTTTTTATGGTAGAAATTTGGCTAGCATAACAATGTATCATACGTTTCTCTTCCCATGGCTTGTTTATATAGAAATTTTTGAATTCCTCTTCCCTCTCTTGGCCCAAGATCGATAATGAATCAAGAGTAGGACAATAGATTCCTTTTAAGGATGCATATATTTAGGGAAACCTGGAGGGTAAAAACTCTGTTAAAATTGAATAAGTATATATTATTATTGATAAAAGATGAGATGATTACAAGTGGGGATCACCAAGTCTTTAAATACAGCCTTATGGTGTCCCTTGGCAAAGAGGCATGATCGTTGATCATGCCCTTCCACATTAATAAACCTAAGACAACTATATTTAACTAATAATTTATAAATTACACATAACATTGCCCCTCTCTTAAAGATGCTTTGTCCTCAAAGCATACGTAATGATGGACATTGCTGACGAATGCTTGGGTTTCCCGAGAGGCGGGCTCTTGTTTTCCACATTTTTAAAATATCATGGAGCATCTTCTTGAGTTCAATCTTTTTGTGATGTGGATAGTGACAAGATTTGATATTGACAGGGTTGGATCCTATCTTGACTTCTATTGGATGTTCGATTTCCCTATTAGGAGGCATTTTCATTGGCAGGTCTTGGAATACTTTTTCGTGTTTCTGAACTATTCCTTGTACTTCTGGTGACTCTTCATGGTTCCATTTTGTAGATAAAATTTCTAACTGGTGACATTGTATTAGGCTGGCGCTCCTTTTCGAATCATCTTTGTCATCTAAGATGATGATACGACTTTATTTTCTGGGGCTTGGGACCCATACAACTTGTGATTCTTCCCTTTCCACTTAAATCTTATAAAATTCTTCTGATGGTTGGAAAAATAAGTACCTAAGGTTTGTAGCCATTGAATTCCTAAGACCACATCTACTCCTTGTAATGGCACAGTGTAGAATGGAGATTTTAAATTAAAATTTTGAATCTGCAATTTGACCTTATGGAATTTCCCTACCTTCTCAATTTTCTTACCATCGGACACAATTACCTTCATATTGGGCATGGGAAATGTAAAGATGTTGATTCTTTTGGCCATGGTCGAATCTATAAAATTGTGGGTATTTTCGGTGTCAAGGAGAACCATTACGTTGTTCTTCTTAATATTTCCTTTTAGTTTTAGCGTGTGAGGTTGTGATATACCTGTCATAGCTGATAAGGAAATTTGCGTAATGTTTCCATCATCCAGTTCTGGAGGGAAATCTGGGGTGGTTGCATCTGATTCATCATTGTTAGAGTCATTAGTTGCTTCACAGTTATACAGATTCTTTGTCTCGTTTCCTTTAGCGCACCTATGCTTAGGGTCCCATTTTTCACGGCAACGTTTGCACTTGCCCTCTCTCATCCTTTGTATTTCCATGTTAGATTTTTCTTCTTCACGAAGATGGGGTGGGACATATTTTGTGTTATCTATATTTTCAGATTGAGGAAATCTTCGTCTCGAATATACTCTTTCTGATTTTGACCAAGATAACCTTTCAAATTTCTTTTCAACAACTTTTGTTTTTTTTCTTGCTAGTTCTACTGATGTAATGTCGTGAAGTTCTAGCTCTTCTTGTATATGGACTTTAAGTCCTGAGATGAAATACTGGATTAAACGAGATTCTGACAATCTAGGTACTCGTGTCGCTAAGGTCTCCCATTCTCGAGTGTACTCATCCACATATCCTTGTTTGCGTAATTTGATGAATGTTGAGAAAAACTTTTCTGTTGGAAATCTTGTCGTTGATGGAAAAGGAGGAAGCAGAAGCAAAGGAGAAGACAACAGAGAAGAACAGAGGGAGAGTAAATTTACAGAGACAAGGAAGCAAGTAGTGCAAAGGAGACAGGGAGCATAAGAAGAACAGAGACAGGGTAATAAAAAGAGAGGTAGAGACAACGAATACAGAGGTAGAAATAAAACGGTCAAGTAGTGGAGGCAGAGGAAGAGATGAAATGGTCGAGCAGTGGAGGCAGAGGTCGAGCAGCAGAGGCAGAGGAAGAGACAGCGAATATAGTGAATTATGAATCGAAATGGTAATAAACCCGTGCGTTATAATATGTGGAAGTGCAGTGCAGAAGGTGCTATAATGGTTTGCAGTGAATCGGGGTTTAAGTTACAATTTGAGATCACGGTTTATAGAGCATTAGAAAGAGGAGATTGCACATTCTGCCATGTAATTTCATTCAGTATTCATTGAGAGGTGAAGTACACAGCTGGGGATTGTTACATCTCAACGGAACCATGCAAGGAAAGAATAAACAAGAGCGATGGTGAAGAAGGAGGAACTTTGGTGGCAGAAGCGATGGAGTAAGTATAGCCATGGCACAGTAGAAAAAATCGAAATCAATGTTATAAAGAATGAAACGGAACCTGGAGTGGGGAGTAAACATAACCATGAAGGAACAGTAACGACGGTTTGGAACACTTGATGGTTTTCATCGCATCGCTTTTGTGCGGTAAATGGTTTTCATGAAATCAGCGCGATCACAGCCATCGGCTGACACGTGGCCTTAAGAGGTTTGGAGAAACCACCCTTATCGCATGCCATCGCGCGTTAACTGTCAACTGTGGACTTCGCGCGATATCGACGTACACCGTCCGATTTGGAGGTGGGTCCATCGAACGGTAGTCGCACGTCCACTAGCACGGAAGATAACTCAAGGGACGACGTGATATGCAGCTGGGCCCCAGTTCATCGCATGAATTCTGAGAGTTAAATTTCATATTGTTTAATCATGCAATTGCCGTAGGATAGGAGGGTTGGAGTGCGAGAGCAGGTGAATCATTGGATCCAAGCGGAGTTGTGTGCACGTTAAGCAAGGTACGTAATATGTTGCTGTGTGCCCAGATGCTTTGTAACATGATGCTTTGGTTTATTTGGAAACTAGAAGTTAATAATTGCGATAAAATAAAAGGTTATATGGATATCTATATATATATATATATATATTACTGCTAGGATTTTAATATAAGTCCGCAGCACGTTAATGGTGTAACCTTTGAAGTGGGAAATATATATATATATATATATATATATATATATATATATATATATATATATATATATATATATATATATATATAGCGACATATATATATACATTGTTTGATATGGGCCCGAGACATTTCGTTCTAATATATGTGTTTTTAACATTAAAGAGTGAATGCGGTGGTAAAAGTGCAGTGGTCCAGATATGAAATCTGGGCGTAATATATAAAGTATTCATTAAGCGGGGTTCAAAGACGATTCATTGACCATTGGTTTTAAAACCTGAGTTTTGGGAAAATATTCAAATATTAATTCGAAAAATGATAAGAGGGGTTTTGGCTATGGTTTTTTACCATAAGTTTAATTAAACAGCTTTTGTATATAAAATGACTGCATTCATGAAATGGGATTTTACCACAGATTTGAAATGGGTGCATACAGAAGAGCTAAAATCCGGGTTGATTGGGTTCTTTATATATGAGAGCATATTATATGCGTGAGTGCTGCAGCTATGGGTTAATAATCAGTTATTAACGGTGGAGAAGTCTTCATGGTAGGGATTTGTAAGAAGAGATTTCATGTAATTAATGTACCCTGTATCATAAAACAAGTATATATGCAGCAGATACACAACTACAGTGAACTTGGAGAATATGGACCTGACAGAGGTAAATAGAGATTGCAGAGTTGAAGAGATGTGCAGCAAAGGGTTTCAAAAGTGCAGTGAACAGGTGGAATATGCAGAAGACAGTGAACGACGTATACAGGACAGTTGCATGACAGTGACAGAAAGGAAAAAACCAGCAAGCCAAGGGCTGAGTGATGTTTATATACTATAAATGAAAATGTAAATGTTTTATTTGTTTTATATTGTTTGTGATGCAAAGGCAAGTATCCTAAGGAAAAGAAAAATCCCACTGTAACATGGAAAATTGCACATATTGTTATATTTTTAATGAGTTGGACAAAGGAATGAGAAGACAGAAGCCAAAGAGTCATGGTTGTTCACTCCAAATTCCTTGAGGAATACAAACATTCATGTGATGAACTCTATATATAATATCAACTTGATGTGCATAAAAAAGTTAGAGAGAGTAAGGATAGAGAATGCAAAGTATAGAAGATTGAGGCAGAGAAGATAAGAAAGAGAGGAGCAGAAAGAGATGCTACAGAACAGAGCTGATATCTGAGGTAAATCAACAAAAATTTCTTTTGATAAATTGAGGAAGTTGGAGATTCCCTATCAAGTTGAAGCTTGATAGCTGTCAGTTGTAGCTGACTGAGGTTGGAGCCTCCTATAGGTTGGTGCCTACAGAAAAGTGAAGGGAGTTGGAGCTTCCTTGCAAGTTGTAGCTTGAAGAATTGAGGTTGGAGCCTCTTGTAGGTTGGTGCCTGCAGAAAAATAGTGGTGAGAGGGAGTTGGAGCTTGCCTTTGCATCACAACAATAATAATAAGTGGTTTTCTCCCTTTATGGGTTTCCACTTATATCTGCTGTCTCTATCTGTGTTGCCTGTGTGCTGAGATGATTTACCAATTTTTCTTTATGTTTTCTACTCTCATAATAAGTTTGATTTCACATTAATTTAATACTTGCTGCAACATATTAAGACTGTTCATATACTAAGGTTGGTTATAAAAGTAAGTTGTAAATAAGTTAATGAAAAATTTAAAAAGCTCATGTATGTGTTAAACTGATTCACCCCCCCCCCCTCTTAGTTTAACTAAGAATTCAACAATTGGTATTAGAGCAAGTTCCCTTTTATACCAGTTTAACCACTGAAAGGAGATCCTAGGCCCCCAGGATGGCTAGTCAAGAAGGAAGCTGAACCAATAAAGCCCCTTTTTTCACTGGTGCTAATTATGCCTTCTGGAAAATCAGAATGAGAGCATACATAATGTCTCTAGGAATAGAGGTATGGGCTGCTGTATAATTTGGATATGCCCCAAAGGAAACTGACCCAGAAAGAGAAGCTAAAAAAGAATTTGTAGCAAATGCAAAGGCCATGAATGCAATTTTAAGTGGACTCTATGAGGCTGAATTTATCAAAATAATGCATAGTAAGACTGCCAAAGATATGTGGGAAACTCTAGAGAATATCCATGAGGGAGATAAAAAGGTAAATACTGCCAAAATTCAAGTATATAGAGCCCAGTTTGAAAATTTAAAAATGAATGATGATGAAGATGTTGGCAGCTTCTTCTTAAGAGTTGCAGAAATTTTTAACAATATGAGAGCTCTTGGAGAAACCATACGAGAAAGTGTAATTGTACAAAAGATCCTAAGATCTCTTCCACCCAGTTTTAACCCCAAGGTGTCTGCAATAGAAGAAACAGTTGATTGGGAAACCTTGACCATGAACCAGCTACTTGGAAATCTAACAACATATGAGATGAGGCTTCCACAGAAGAAGCCAAGTACGAGGGAGGAAACCTTTAAAACAGAAAAGAAGAAAGAAGAAAAGGAAGACATATGCTCTTGCTCTGATGAAGAAGAGGCTAAATTTTTCAATAAAATGGATAGAGGCTTAGGTGAATACAAAGGTAAAATTCCTTTCAAATGCTTTAACTGTGGAAGACTTGGACACTATGCTGCTAAGTGTCCTCACAAGAAAGTAAGGAATCAGGCTCAAGAATCAGAGAAAAATACATCAAAGAACTGGCAGAAAGGAAAGAAGTTCAACAGAAAATTCTTCTATGCTCAACAAGACAGCAGTGCATCTGAAGACTCAGATGAACCTTCAAGTGAAGAAGGAACCTCTGAATTTTTACTCATGGCCATAGAAGAACTTGAAGGACTCCTACTAGAAGATAAAGAAGAAGGCAAAGTTGACCTTGAGGGGGAGCTAAGAAGTGCCTTGGAGGAGATTGACAGAATCAAACTGAAGTGCAGAAAACAAAAGGACATTCTCCTCAAGTATGTAAGAGAAGAGCAAAATTCAGAAGTCCTCATGTAGCTAAAGGTAGAGCTTGAAGAAGCCATGAAGATAGAAGACATGTTACTTCAGCAAATCAAGGATAAAACTCGAGAACAAGAAAATCTGGAAGAAGAAGTAGTATGTTTGAGGAAGAAATTAGAAAATGCTCAGAGGAAAGTGTCTACAAATTCCTCTCAAACAACAAGCTCTAGTAAGTTGAACGAAATTCTGGATGCTCAAATATCTCCTCTTATAAAAACTGGACTAGGCTATGAAGGAGAATCAAGTAAAAGAAAAGAAAAGGAAAACAAAAATATTATTTTTGTAAAAGTAGAAAAGGCTGATGAAGCAGCTCAAACAATTCCTACAAAAGAAGAAACATGTAATGAGGAAGACAGAGATCAGAAGAAACCTCTAGTAACAAAGAATGAAATAAATACTAAGACAACAGAAAAAGGATCATATACCCCTGAGTATGTCAAATTTGGAAGCCATCAAAGGAGATTCTTCCTTCCTATGAAGAATGCCACCTATTATGTCTGCCACAAGCTGGGACACGTTGCTGCATATTGTTATAAAAGGAGGAGTAATTCATACCAGCAAAAGATACAAACATCGAAGAGACTGCCTAAAGAAAACAAATGGAGAAGACAACCTCACATCAGGTATGCAGATTGTTTCTATGGTTACTGTTTTTATTGTAAATAATTTGGGCATAAAATCATTGAATGCAGAAAATATGGACAAAGATTGATGCTCAACACCTCAAGAAGGTTTATGAATCAAAGAAATTTTACTCATAATCACAATTCAGCAAAAATCATAATCAAATGTTGTGTATGTAATAAAATTGGACATATGCCATCCAAATTTCCTCTTAGAAGATGTAGTTCATCATTTCAAAAAAGATACCAGACAAAAGGATGCTTCCAGTGGATAAATAAGGTGAATAAATGTGATTTGGCTATGGCTACTCAAGACCTGAAAAGCCATTGGTATTTGGATAGTGGCTGCTCAAAACACATGACTGGAGACAGAAGAAAGTTTATAACTCTTGATGAAAAGAAATCTGGCAATGTTACTTTTGGCAATGATAAATCAGGAAAAATAAAAGGAAAAGGCTCAGTCAGCCTAGACAATGGCAGAGGAAAGGCCCAAGATGTACTATTTGTAGATGGGCTGAAAGAAAATTTGCTGAGTGTCAGTCAAATGTGTGATAAAGGCTGTGAAGTTCTTTTTAGAGCACAAGATTGTGAATTCAGATCAAGCACGACAGGTAAGACTCTGCTCAAAGGTGTTCGAACAGAGAGTAATGTTTACATAGTGAAAGAGAAAGATGAAGCTTGCCATATTAGAAAACTTGAGGAGTCATGGTGATGGCATAAAAGGTTGGGACATCTCAGCTTCGATCACATCATCAAACTGAGCAAGAAGAAAGAGGTCAGAGACATGCCAGAAATAAAAAGGCCTTCTAATACCATATGCAAATCATGTCAATTAGGCAAACAGACCCGCACATCCTTTAAGGCCAAAGATGAGTTATCAACAAGAAGACCACTCCAGCTTGTGCACATGGACCTGTGTGGACCTGCAAGAACTAAAACACCAAATGGAGAATCCTACTTCATGCTGATAATAGATGATTTCTTCAGAATGACATGGGTTGCATTTCTCAAGAATAAATCGGAAGCTCTAGAAAAATTCAAAATATTCAAATCTTTAGTAGAAAATCAGACAGGATGCAAGCTGAAATGCATCAGATCAGACAGAGGAGGTGAATTCACAAATTATGACTTTGCAGACCTATGCAATGAACATGGCATAAAGCAACAATATACTATTGCAGGGACACCTCAGCAGAATGGAGTAGCAGAGAGACAAAACAGATCTGTACAACAAATTGCTAGAGCCATGATGCAAGAGAGTAATATTCCTCAAACCTTCTGGGAAAAATTAGTACACACAGCCGTGCATATCCTTAACAAAGCTCACTTAAGGCCAAGTAGTGACAAGACTCCCTATGAAATATGGCATGGGAAACTAGCTTCAATCAAACATTTTAGAATATTTGGAAGCAAGTGCTACATAAAGAATAATGATGAAAATCTTGGGAAATTTGATGCAAGAGCAGATGAAGGGATATTTCTAAGATATGCTTCCAAAAGTAAAGGGTATAGGTGTTACAGCAAGACTCTTCGAAAAATAGTTGAAAGCATTGACGTGAGATTTGATGAAGAACTTCCAAACAATATAAAAGATACAGACTGCAGTAGTCCATCAAACAAACATGAAGAAGAAGACCAAGATGATGATGAAACAAGAAAGACAACAGAAGATGCTGAACTGAGCTCTAAAGCCCCTTCTAGATACACTCAAAAGAACTATCCTGAAGATCAGATCATAGGTGACAAGAGAAAAGGGGTCCAGACAAGAAGGTAGCTAACTAAATAGACCGAAGAGGTATACATAGCCATGTTATCACAAATAGAGCCAAAGGAATTTGAAGAAGCCAGCAAGGAAAAGTCTTGGGTGAATGCTATGAATGAAGAATTGGACCAAATTGAGAAGAACAACACCTGGGAACTAGTTCCTAGACCCACTGAGAAAAATGTTATAGGATCAAAATGGGTATTCAAAAATAAAATTAATGAGGAAGGACAGATAATCAGGAATAAAGCCAGACTTGTCTGCAAAGGATATTCACAAATCGAAGGACTTGATTACGATGAAACATTTTCCCCTGTAGCCAGAATGGAAGCTATCAGAATGTTTCTTGCCTTTGCATGCTACCAAGACTTATAGGTATATCAAATGGATGTAAAATCTGCATTTCTGAATCGAGATCTAGAAGAAGAAGTCTACATGGAACAACCAGAAGGCTTCTCATTAACAGATAAAGAAGACTATGTATGTAGCCTAAAGAAGGCTCTATATGGACTAAAACAAGCTCCTCGTGCTTGGTACTCAAGGCTGGATAAATATTTGCAAAACCAAGGCTTTAAGAGAGGAGGAGCAAACAACAATCTATACATAAAAGCCCATGAAAATGAACTCCTGATTGTTGTAGTATATGTTGATGACATTATGTTTGGAAGCAACAAAGATGAACTAGCAAAAGGGTTTGCTGAGGAGATGAAATCAGAGTTTGATATGTCCATGATTGGAGAGCTCAGTTTCTATTTAGGACTTCAAATTCAACAAAATAACACAGGTACATTCATCTCACAGGAAAAATACTTAAAAGAAATGTTGAAAAAGTTCAAAATGGAGGACTGCAAACCTGTGTCAACTCCCATGATCACGGGATGCGAACTTAATGGCGATGATGAATACGCGATATAGATCAAAAACTCTACGGATCCATGATGGAAGTCTATTGTATACGATAGCATCAAGATTGAGACATCATGCTAGCGATTAGGACTAGTGGAAATTTCCAGATATCAAGCAACACCTAAACAAAATCACCTTCTTGCAGTCAAAATAATATTCAGATATCTACAAGGAACATCACAGTATGGACTTTGGTATCCTAAAGGCAAAAGCTTCACTTTGACAGCATACACAGATGCAGATTGGGCCAGCTGTGTGGAGGACAGGAAAAGCACAAGTGGAGGTGCATTCTATCTAGGAGAAAGTCTGGTGGCATGGTTAAGCAAGAAACAAACATCTATCTCTCTATCTACAACAGAAGCAGAATATATAGCAACAGTAGCATGTTGTACACAAGTCATGTGGATAAAGCAAACCCTCCAAGACATGAAGGTAAGAATTGATGAACCTATCTCAATCAAATGTGATAATACAATTGCTATAAGTATATTAAAAAATCCTGTGCTTCATTCAAAAACTAAACATATCCCAATCAAGTATCATTTTCTCTGAGAAAAAGTGGCTCAGAAGGTAGTAAAGTTGGAATATGTACCAAAAAAAGAACAGATAGCAGATATATTTACCAAATCTCTTGCTAGAGAACCATTTTAATATTTGAGAGATAGAATAGAGGTAGTATCTGTAGATGCTACTCTTTGATATGAAGAGAAAGCACAAATTCATGGGGAGAACAGAAACGAAAATATCATTCCAGGGGGAGATCAGCTAGCAAGAGAAGCATGAGACAGGTCAAAGGTGAGAGTTGAAAGCACACTAAAAAATGAGCAACCCCTTGCCATTGATGTTAAAGGGGGAGGAAGAGCAAGCAACAGAAGAGAGGGTCCTAAAAGGCAAACATAAGAAGTGTATTGCCATCAATGCCAAAGGGGGAGACTATTGGAAATGTTGTCATTGATGGCAAAGGAGGAAGCAGAAGCAAAGGAGAAGACAGTAGAGAAGAACAGAGGGAGAGTACATTTACAGAGACAAGGAAGAAAGCAGTGCAAAGGAGACAGGGAGCATAAGAAGAACAGAGATAGGGCAGTAAAAAGAGAGGCGGAGACAGTGAATACAGAGGCAGAAATAAAACAGTCAAGCAGTGGAGGCAGAGGTCGAGCAACAGAGGCAGAGGCATAGACAACGAATAAAGCGAATTATGAATCGAAATGGTAATAAACCCGTGCGTTATAATATGTGGAAGTGTAGTGCAGAAGGTGCTATAATGGTTTGCAGTGAATCAGGGTTTAAGTTACAATTTGAGATCATGGTTTATAGAGCATTCGAAAGAGGAGATTGCACATTCTACTGTGTAATTTTATTTAGTACTCATTGAGAGGTGAAGTACATAGCTGGGGATTGTTACATCTCAACGGAACCATGCAAGGAAAGAATAAACAAGAGCAATGGTGAAGAAGGAGGAACTTCGGTGGCAGAAGCAATGGAGTAAGTATAGCCATGGCACAGTAGAAAAAATCGAAATCGATGTTATAAAGAATGAAACGGAACCTGGAGTGGGGAGTAACCGGAACCATGAAGGAACAGTAACGATGGTTTGGAACACCTGACGATTTTCATCGCACCGCTTTTGTGCGGTAAGTGGTTTTCATGAAATCAGCAGGATCACAGCCATCGGCTGACACGTGGCCTTAAGCAGTTTGGAGAAACCGCCCTTATCGCATGCCATTGCGTGTTAACTGTTGACTGTGGACTCCATGCGATATCGACGTACGCCGTCCGATCTAGAGGCGGGTCCATCGAATGGTAGTCGCACGTCAACTAGCACGGAAGATAACTCAAGGGACGGTGCGATAAGTAGTTGGGCCCCAGTTCATCGCATGACTTTTGAGAGTTAAATTTCATATTTTTTAATTGTGCGATTTCCGTAGGATAGGAGGGTTGGAGCGTGAGAGTAGGTGAATCATTGGATCCAAGTGGAGTTGTGTGCACATTAAGCAAGGTACGTAATATGTTGCTATGGCCCCAGATGCTTTGTAATGTGATGCTTTGGTTTATTTGGAAACCAGAAGTTAATAACTGCGATAAAATCAAAGGTTATATATATATATATATATATATATATATATATATATATATATAGATATATATATATATAGCGGAATATATATATACATTGTTTGATATGGGCTCTAGACATTTCGTTCTAATATATGTATTTTTAACATTAAAGAGTGAATGCGGTGGTAAAAGTGCAGTGGTCCAGATATGAAGTCTGGGCGTAATATATAAAGTATTCATTAAGCGGGGTTCAAAGACGATTCATTGACCATTGGTTTTAAAACCTGAGTTATGGGAAAATATTCAAATATTAATTCGACAAATGATAAGAGGGGTTTTGGCTATGGTTTTTCACCATAAGTTTAATTAGACAGCTTTTGTATGTAAAATGACTGCATCCATGAAATGGGCTTTTACCACAGATTTGAAATGGGTGCATACAGAAGAGCTGAAAGCTGGGTTGATTGGGTTCTTTATATATGAGAGCATATTATATGTGTGAGTGCTGCAGCTATGGGTTCATAATCAGTTATTAATGGTGGAGAAGTCTTCATGGTAGGGATTTGTAAGAAGAGATTTCACGTAATTAATGTACCCTGTATCATAAAACAGGTATATATGCAACAGATACACAACTACAGTGAAATTAGAGAATATGGACCTGACAGAGGTAAGCAGAGATTGCAGAGTTGAAGAGATGTGTAGCAAAGGGATTCAAAAGTGCAATGAACAGGTGGAATATGCAGAAGACAGTGAATGAGGTATACAGGACAATTTCATGACAACGACAGAAAGGAAAAAACCAGCAAGCCAAGGGTTGAGTGATGTTTATATACTGTAACTAAAAATGTAAATGTTTTATTTGTTTTATATTGTTTGTGATGCAAAGGCAAGTATCCTAAGGAAAAGAAAAATCCCACTGTAACATGGAAATTTACACATATTGTTATATTTTTAATGAGTTGGACAAAGGAATGAGAAGACAGAAGCCAAAGAGTCATGGCTGTTCACTCCAAATTCCTTGAGGAATACAAACAGTCATGTGATGAAATCTATATATAATATCAACTTGATATGCATAAAAAATTTAGAGAGAGTAAGGATAGAGAATGCAAAGTATAGAAGATTGAGGCAGAGAAGTTAAGAAAGAGAGGAGTAGAAAGAGATGCTACAGAACAGAGCTGATTTCTGAGGTAAATCAGCAAACATTTCTTTTGATAAATTGAGGAAGTTGGAGCTTCCCTATAAAGTTGAAGCTTGATAGCTGTCAGTTGTAGCTGACAGAGGTTGGAGCCTCCTATAGGTTGGTGCCTACAGAAAAGTGAAGGGAGTTGGAGCTTCCTTGCAAGTTGTAGCTTGCAGAATTGAGGTTGGAGCCTCCTGTAGGTTGGTGCCTGCAGAAAAACAGTGGTGAGAGGGAGTCAGAGCTTGCCTTTGCATCACAACAATAATAAGATGTGGTTTTATCCCTTTATGGGTTTCCACTTATATCTGCTGTCTCTATCTGTGTTGCCTGTGTGCTGAGATGATTTACCAATTCTGCTTTATGTTTGTTGCTCTCATAATAAGTTTGATGTCACATTAATTTAATACTTGCTGCAACATATTAAGACTGTTCATATACTAAGGTTGGTTATAAAAGTAAGTTGTAAATAAGCTGATTAAAAATTTAAAAAGCTCATGTATGTGTTAAACTGATTCAACCCCCCCCCCCCCCCCTTCTCAGTTTAACTAAGAATTCAACATTTTCTTCTTTTATACCTTGAAATATTTTAAAGAATGCATCGTTAAATTTTGTCCAACTAATATCAAGCATCGTCTTTTTCCACCACATATACCAATTATATGATTCTCCTTCCATTTTCATGGAAGCATGCTTAATTTTTTCGTCATCACTATTAATATCATAAATCTCAAAATATTCTTCGGCTTTATTAAGCCATGCAATGCTATTTTTTTCATTACCGTCAAACTTGGGTAGCTCGATTTTTGCTCTTCGATGATACACTAACGATGGGATGAGAAAGGGGTATTGATTAGAAAATGCATTCCAAAGATGCTTATTTTGAGAATTTGCATTACTATCTTCGTGATGATGTGGGGACTCGGTTTTTTCATGATGGTCT
Organism: Pinus albicaulis; assembly: GCA_034641835.2. Lineage (NCBI taxonomy): Eukaryota > Viridiplantae > Streptophyta > Pinopsida > Pinales > Pinaceae > Pinus > Pinus albicaulis. The sequence continues at coordinate 81,313,380 of CM076584.1, read as the reverse complement.
TCTGAGTTTCCTGAATCTGCTGAATTGTTCTGTTGATTATGTTCCATATTGGGGAATATTGGTTGTTGTGTTTGATTTATCTTGTCGCAGAGTTATGTTATCTTTTGAATTGCTTGGCTATGATTTTCTATGGCCTCGTGATGATTTAGCCAAATTTGTCTTTCTATTTGATTCGTCGTATCTTGAAGCCTTTTGATATCATTGGAGTGTCCTGCAACTATACCCATAAGATCGACTAATCTTTTGCCGAAGTCATTGGAATTATTATTGATCTGTTTCTCAAGATCCAACAATTTTTTTTGGAATTTAGCCATCGACATTGATGAAGACATTGAACGCGTATGCGGTGGTGAATATTTATCTGCCATTTTTTTCCTCTTTTTTTTTAAAATAATAATAATAATAATAATAATAATTATTATTATTATTATTTTAAATAATAATAATTATATAATAATAAATTGTAGATTATATAGTTATAAACTATATATATATATATATATATATATATATATATATTAACTATGATATTTTAACTTATATATAAAAAATCGAACTGTAATTCTGTAAAACGTCACCTGTGGAAATAGAATCGATGCACAGTTTCGTGACCAACTGTTTTTTACCACCGTTTGTTTTTTTGACCCGATTTTTGACTGTAGGAGTGGGGGAAGAGATGTCGGGGGCGTGGGGGTGACAGAGTAGGGGAGACGGTGGGGAGAGGGTGGGTGGGTGGAGTAGCCGGAAGATGGTGGGAAGGGCTGGGGAAGGACGACGAGGGGGCGTGAGAAAGATGGTGGAAGGGAGACTGTAGCAGCGGGGAACGACATAAGAGATGTCAGGGGAGTGGGGGTGACAGATTAGGGGAGACGTCAGGGAGAGGGTTGGCGAGTGGAGTAGCCAGAAGACGGCAGACAGGGGCGGTGGGAATGACGCGGACAGGGGCGATGGGAGCATGTGGGTAGGAGATGCGGAGAAGAGGGTGTCGAGGGAGGCAGAAGGAGAGTGGCAAGGGACGCGGGGAGGAAGGTGGGTGGGAGGGCGGGAGGAAAACGGAGGGAGGGGCCGAGGGAGGGTTGGCCGCGGGAGGGGCTGAGGGAGGGTTGGCCGCGGGAGGAAGACGACGGGAAGGGCCGAGGGGTGGGTTGGACGACGGGAGGGGCCGAGGGAGATGGCCGAGAGTGGGGAGTGTGCAGGTGAGTGGGTGAGGGGTCAGGTGGGGTAGGCTGTGTGGGGTGAACTGTAAGGGGGAACGGTAAGGGAGTGATGGGGTGAGCGGAGGGTAGGAATGGGTGAGTGTGTGAGGAATGGGGAGTGAGGGCCGAGAGGGTAGTGTGTGAAATGGGAAGGAAGGGACGACAAGCATGAAAAGGGGATGATGACAGCGGGGGAAAATCTACAATTTTTTTTTAAACAAATGTTGCTGCCCACAAGCACTTGGTTTTTAAAAGATTCTGTAATTTCCTCTGTAATTCTTTAATCTCTTGATGATCACATAGATCCTAAAGAGCGACTGCTCCAATACCAATGGAGTGTAAAAACTCTAGTAAACTTGAATAATTATATATTATTATTGATAAAATATGAGATGATTACAAGTGGGGATCACCAAGGCTTTAAATATAGCCTTATGGTGTCCCTTGGCGAAGAGGCATGATCGTAGATCATGCCCTTCCACATTAATAAACCTAAGACAACTATATTTAACTAATAATTAATAAATTATACATAACAAAACCTCAATTTAGTTGTCCTTGACTATCATTGACAGAGAATCAACTCCCCAAGTGTGGGAAGTGGTCCTGGATAGTGACTTTTCACCATCCCTAGGACCACGCGGCTATCGAAGTAATATATGCGCTGCCACCCAAAACTTCTTTGTTGTTGGTGTGTAGTCCATAAATTTCTTTCTGAACCTTAGGAACTTTAAAAATTTTGTCCTTCATAATGCACTTCTGCTGGAAAATATTTATTTGTACATGTTTCTTGACATTTTCTAATATATTTTTCTTGTATGATTTTCTGGTGTTAAAATTCCCCCCCTGATGTATGAGGTCTAAGAGGAAACGTATAGTCAAAATACATTGTGTTTTATGTTCTGCTTGAGAGTCTGTGTAAGCGCTTTTGAGAGAGAGAGAGAGAGTAACTTGTTGCGGAGATAAGTAGGGGAACCCCTTAACTGAAGTAAAATAGTAGCCATGCTTTGTGTTAGCCACCTATAATTTTTTGTTATACCCAAAGCTGGCTAAGTATGTTTTGAGCCTTCAAAGAACAAATTTCATCACTAAAAATTGTTGGCTTTTGAAGACTCCTTTGAAGGCGTTCTGCCTTTGTCCAAAATCCTCATTGTTGTTCTCATCTCATACTCTGAAATTTCTGCTGAAATACAAAGAAGAAACTGCTGCAAAGCCATCCCTTTTCCCTTTCTCCCACTCGAAATTAACCTTCTTTTCCTTTCCCTTTTTTCCCATATTTTTCCTCTATTATTCATCATTTCCTTTCTTCCTTTCATAAGTCACCCTTCCCATGGTTAAAAACTCACTTTTTAACCCTTTCGACACCCTTTGTTTCCATTAAAAAACCGTGAAAAATCATAAAAATCAAAGTTTCATTGCTATAGACCTCAACCCCTTGGCCTGAGTTTCTAAACCACTTCCCCAATACGCCCTCATCATAAAAACCAAGCGCCAAACCCATGAAGCGCTAATCGAATCGAAAAGATTCAAGTGTGCATGTTTGTGAGCCATTTCAAAATATCGATTGCGATCAGCCCCTTTGTCCTAAACCGCAGATCGTATTATCATTGCATCTGCCCCATAAGCCCGCAATCAGGCACTAAACTATTGAAAAATCCCTTTCTGATCAATATTTTTCTTTGTAAAACTTCAAAACCCATTATTCCAAAGTTTGTTTTAAAAATGCCAAAATCACGTGTTTAAATAAAATGGGTTGATCAAAAAGACCGGGCCCAAATGTTTCAATTACGATTGGCCCTAGTTATATAAAACCCGGGCCCATGGTACTCCATACACCCAGTGGCCCCGCAATCGGGCGCCAGCCTATCATATATATATTCCGCCCATTTCACTCAAAACCTTGTTTTTTATTGAAATTTATGGGTTTCTTACGAAGTATAAGGGTCCCGCTGGTGCAAGAAAACAAAGGATCTAGGCCGTCTATCTGATCTGCAGATCGAACGGTTATCGCCCAATCGAAATGTTTTCAATCGCAATGTTTCAATCGCATGCTTTGTTGTTGCCCTCCCGATTGCGATCCTTCGATTGAATCTGGACCGTCCACGTGTCCAGATCGGACGGTCCAAAATCACTCCAACTTGTTCATCTCCCCGCTCTCCTTTTTGCCTCGTCTACGCAAATCTCCACCGTTGGTTTCCTTCATCCGACGGCTTCGCTCCTCCCCCGCCATCTGAAGCAGTTTAAACCTATCTCTGCAGGATTTCTTAACTATTTTTGTGTTTTGCAGGCGTTTTAATGGTTTTCCATTGTTTAATGAAAGAAAGCCGAGGGTAGGGAAAGACGTTTCCTGCGCCTTCGAGCTGATAAAGAGAACCATCTGCGGGGTTTCGCTCCATTGTTTTCTCAATGCTTCATGGGCATTGATGCCTTTAAAAAGCCCAGTGCGGCCTGCACATCAACAAGACACTGTTTTAATTCAAAAACAGTTAAAGAGTATCAGTTTGAAGACAGAGCACAACAGATGAAGATTGAAGACGGTTTTTATGGGGATTACGGCTAAGACCGTTATCAAAAGCCTAATCCCTAATCTAAAACACAGTTTAAAAGAAAATCATAAATGTTTTGATGACAGAACGGTTTCCACCGCTTCAACTGAAGCGAATTGATTCCTCAGCTACTACAAAGAGCCACCTGTTGTCTCAAACCTTTCAAACACAGGCCGAAGTTATTGATTCAGGAAATATCTGCCTCCAGCGCTGCCAAGAAGTTAATTCTACCAAAAGAGTGTAATAGAAAATAGTTGCAGAGTTGCTCCGAACGGAACATAGAGCCTCAAAGTCAAATAAAGCTCCCGCCGAGCTTTGATATTAATTGTAAAACATTAATACAGTGATCCACCTGTACACTTCTCCATCAAACCCTTCAAGAGACCGAGAAGTCATTTAATCTGTATTAATGGTTCACAAGATATTTTTGTTAGTTCTCACCTCCTCATCTTCCTATAAGTACTTCTGCATAAGATGAGAAGGTTGGTTGCTGTTTGATCACAAGTTGTAATATTGAAACTCTCTGAAATAAATATACGAGTCTATTGAAGTTGAAAATAATTTGGAGTCCTGGATGTCTTGATGATGCCGCTGCATGTCTGTTCCTGAGAGGGATCTATCATTTGATCCATGAGCTTGGCTGTTGGTGAAGTGCTCTGAACTGTTAAATGTTTTTTCCTTGTTTTCATTATGTTCCATAATTTCTTACTACAGTAGGCTAAAATTTTTAGGCTAAGAAATGACTCCTAGAAGCACCTTAGACCTGTTCACCCTTCACTGTTTTATGTTTTCTTCTGCTTAAGTATTTTAGAGGCTTTAAAACTTCTCTTTAGTCTTCATGCTCGTTTATTTCCTTGATAGCTCAAATATTTGGTTTCAGCATGTTATGGTTCTCCCTGCTTGTCTGTCATCACTTGAAAGCCGTTATTGAAATCTCCTTTCAAAGTACCATTGTCTTAAGTTAACCAAAGAGGTCGGTTTTGATCTTACCCTTTGCTCCTGCTTAAACAGTTGCTTTGAAGGTCTTTATAGTTGCAAACACAGATGTTATTTAGGTGTTCCCTCTTCTATGAATGCAACTATCAGTGAATCTTTTATGTTTTCTAAATCCTTTAAAATAAGATCTTTGAGGAAATAGGGTGTTCCCCGAATCTTAGATTTAATTTTAGAAGTTGTCTTGAAATCATTATTTGCTTAAAGAATGTTTGTATAATTTATGGTTAGCCCTGTCTATCAAATATCTCTTTATTGATAAGTCATGTTTCTCAAGTTCCCTTTGTTGAGAATTAAATTTCTTTTTCCAAATCATTAATGTCCATCTCATTCCAAAACAAAGGATCCTGTGGCCAAGTTAGATTTGCCCTTTGATATCCCATATCCCTTGAAGAGTTTGTCATGATCTTATTTTGACTCCATTTCCCAATGAACCAGATATTTCCTCTTTCTGTCTATCTTTCCTAGACCTTTCATATTCTGCTGTATCAACTCAACCCAACCAAAAAAACATCTGCACGTAATAACTAGTCTAAAATCCATAATCAAAGCAAACAAGATAAACCTTTGCAAACAAATATTTGAGATATCCCTCTCTGAGAACAGGAGGACTAGATCCTGGAACTCTAAAGATTGGTTCTGATGTTGCCTTGTCTTTTGATTTGCCGAACTGTCAAAACACGGGATACCAACATAATGGCGATCACGGTGGGACCTCTGAGTCAATAACAATCCTAATACCCCTTAGGCAATCATGATGGGACTCTTTTTGAATCAGTGACAAACTAAGTAACCCTTACGATTCCTTTAAATCCTTATCAAACCTTGAAGGAACCAGTTACCAAGCCGTGAGAGCAACTCTGTTTGTTTGAACACCTTAGCTAAGTGCAAAATCAGACTTAGAACACTCTCTTAACCTATAAAAACAAAATAAACTCAGAAAAACCCAAAATATTTCAAGTTTGGCTTCATAATAAACATGGTGGTGGACCATAAAACCTTTTACCTCCTTAGGAGCTAAAAAGCTTCCACTTGGCGACTCCATAATCCTGAGCAGACCTTAAAGAATCCACTGGAAAGAACCCTTACCATTATACAGTTTCCTAATCCAGTTAGAGGATTGTAAGATCAAAATTTGTGTAAACAGATCAGTTAACCTCTCAAAGATTTTCATACTTGGTTGAACTTTTCCTGTCATTTGGATCTCAAATTACGGCATAGTGGCTTCTAGGAGGATTTATACTAGAGCCCATCCTGACCCCAATCCACCTGAGATAGTTGATGACCCAGAAAGTATCCTTTGGAAGTCTCCTAAGGTTAAATTTTCAACTGTTTTTAGATCACCCTTGAGAGCTAATTCAGTTCTTGAAAATCTTTTAGCTCTACAACAATCACAAGTTGACTTAGTAAACCCATTTAGAACTAGGTCATTTGATGATATAATTCAGATAGATCCTGAGTCTTCACTTTCATCCCTGGAAACAAGTGAATATCCTGATAGAGAATCAACACCTCCTGATCCACATTTTCTTTTTAACCTAGGTGTCTCTCATCCAAAATCAGCTCAGCAATCTGCTGCTGTTCCATCCACTTCTGTACACCATTCATCCACTTTTCAAACCACTCCACTCCAGCCAAATCCCCCTCTTATAAATCCCCCACTTGTTAATCCACCCCCACCACATATCATGGCAGCATGGTATGCTCCCTTAGCCCTTAATATACCACTAGTCAATCTTCCACAGGACTATTAGTCCAAAATTCCATTATATGATGCTAATAATGCTACAACTGCATCACAACATGTGGATAAGATGAATGATTATTTTGATCGGAATGAAATCGATGATGATTCTATCAAACTCAGACTGTTTGCTCAGAGCTTAGGGGGAGAAGTAAGAAAATGGTTTAAAGGTTTAGCCCCCCGTAGTATAAATGACCTCCAAGGCTTCCATCAAACATTCTTAAACAAGTGGGAAGTGAGGAAAAATCCTCTCCAAGTCCTTGCTGATTATAACAATCTCCATAGGAACCCTGGGGAAAGTGTACAAGCTTATTGTACCAGATTTAATAGCGTGTATAACGCACTTTCCCCTTAACTAAAACCTCCTCAGGGCTCAGCTTTAAACAAATTTCCTGAAGGGTTTGACCCAGACATGACATATTCACTCAGAGAAAGAGTTTTTGCAACTTTGGAAGATATGAAAAGAGGTGCCCTTTCCGTGGAAGTAAACTTAATAGAAAAGAGAGCAAGAATGAAAACTGAGAAGAGAGTATCTTTCATAGAGGAATCCCCTCCTTCTACTTCAAGCACAAAAATGGAGAGAATGTTGGAAGAAATGATGAAAGAGATGAGCATAATTAAGAAAGCACAAGCAAATCAAAGCCAGACTGCACTTCAAAACAATCAAAACAGAAATAGAAATCAGAATTATAGGAAAGATAACAATCAGGATAAGCAAAAAGAAAGTGACCAACAAATCAGACCTCCCTTTCAACAGAACTATGTAGATCAATATGAGGAAGACAGGGAGTTGGAAAGATTGGAAGAATCACATGTAAACTTGATTGGATCAGACAGTGGGGATGAGGTTTTCCTCACCGAGGAAGAACAAGGTTTCTTCTCGAATGATCAAAATACAAACACCTATGAAGATTCTGATGACTATAGATTGGGTTTTGAAAATGCAATCATGGAGGTGCACAAACAGTATGATCTTAGGAGCAAGGGAAGTATAGAGAATTCAAAAGATAAGAATACTAGCATTGCTGTCAAGAAGAACATGGAAAACCAATCCAAAAGGACAGCAGAAAAAACCAACATTTCGGCCAAGAAAACAGACTCAAATAAAGACAAGGGAATCCAGCCAAATGTTGAAAAAAGTACCCCTAGCACTTCAGCTAGTAGTCCCAATAAAACCATCCCAATTACTATCCCAAACCAGGTTCAGCAAAGTAAAATTGTTGAAATGAATTTAATTGAAAAAACCGATGTAAATATCAAAAAATCAATTATTCCTTTCAGCCTTGAGGGGGAGATTGCCAAGATTAAGATTACCATCCCCCTAGCTGAACTAGTAACCCAAGATGTGTACAAAAACCAAGTTTTAAAATCTTTAAACTTAGGAAGTGATACTGACACCTTAAACTTGACAGACGACAAACCTGAGCTGTTGTTTGGCCCAGAAGTTGAAGGAAAATATCAAGAAGGACCAGTCCCTCCCTTCTATGTCAGTTTGAGCATACACGATAAAATTATACACAATGCCATGTTAGATTCTGGAGCTTCACACAATCTAATGCCCAAAGTAGTAATGGAAAGCTTAGGCTTAGAGATTACTAAACCGTACAAAGATTTGTATTCCTTTGACTCAAGTAGAGTCAAATGTTTGGGTTTAATCAAAGATTTATGTGTTAACTTAGCTCAGATCCCTGCCAAGAATCTAGTGATGGACATCGTTGTAGCTGACATTCCCCCTAAGTATGGCATGATTTTATCAAGATCATGGGGAGCCAAACTTCAGGGAAGCCTTCAAATGGACATGTCCTATGCCACCATCCCTGTTTTCAACCAAAATAGAAGACTATACAGGGAAGCCCACATGAAGTATATGGTGAGTAACATGGACAAACCAAACAACACTCCGATCTATTCTATTCAATCAAGTTTAGATTCATTTATCTTGTATAACGAAGATGAAATTACTCAACCATGTAAATAAAATATAGACCCACCAAATTTCACCTCGAATAAACTTCAAAACGTTGACGATCAACAGCGACAAGAAAATGAGAATGAGTCAAATATACTTTGGACAATAAATTTCGATGGATCCTGTAATAAAACTAGTGCAGGGGCAGGTGTCTGGATTCAAAACACAAATCATAGTTTTTCATACAAATTAGACTTCCCATGCACTAACAATATTACTGAGTATGAAGCACTTCTCTTAGGCTTACAACTGCTTAAAGAATTAGAAGCCCAAAGGATATCCATTTTAGGGGATTCTGAGCTTATCATCAAACAAATCAAAGGAGAATACTCAGCCAAGAATCCAAAGCTTAGGGAATATCGAAATGATGCCCTTGACTTGTTAAAAACTTTTGAAAAATATGAACTCATTTTTATCCCTAGAGCACAGAATCATCTAGCAAATGAACTTGCCTTCACTGCCAGAAATTGCCAAGTACCTGAGATAAATGAACAACTCAGTGTAAAGGTGAAACACAGACCTGTTGTGCCTGATAACGAAGATCACTAGCAAGTGTTCGAATCTGACAAACACATAGATGATTTCTTAAAATCAGAAAATGATTTCAGCATACCAACACCAGAAGCTAGCCATGAAGAAAACTGTTTGTATATTGAACAAATCCCAGAGGCTGAAATGACATATCCTACTGATATAAATCATTACGAAAATCCTTTTGAAGCAGAGGTAGTGAACAATGAAGACCAAGAAGACTTGGAAGTCTTACAATGCAAAAATGATAAAATCCCAAGAGGTCTCACACCTTTAGAACACCTGTTTGATCTCAACGATGTAGCTAAAGAACCCAGAATGGAGCCTGTGGAGACAAATGTAGAAGAACACAACATAGGCAGACTCACAGAACCCAAGATGATCAAGCTATCCAGCACCCTCCCAGCCCACATAAAATCACAGTACATAAAGCTTTTTAAAGAATTTAAGGATGTGTTTGCTTGGGAATACAAAGACTTGAAATCATATGATACCAGCATCATCCAGCATAAAATCCCTTTGAAGGAAAATCAAAATCCTTTTAAACAAAAACTGAGGAGAATAAATCCCCTTTTATTACCTTCGGTTAAGGCAGAAATTGAGAAAATGTACAATGCTGGGATCATAGTACCCATTAGATTTTCGGAATGGGTATCAAACTTAGTTTCTGTTAGAAAGAAAACTGGGGAGATCAAGCTCTGTATTGACTTCAGAAATTTAAACAGAGCCTCTTTAAAGGACAACTACCCTTTACCTAAGATGGACCATATACTTCAAAGGGTTGTTGGATCAAGAAGAATATCCCTATTAGATGGGTTCTCGGGTTACAATCAGGTGTTAGTTTTCCCAAGCGATCAAATCAAAACTGCTTTTACCACACCTTGGGGAACTTTTATGTATGTCAAAATGCCTTTCGGATTAATGAACGTAGGGGCCACCTTCCAAAGGGCCATGGACATAGCTTTCTCTGAAGATATTGGCTATTTTATAATTATCTACCTTGATGACATTACTGTTTTCTCAAAAACTGATGAAGAACATTTGATTCACCTAAGGAAGGTTTTTGAGAAATGTAGGAAATTTGGCTTATCACTAAATCCCAAGAAGACCCTCTTTGGACTCCAAGAAGGGAAACTTCTTGGTCACATAATTTCAGAAGAGGGAATCAAAATAGACCCTACAAGGATAAATGGCATATTGCAAATCAGCCATCCTAGAAGCCTCAAAGAATTGCAATCTTTCATCGGAAAGATTAATTTTTTGAGAAGGTTTATTCCCAACCTTGCTGAGCTATTGAAAAACATCACAAACATGCTTAAGAAAAATGTGGGTGTAAAATGGACTTTGCCAGCCAAACAATCATTCGAACTGGTCAAACAAGCTCTTACCCAAGCGCCAGTACTGATTAGTCCTGATTTTACCAAAGACTTTTACATTTTTTCTTTTGCACCTGAACATACATTAGCTGCAGTTTTGCTTCAAAAGAATGATCTCGGACAAGAACAACCGATATAATTTTTTAGTAGGGCCCTAAGAGACGCTCCTCTCAATTATAACATTATGGAAAAACAAGCCTTAGCATTAGTAAAAGCATTAAAAGACTTTAGGGTTTATATTTTACACTCTCACATAATTGCTTTTGTTCCTCATGGTGTTGTCAAAGATATTCTAAGTCAAGACCCTGATGGTAAAAGGGGAAAATGGATTGCAACTATTCTTGAATATGACCTAGAAATTAGGCCCACAAAACTTGTTAAGGGGCAAGGATTAGCAAAACTTATGGCCGAGTCCAACTTCCAAGCACTAGACATAAATATGGTAGATGTGTTGGAAGAAATGGAAGAATCTGACGCCCCTTTTATTGAGGAAACTTTCCTAAATTCCCCTTGGTATGCTGACATTGTTTATGTGCTTTTATATTTGAATACTCCTCCTTCTTTGTCTAAAACTAAAGCTAGATTTTTGAAACAGAAAGCTTTGAGTTTTTGCATTTTAGACGGGGTGTTTTATTGGAAAAACGCTGTTGGAATTTTGCTTAAATGTTTACTTGAAGATGATGCAGGGATGATCATGCACGAACTACATGATGGTGAATGTGGAGGACACCTCTACTGGAAGGCCACAGCAAACAAAATTCTCAGATCAGGTTACTATTGGCCTACACTTTTCCCAAATACTCAGAAGCTAGTCATGTCCTGCCATAAGTGTCAAATCTTTGATGGCAAGAAAAAACTCCTTCCCTTACCCCTACATCCTATCAGAGTTGAGGCACCCTTTCAACAATGGGGGCTGGACTTCATTGGAGAAATTCATCCATCTTCCTCAGCCCAACATAAGTGGATCCTCACAGCCACTGACTTCTTCACCAAATGGATAGAAGCTATACCTACCAGGAATGCCAATGACTCTGTCATTATCAAGTTTCTTGAAACTCACATCCTATCCAGATTTGGTTGTCCCAGAAAAATCATAACAGACAATGCTGCTGCTTTCAAATCCAAAAAGATGGTTGATTTCTGTCACAAATACCATATAACCTTGGGCCATTCCACTGCTTACTACCCCCAAGGAAATGGATTAGCCGAATCCTCCAACAAGAGTCTCATCAATATCATTAAAAAATTGTTGGAAGAAAATCAAAAATCATGGCACAGTAAGTTGGTTCATGCCTTATGGGCTGATAGACTAACTACAAAGAAATCAATAAATATGTCCCCTTATCAGTTAGTTTATGGCATGGATGCAATTTTTCCTACCTCATTAGGAGTTCCAGTCATAAAACTCCTTCAAGAAGTACAGGTTGAGGAAAATGATATGCAAAGGAGGATCAACCAAACCATCCATTTGCAGCAGACTAGAGAAGAAGTTTATGAGAGAACACAGTTAGTCCAAGAAAATATGAAGAAGCAATTTGATAAGAGGACTAAGGCAAACAATTTCCAGGTTGGAAGTGTTGTTCTTAAGTGGGATTCACGGAGGGAAGAGAAGGGGAAACATGGCAATTTTGAGAACTTGTGGAAAGGGCCATATATTATTCATGCTGGGAGGGGTCATAATACATTTTTCTTGAAAGAATTGAATGGAGAAGACTTATATGGAGGTCCTGTCAATGGCAGGATGCTCAAGCATTACTTCTGCCAAGAGTCTTAAGTTTCAAAGAATTTTTGTCTCCATTGTAAATATCATAGTCTAACCATTGCATTCAAAAGTTATAAAAAACTTCAAAAATACAAAAAAAAATAGGAAAAAGGAAAAGAGGGCAGGTTGTCAAAACAAGAAAGGTATAGCCCCATACCAAAAAAGAAACAAATCTGAAAGTGTGCAAGCTTAAATGCCACTCCTACAAAACACACTTCTAGTTAGTCAAACTATTTAATCTTGACTAATTAGCTTTCAATTTTCTGCTGATAGGGTAGTGAATTTGATTTGCCAAACTGCTTAATCTTGGCTTATCAGTAGATAGATTAGGATAGAAATTAAGGTTCAAACATGTTCAAAATCTGAACCAAAGTTTCCAAAGAGAGATGACTCAAAACTGTTTTATTTTTCTGAGTCATAAAAGAGAAAAACTGGTTCTTATTTGCCCAAAATCTGAATCAGATATCAAGAAAGAGACAGCTCAAACAAAGTAAAAAACAGAGCTGTGAAGAAAGGGAAGGCAGTACTTAAACTTTTAGATCTTAAGCCTTCTATTTTTTATTTCAATTTTCTGCAAATAATAATCTATGCGCAGCTTGTTTTTATGCCATAGATCACAGCAAGTCAAACTGCTTAATCTTGACTTGGCTGTTTTTAAATTTCTGCTTTAGAATTTAGAGAATGAAAGTCTGTTGGACAGTTTAATCCCAACAGACAGTAGATTAGGTAGAGAAACATCTGAACTCAACTGTTTAATCTAAGTTCAGGGAGAAATAAGGAGTAGAATTAGATTAGTTTTTTATGCTTTCAAAAGAATAAAATGTTGTTAAGAGTTTGCCAATCCAAGTGCACTCCGATGAAGAAAAAATGCTAGATCTATAGGATTGGGTAGGTAGCAAGCTTGTTGATAAAGGTCCATTGTTTTCATGGCTGCCAAATATGTTTTTAGAAAAAGATCATTCAATCACAAAAGGACAACCCAATGGATGAGGCAACTGATCAGCCTCCTAGAAATCAAGTCTGAATTCTTGATGCCTTCAAGAAGGCACCATCCCCAAGTGGAGCCACTGTTAGCCACCTATAATTTTTTGTTATACCCAAAGGTGGCTAAATATGTTTTGAGCCTTCAAAGAAAAAATTTCATCACTAAAAATTGTTGGCTTTTGAAGACTCCTTGAAAGGCCTTCTGCCTTTGTCCAAAATCCTCATTGCTGTTCTCATCTCATACTCTGAAATTTCTGCTGAAATACAAAAAAGAAACTGCTGCAAAGCCATCCCTTTTCCCTTTCTCCCACTCGAAATTAACCTTCTTTTCCTTTCCCTTTTTCCCATATTTTTCCTCTATTATTCATCTTTTCCTTTCTTCCCTTCATAAATCACCCTTCCCATGGTTAAAAACTCACTTTTTAACCCTTTCGGCACCCTTTGTTTCCATTAAAAAATCGTGAAAAGTCATAAAAATACAAGTCTTTTTATGGACCTAAGCCCCTTGGGCTAAGCCCTAAACCACTTCCCCAATACGCCCTCATCATAAAAACCAAGCGCCAAACGCATGAAGCGCTAATCGAATCGAAAAGATTCAAGTGTGCATGTTTGTGAACCATTTCAAAAAGTCGATTGCGATCAGCCCCTTTGTCCTAAACCGCAGATAGTATTATCATTTCATCTGCCCCATAAGCCGCAATCGGGCGCTAAAATATTGAAAAATCCCTTTCCGATCAATATTTTTTCTTTGTAAAACTTGAAAACCCATTATTCCAAAGTTTGTTTTAAAAATGCCAAAATCACGTGTTTAAATAAAATGGGTTGATCAACAAAAAACAGGGCCGAATGTTTGGTCTGATTGGCCTAGTTATATAAACACGATTATGGTATCATACTAATTATTTGCAATGGACATAACGACCTATCACTCTCATCATTAACGCATATCAAAACCACTTTTATTGGAAATTTTATGGTTCTCCACAACGATATAAGATCTTCAAACGATTTTAAACAACAAAAGAATCTAAAGTCGTCGATGTAAATCGACGAATTATCTATTGTCAAAATGTTCCCTCGGAAATGTTTTCAATGTATTCATTTATTAACGCGCTGTTCTTTTTACTTACTCAGTTAGATCTTGATTGAATCGGACCTGGACCGTCCACGTGTCTAGATCGGACGGTCCAAAACTACTCCTCCTTATTCTTCTCCCACTATCCTTTTTGCCTTTTTTATGCAGATCTCCACCGTTGGTTGCCTTCATCTGACGGTTTCGCTCCTCCCCCGCCATCTGAAGCAGTTTAAACCTATTTCCGTAGGATTTCTTAACTATTTTTGTGTTTTGCAGGCGTTTTAATGGTTTTCCATTGTTTAATGAAAGAAAGCCGAGGGTAGGGAAAGACGTTTCCTGCGCCTTCGAGCTGTTAAAGAGAACCATCTGCGGGGTTTCGCTCCATTGTTTTCTCAATGCTTCATGGGCATTGATGCCTTTAAAAAGCCCAGTGCGGCCTGCACATCAACAAGACACTGTTTTAATTCAAAAACAGTTAAAGAGTATCAGTTTGAAGACAGAGCACAGCAGATGAAGATTGAAGACAGTTTTTATGGGGATTACAGCTAAGACCATTATCAAAAGCCTAATCCCCAATCTAAAACATAGTTTAAAAGAAAATCATAAATGTTTTGATGACAGAAAGGTTTCCACCGCTTCAACTAAAGCGAATTGATTCCTCAGCTACTACAAAGAGCCACCTGTTGCCTCAAACCTTTCAAACAGAGGCCGAAGTTATTGATTCAGGAAATATCTGCCTCCAGCGCTGCCAAGAAGTTAATTCTGCCAAAAGAGTGTAATAGAAAATAGCTGCAGAGTTGCTCCGAACGGAACATAGAGCCTCAAAGTCAAATAAAGCTCCCGCCGAGCTTTGATATTAATTGTAAAACATTAATACAGTGATCCACCTGTACACTTCTCCATCGAACCCTTCAAGAGACCGAGAAGTCATTTAATCTGTATTAATGGTTCACAAGATATTTTTGTTAGTTCTCACCTCCTCATCTTCCTATAAGTACTTCTGCATAAGATGAGAAGGTTGGTTGCTGTTTGATCACAAGTTGTAATATTGAAACTCTCTGAAATAAATATACGAGTTTGTTGAAGTTGAAAATAATTTGGAGTCTTGGATATCTTGATGATGCCGCTGCATGTCTGTTCCTGAGAGGGATCTATCATTTGATCCATGAGCTTGGCTCTTGGTGAAGTGCTCTGAACTGTTAAATGTTTTTTCCTTGTTTTCATTATGTTCCATAATTTCTTACTACAGTAGGCTGAAAGTTTTAGGCTAAGAAATGACTCCTAGAAGCACCTTAGACCTGTTCACCCTTCACTGTTTTATGTTTTCTTCTGCTGAAGTATTTTAGAGGCTTTAAAACTTCTCTTTAGTCTTCATGCTCATTTATTTCCTTGATAGCTCAAACAGTTGGTTTCAGCATGTTATGGTTCTCCCTGCTTGTCTGCCATCACTTGAAAGTCGTTATTGAAATCTCCCTTCGAAGTACCATTGTCTTAAGTTAACCAAAGAGGTCGGTTTTGATCTTACCCTTTGCCCCTGCTTAAACAGTTGTTTTGAAGGTCTTTATAGTTGCAAACACGGATGTTATTTAGGTGTTCCCTCTTCTATGAATGCAACTATCAGTGAATCTTTTATGTTTTCTAAATCCTTTAAAATAAGATCTTTGAGGAAATAGGGTGTTCCCCGAATCTTAGATTTCATTTTAGAAGTTGTATTGAAATCATTATTTGCTTAAAGAATGTTTGTAGAATTTATGGTTAGCCCTGTCTATCAAATATCTCTTTATTGATAAGTCATGTTTCTCAAGTTCCCTTTGTTGAGAATTAAATTTCATTTTCCAAATCATTAATGTCCATCTCATTCCAAAACAAAGGATCCTGTGGCCAAGTTAGATTTTCCCTTTGATATCCCATATCCCTTGAAGAGTTTGTTATGATATTATTTTGACTCCATTTCCCAATGAACCGGATATTTCCTCTTTCTGTCTATCTTTCCTAGACCTTTCATATTCTGCTGTATCAACTCAACCCAACCAAACAAACATCTGCACGTAATAACTAGTCTAAAATCCATAATCAAAGCAAACAAGATAAACCTTTGCAAACAAATATTTGAGAGATCCCTCTCTGAGAACAAGAGGACTAGATCCTGGAACTCTAAAGATTGGTTCTGATGTTGCCTTGTCTTTTGATTTGCCGAACTGTCAAAACACGGGATACCAACACTTTGTAGGAAACATTAAGTGTTAAAATAAGATTTTTTTTTTATGAGGCGGGCATATCCCATGCTCGTTATGATGACTAGTTAATATAGCTTGAAAGACATTGGTTATGTCGAGTCACATTGTGGTAGGTGACCTGCTACTAATTGATGCCAATGTGATGCAGGAGCATCTAACTGAAAGGCTAAATCTGGAGTTGGTTTCTTCTGCTGGACTTAAGCAGAAGTTTGAATTCTATTTTACTTTTTTTTAAGTTCATTTGGGCTAACACAACCATTGTAATTTGCAGATTGAAAAGATAGTTGAATTAGGATTAGTTAAGTATTTAGTTTTATAAACTGTTCTAGAACTAAATGACAGTTTCTCAACCATACGGGGATTTTGGAAAGGCATAAAACCAAACCAAATCCACCATTGTGGGGTTCTGCCATCCATAGCGAGAAAGGAGTGAACATAGAAGCATAAATAAATGTAAAAACCAGCCATATGAGGGCTTGGCTCTATATTTTTCATTTCTAAATTAATTCCAAGTGTTTTGTGCTTGATCGGGCTCTCTATCTTAAAACAATATTTTATTTCCAAATTAATACCAAGTGTTTTGTGCTTTGATCAGGCTCCCTATTTTAAATTAGTTGTTTTAAATATCTGTTAAAACTGAACATCTATATTTAATCGCATAGCGAGAAGACTAATCAGATTTTCATGCACAGTGAGGCCATAGATCTTGTATATCGTATTAACCGTAGAACTAATACCAACATATTTGCAGGCTCGACGAGGATTGTAGATCTGACACCGATCAACGGTGATAGAACACATCGCAATCGTAACGTTTTCGCACATCACAGAAAATAGAAGTCATGGTTAAGAATTTGCAAGTTAAAGTATTTAACTTGCAATGTGAAGTGATACGGTGGAGATAGAAATGGGATGTCAGATCCAGTAGAGATTAAACGACGGATATTGAAAGTGCGTTGTGAGCGATTTCACAAATCACAATGTCTAGGGGTTAACGTTAAGGCCGCCGCAAGGTAAACTAAAAGTTTTGCGATGTGAAGTGGAGGAGACACGTGTCGTCATCGTGCAACATCACAAATTTCAAGAAATAGAGTTTAGCGTTTAAGTTATATTGTAAACCACGCGAAATGAGATCACCTGTGATTGTTTGGAACTGCCGTGGGTCCCTCCGGTAAGAAATAACGTGTCTTTGCATTGGTTTAATTTTATGTATGGTCTATGTAGAATTCCACTGTGATTCACATGCATATGTATGTTAGGAAATTCTAAGGTTGAAGCCTGCTGTCAATAAAGAAAATTTTGTGCAGAATCATAAACCATAGTTCTGCGGCGCATTCTGGTAGTATTGCAGCTAGTTTGCATCAATTGGTATCAGAGCAGTTATTTATTCCTAAGTGAAGATGGAATTAGGAATAAGAGGTTAGGGAAGAGATACAAGGGGAGAAATAGATGAAGGATTACGTGAAAAGATTAGAATGTTGTCAGCACGTTTTGCATCAGTGGGAGTAGGAAGACGTAGAGAACCTAAAGGTGGAGATGACAGTGATGTTGAGACAGTGGCACAAACAGATGGGTTAGAGGATGAGACACCAGAAATCAGACTATTGAAATCTATTTTGATGGCTAGCAGCAAGCCAAGACCAGAGCTCTCCAATGATGATGACATTTTTTCCACAGAAGCATTGTTGGACTGGATAAGTGAGTTAGATAAATACTTCGAGTATGAGGAAGTTAGTGAGGATAGGAAAATCAAGTTTGTTGTCACTAAGTTGAAAGGACACACCGTACTATGGTGGGACAGTCTACAGGAAGAAAGGAGAAGATTGAACATGCCTTTGATCAAGAGATGGGACAGGATGATTTCAAATATGAAAAGCAAGTTCCTGCCTAAAGATTCCCAAATTGACCTTTATAGACAAGTGTAGAATCTGAGACAAAGAACAATTTATGTAAAGGAATACACAGAAGAGTTCTATAAAGTCAACTTGAGGGCTAGGTATGTTGAAGATACCCCTGAGAAGAAAACAAGATTTTTGAATGGTCTACAGATGGAAATATTATATGAGATCAATATTCTTTCCCTTAAAACTATAGAGGAGGCATACCAGTGTGCTTTAAAGGTGGAACAAAATATTACCAGGAAGAAGAATGCAAGAAGAGGAGGTGGTTCTGGTAGAGAAAGAGGACAGCCCTTTGGCAGAGGTGGCATTGCCAACAGTAATGAAGAGGGCAGTAGTTCGAAGACTTCGGGATAGACTGAGAGGGAAGGTAACACTATAGGTGGAAGGCCATACCAGAGAGGAAGAGGTAATGGCAGAGGTAGAGGAAATGCCTACCAGTGTTACAAGTGTCACAAATGGGGGCACAGGTCTTTTGAATGTCCTAAAAATGAGCAATATGGATAGGGGGGAGCGTATGTTGCTCAACCTGATGTAGTAGAGGCACTGCCCCAAGAGGCGGAGAATGTGCCTAAAATATAAGAGGCCCAGGGAAAATTTTAGGTGCTAATATTCGCAAGTGGGCTAATTTTGCATGATTTTTCCAAAAAAAAACATTCACGAGTTTCTAGTTTTTTCTAAGATTTATTCACCCAAATTTTATAGTATAAAATAATTTTACCTAAATAATCGCCAAAATTTTATATATAATATTGTAAAATTATTATAGATGTAAGTGTTTTTACAAAAAAATATCCCCAAACATTTTGAAATTTTCATTTTCGGGACTAGTAATATTCACCAATGCTTCTAAAATTTAAGATAAATTTCCATCCTTAAAATTTTCCCTACAGAGGCCTTGGTGTTGAAAAAGGTTTTACTAAAACTAGCTTAGGAGGTGACTGACCTGACACATAGGAAAGCATTGTTCCAGACTGTGTGTAAGTCACATGGAAAATGATGCAAATTGATTATAGATAGTGGAAGCACTGATAAATTGATAACCAATGAGATGGTAGAAAAATTGGGTTTGAAGAATTCGAAGCACCCGACTCCCTATAAGGTGTCTTGGTTGCAGAAGGGACACCAACTGTTGGTTGATGAGCAGTGCAAGATGGAGTTTCACATTGGCAAGTACAAGGACAAGGTAACTTATGATATTATGCCTATGGACGTGTGCCATATTCTGTTGGGAAGACCATGGAAATATGATAGAAAGGCCATCCATGATGGGGAAAATAATTGTTACAGTTTTGTGAAGGATGGGATAAAGCATACACTAGTTCCCATGAAAGAAGAAGATACTACAAAAACTAGTGGGACAAAAACACTGTTGATAGGCAGAAAGGAGTTTTTGCGACAGATTGAGGAGAATGATGTGAATTATGTAGTTGTGAAGAGGCCAAGAATAGTATTGATGCATACGGAAATCACTGATTTTCCTGTGGAAATACAGGAAATGCTGCAAGAGTTTACTGATATTGTGGTGGATGATCTACCAGATAAATTACTACCAAAGTGGAGCATTAGTCACCATATTGATTTTATTCCAGGAGCCATTTTTCCAAACAAGGCTGCTTACCGGATGAGTCTGAAATACAATGAGGAGATCAGGAAGCAAGTACAAGAATTTTTTGATAAATGGCTGATTTGGGAGAGTTTGAGTCCTTGTGATGTTCCGACCATTTTAGCTCCCAAGAAAGGAGGTGAATGGCAGAAGTGAACTGATTCTCGGGCAATAAACGAGATCACTATCAAGTACAGGTTTCCTTTACCTCGGATGGATGATATGATGGACTGTCTGAGTGGAGTAGTGCAATTTTCAAAGATAGATCTGAAAAGAGGCTATCACTAGATCAGGATTAGAGAAGGTGATGAATGGAAGACAACTTTCAAGACCAATGACGGCTTGTATGAATGGTTGGTCATGCCATTTGGGCTGAGAAATGATCCCAACACATTCATGTGTTTGATGAATGAGATTTTGAAAGAATTCATTGGTAAGTTTGTGATTGTATATTTGGATGATATACTTATTTTTAGCAAGACGAAGGAAGAACATTTTCGGAATGTCAGGTATGTGCTGGAAAAATTACAGCAAAATAAATTGTTAATGATTTAAAAATATATATATTTTTTCAAGAAAGAATTGATTTATTTCAGATTTGTAATTTTTGAGAATGAGTTGAATATGGACCCAGAGAAGGTTGCAACCGTAGTTAGCTGGCCATCTCCTAAAAGTTTGTTTGAAGTAAGAATTTTTCATACATTGGCAAGTTTCTATCAGAAGTTTATTAAGAAATTCAGTGGTATTTGTGCACCTATGGTGGATACCATTAAGAAAGCAAATCAACATTTTCATTGGACATAATATTCTGAGAGAAGTTTTATATTTTTGAAGAAGAAGATCATTGAAAAACCAATCCTAAAACTGGCAGACTTCAACAAAATTTTCCAAGTTCATTGTGATGCCAGTGGGACAACCATTGGTGTAGTACTCAGCCAAGAAGATAAGTCAGTAGCATACTTTAGCGAGAAGTTAAATGAGAGAAGGCAGAAGTATACATCTTATGACAAAGATTTTTATGCAGTCGTCCAAGCGTTGAAGCATTGGAGACATTATTTGCTGGCTAATGAATTTGTCTTGTTTTTAGACAATTTTGCATTACATTACATTATGCAGCAACACAAGATGAATCATAAACATGTGAAGTAGGTGGAGTAATTAAAGAGTTTTACATTCGTGTTGAAACACATCAGCGGTCAAGCCAAAAAGGTAGCAGATGTGTTAAGCAAAAGAAACTTGATATTACAAAAAAGTGCAGTGCAAGTGTTGGGACTTGAGCATCTCAAAGACTTGTATGAGGTGGATGCAGATTTTAAGGAAGCTTATGAAGCTTGCCAAAATCCACTATTGAGAGACATTAGTCCATGGTTGGACTATAACATACAGAAGTGGTTGTTGTTCAAAGGAGGATAGTTGTGTATTCCAGAATGTTCCATGCGAGAGAACTTAATCTAGGAAAAACACAGTGGAGGTTTGGCCGAACATTTTGGCATAGATAAGACTTTGGATCAATTGAGCCACTTTTACTATTGGCCGAGGATGCAAAGAGATGTGTAGAGGTTCGTGATCAGGTGTAAAGTTTGTCAGCATGCGAAGGGACATAGCCAGAATGCAGGGTTGTATACACCCTTACCCATTCCGAACAGACCATGGGACTTGTTAGCCCCATAATTTGCTCTCTTTTTTCCATTTTTCCCTTCCTAAATCATAACCATTTACTGTTGTTTTACCTATTTTATGCACCCTCATCTTACACTAGTCCAAGCACGGTGACATATTTTGTATAAACTTTATTTTTCATACTTTTAATTCAACTTAGCATTAATTGGTCATTTATTACATGATTTCTTACTTCTAATCACTCTTTGTAACTTATCAATATCTCCAATGTTTATTTGGTAGTTAGAGTACTTACCGTGACCACTGATCCTAGTGCAGGGTCGGATCTTGCACCTTTGCCAACACAACAAATCCTTGCAATAGATCCGAACCTCCTTGATCACTACCTCGTTTTGAGAAGCTTCAGCCACAACAACAAGATTGATCCAAAGGTCGCTGAGACCGAATCTGTGAAGGACGAAAGCTGGAGATTGGCTACGGCCAGTTTTGCTAACTGTCTAATTTTGAAGGCTGAAAAGCTAAATTCTGCGTTTGGTTATGTAATCGGTTGAATAATATATTTCGACCTTTGGCCAAAGATCTATATAATGTAGAATGTAAATAGGACTAGGGAAGAAGTTTTGATAGGAGAAGAGAACAGAGACACAACCAGAGAGGCGGTAACAGGTTGTTGTATTTTGTTATCGCCTAAATCTAGGCTGGATGATGTATTAATGTATGTACTTGCCTCAGTGAATTAATAAAAGGGAGCTCCACCTCATGTTTCACAAATTGTGTTTCTGTATTTGAGTTGATGAATTGATTAAGGTACTTAGCAGTGTTTTTATTTAAAAGGGAAATGTGCTGGTTGGCTAGGGCCCAACCAACCTAGCACGTTTACTTCATTTCTCGTTTTCCTATAATTTGTGTTTACATTGTCAAGTGTGATTTAATTTTAAGCACATGAATTCCTGTTTGAGTGAAAGCAGATCTATTGTGTGAAGTAGATAAATTTCCTTTTCCTGCAAGTGCCTTTCCTGCACTTGATTTCAGATTGGTTTTCCTCTGCCTGGTCAAGAAGGAGAAATAACCCTGCACCAGTGCACGTTGGTGTGATATCTCCTTTTCTGCAATTTTGTTTGATTGGTTTTCCCCACCTGGTACAAGCAGGAGAAATGAACCTGCACCAGTGCACATTGGTGTGATGTAGCAAGGCTTCTTAGTCTACTTCCCGCAATCTTCTTTCTTTCATTAAATGCTTATGACAGGATAAATGTATATTGATTGTTTCTTTATTCCTGCACTCTGTTAAGATCAGAAACATTCACTTTTTATGTGTGCAATTTGATTTAACAGTATAATAGCACTTGAAATAATTAAGCACTCATTTTAAGAATTAAATGCTAAGTGCAGGAAGCTCTGATCTGGTGCAAGAACTTGTTTCTTGCCACGAGATCTGAGTGCTTTGAACCTGGAAAAGTTCAAGCCCTTGCATGAAGTAAAAAGCCTTTAGTAAAGACACCATTTATACCTTCTGCATAAATCTATGTTCCTGCACTAGTGCAAGCAGACTGCAATAGTGCAGGATAGATTAGTGCAAGAAGGAAATCTCTAAAGGAGTAGGTTTAAGGGCCCATCTGATGAGACTGCTAAGTGTATCTGCTAAAGAAAAACACACACTCAGTAGTGAAACAATAATTAGCTAGAGTGATTGCCTTTTTATCTTTAATTCCCTCTTGCAAATGCATTCTTCCTTGTTCCATTCTTAGATTATTTTGATGGTTCAAGTTGCCTGTTTCTCTTTTTAATTTGATTTTGCAATCTTTCCTTTAAAGAAATTAGGGATTTATATTTGTTGACACCTAATCCTATGGATGGGTGTGCATATTTAATATTGTATATTAATTAATATTAGGAAATAAGGAAGGCCAAGAGTCATTGGGAGATGAATCCCAATAGCCTCACCTCCATGTATAAATCCATGTGCATTCTTCAGCTAATACACATTCTGATTTTGAGGATTTACCTCCTGGTTTGACATGGTATCAGAGCCAGCTCCACTATTGGCATTTCTGCCTGTGGTGTAACTCCCTCTCCTTTGCTCAGTCAATTTTATTAATATTTTTTGCTGCTCATTAATTGCTAGACTGTTATTCTGCATTTTTTTTTCCCTATATAACCCTGACATTTGTAGCTCCAGCTCCTGTAGCTCCTGAAGACTGCAGGCTCCTCTGTCATTCTGCAAATTGCAGGCTCTGTCATTCTGCAAGATTCCATTTCAAAAAAAATTTTGTAACGCCCTTTTGGGCCTCCTCCATTCTCCATCGACCAGCGCTCCTCTCCATTCATACCTGCGCACATTGCATATCTTCCAAACGCTCCACTCTCCCTCGCTGTCTGCGCTACCAACTCATACACTACGCCCTCGCTGTCTGGTTTGACATATATGTCAACCGTTCACATATATCAATAGCGCTCAATTTGCTTGTGCTGTCTGCGCGTATTTGTATATACAGCCATTTTAAAACGTTGTCTGCATTCATTCCATTTGTAATACTCCTTCCCTCTCCAATACGCACATCGCCTTCCCTTCCCCAAAGCTATCTCCCTCTACACCACTTACCCCTCCTCTCTCATTCAGATCAGTTACGCGCACTTCAATCCCGCCCATGGCCTTTCAGCCCTCTGGTGTTAACACAGTCATATACGCTGTCATCCGATTTATGTAATACGCCTCCACCTGCGTTCGATGCGTTCTCTATGTAATACGCCTCCACAGCGTTCAATGCGTTCTCTATATAATAGATCATTGTATCCATACGCTGCGTTTCTCCCTCATCGAACACTACACCATAACCATTTCACAATACCGCTATGTCAGTCCACTGCATATTAAGATCGATACAGTCCACTGAATACCACGCACTGGTTTGACATGGTAACAGCTACGCAAGTTTTATTGTATACGCTGGTTTATTGACATACAACGCCTGGCCCGTCGGCCCTCCCATTACAGCGGCATTGATATATTCATGGTATGCGTTGTATTGATTACATGGTATGCGATGTCCATTACATATTCAAACACTTCACATTCCATATATTATATACCGCCCTTTGCATTTAATACCACGCTCCCTCCCATATATACCATTACCGCTCCTTCCCATATATACCATTTCCGCTCCCTCCCTGCTTTCCATTCACTTTGTATTATACGCCCCCACCACATTACTCCATCTACTTCATATCATACCGCCCCCTCCCCAATCATATAAATTTTTTATCCAAACAAAAAAAATAAAAAAATATACATATATATATTTTTTTGTGCAGAATTCAGTCTCTTAGCAAAGAGTTTGTGTCTTTTTAAATTCAGTCTTCATATTTGCAGCAAAGTGTTCTGTCCTTTTAAATTCAGTCTTTAGAAAGAGTTTTTTCAAACTCAGAGTATTTCTCCAGCAAGAGTTTTTTTCCCCTTTAATTGAGCAGATTTCAAGAATTGAAAGTTTGTATAGCAGAAATTTTTCCTCTTCAGAAGATTCTTGTTTCACTTCTTTGCATATCACTAGGATCATGCCATGAACTGACGAAGGGTTGTGTCATCTTGTGTTTCCTCATATTACACCTGCAGCGCTATTTTAAAAAATTTTTCTCAAAAAATTATTCATAGTTATTATCATGATACATGAGGTCATTAAAATTGTCAATAAGTGTCCTAGGTCTTGGTGTCTAGGGTTTCTGAGTCATTTATACACTAGTCATCAAGCCTGCAAGGTGAGGAAAGTCCAGCACTTGTGATTTCTATTTTATTATCATCGTCATTTTCTTAAAAATACATTTCTAGTCCAAAACTCTGTTTTGGAACTAGAAATTTGTCATTATCATTTTATAATAAATTTGTAATTGTTCCGCATGAAGACATTGTAGAAGCAGACCCCTGGTCTTTCCTCTAGCTAAGACAGTCATATTCCTGCAAAAAGACAATAAAATCATCAGTATCGACCTCAGAGAAGCCAAAGCAAAGTTTGTATTTAAAAGCCAAAGTGAAAATTACAAAAACATTTGTAATGTGGGTTTAAAGTTAGATTTGAAATGAAATCTGATTGGGAAGATATTTGTGAAGAGTATAAAGGCCAAACAAGTTCATTTGAACCGATTTCATCGCTCCCAAAACGTATTTGCAAGATTGAAGGCCGATTTTGGATTTTTTGGAAGGCGTGGACAGTGTTTTAGGGCTGCGCGACCCAACTTGAGCCTGCGCGACCCACCTGGGCTGCGCGACCCAAACAGAATGGGTTTAGCACAGTGGGTTTGCACCTGCGCGACCCACCTGGGCTGCGCGACCCAAACTGAGCCTGCGCGACCCACGCAGAGACAGCGTTCCGGAATTGTGTTTGAGCGCCCAGATTTGCTCAGAATTGACTCCAGTTGCCTTCAAAGCAGGTTTTGTTCAATCATTTGGGGTTTGCAAACGTTTTTGTGTCATCATACATGTTTCTAATATGCTAATGAAGGATTTATAACCCCGCTGTTATGAGATTATTGTTTTCAGGGTTAAAATGAAAATCAATGGTGTAAAAATGGGTTTGATGTCTGAAACAGTGATATGGTCAGCCTTTCATAAAACATGAAAATCAAATCTGCTCTTATATCCATAATATCACTGTCACCATTGATATTGTTATGCCATGATTAAACCCTTTGAGTCACATTTCTCATGTGTGTAATGAGTCACATTGCCCAATGTTAGCATTTGCTCATGTTTTTGTTTGCCCAATGTCAGCATTGTTTCAAATGACCTATTGAAAACTTTGTGGTCATAACTCATAGACAAAAATGTCATTGTTAATACCATGCTCTCCTTTGATTAGATATATCCAAAACTTTTGAAGGTTGCCTACTCCTATTTTGTCAAAATTTCATTTGTATTCAAAACAGAGATGCTGCCTTTCAGTCCATTTGAAGCAGAGCTTTTATCCATAATTTGATTCCTTGATGGTGTTTTGGCGGTGGGATATTGATTGAGTGTTAAACATACGTCCTAATCTTGCTTTCATTGTATTCATATCAGTGCACACATTGCCCAAAAACTTGATCAGAGATATGTCAGAGACAGAGTCAGAATATGAGCCAGGGTCAGGCAGTGATTCGGTGGCTGAAGGTAATGTGCCACGGAGTTCCCGCAGAGAAAACAGAAGTGGTGATCATCGCGGAGAGGAGCCTACCTCTTTGGCTCGGTTGCAGGCATGTCCATTAGCTATGGATTGTTTTCGATTCTTGTCATGTTTCAGATTTTGTGAGATGGTTGTGCAAACCCGACCTCATCGTGAATTGGCACGTTTGTTTGTTCTTCATTTGCGGGGTGATCGGGTAAACCTTGCTGGGGTTGATTTCATTGTGTCGCCTTTGACTATTGCTCAAGCCACTGGCATACCGAACATAGGCGAGGAATGGAGCAAGGGTAAGCAGTTAGAGAAATTTCACTATGAGCCATACATTAAAGCTGGATATGTGGCTTACTTGAGCAGAGTTTTTCCATTCAGATTCTTGAGAGATGAGTATGCACCACTCATGAGGCTCATCATTCAGTATTTTAGTTGTGACGGCAGGTATGCTCGTCTTTTCTCATATCATGTTCGTTTGCTGATGCACTTCACAAGGGTGCGTATGATGAATATTCCTTATTTCATATACCGCAACATAGAGAAGATGGTTACATTTGTGCAGAAGAAGACGAGCCCAGTGCAGCAGTACGGGAGTATATATCATTTCGCTTTGATCAAAATCTTGGTGTCACATCAGTTGGCAGAGCAGGGCATCACTTGGGAGGATTTCATTTCTAGAGACTTTTTCAGAGTGCCACAGCAGCCTCCTGAGGCAGTTTATGATGCAGGAGAGCCCTCACACCAGCCGGACATGCTTGAGGTTGGGCATATCATTACTCCTTTGGTTCGGACATATCAGCGAGGCCACAGGGCCTTATTTGCAGCGACACGGCGGGTACTATCTCCACGTGAGGTGGAAGGGGTCCTGCCGACTTCATCGACACGACGAGTATTATCTCCACGTGATGTGGAAAGGGTCTCGCTTTCTTCTCCAGTGCAGGTACAGGTACAAGACAGGGGCAAGAGGCCCATGCATGATGAGGGCCCATCAGGAGGCCGGGACACCGATATGACTATCATTGATGTTGATACGGGCTCTCCTAGCTCGAAGCTGAGGGAAGTCATCCAGGAGCAAAGGGCCGAGAATGACCAGCTGAAAGACCAATTGCAGAAGGCTCAGTGGGTGATTAACTATTTGGAGCAGCGCAACAAACGGCTCGAGGATGAGCTCACATTTTATGAGGTGCGCCAAATCCGTGAGGACAGGCAGTGGAATCGAAAGAGGCCCGGTGACATGACACCAGCTGACAGAGATACTGTACTCACGCGGGTGAATATACATTTGGAGAAACTATTGGCGAAGGCCAATCACGACAAAGACATGCTTCGCCACATGAAAGGCCATTACTGGGCTCGCATGCATGTTTGCAAAGCGAGGATGAAGATCATGAAGAGGAGGTTGCGCAAGGCACTTCGACGGCGGAAAAGGCCTAATCCACTTCGGATTTTGGCCGAAGCTTCATTGACTGAGCAAGACACATGATGGAGGACCTCCGCTCCGAATTTGGGCAAATTCGGAGAAAATTTTTGTCATTTCCAAATTTTTGGTTTAAAAAACAGGTTTTGTGGCTAGGTGGGTCGCGCGCTCATGCGCTCGCATTTTTTTGAGACACTTGCTGGAGGAGATCTTTACATTTTTGGATTTTTCATGGTCAAATATGCATCCTCTGAAGTCAACTTAGCATTTTGACAAAATCTGGATGGTCAAACAGCTCAAAAACACCATAAAAAACACCTTGTTGCCACCTTTTGCACCAGCAGGAAGTACCTCTGGGAGAATGAAGTTTTGAGGGGTCAAATCAACTCCAAATTCAGAAATTCCACTTGGGTTGGAAATTAGACATCCAGGGCTTTCCAACGAGCTATCATGAGCTCAATTTGGATGTCGGGAGCTACCTCAAAATCAGCCTGCAACATGAGCGACCCACGCAGTTCAGGAGCGACCCACCTTGAGAATTTTTTGAGTTTTCAGCTGCCAGCTCAGTATTTCGCCTATTTTGGACCAGTTTTGCCTATGGATAGAATTCTTGGGTTTTTATGATTTAAATTCATGTTTGATATGTAACTTTGGCTTGTTTTTATCTCTTCTAGAAGATTCACTCTCAAATGAGTAAAAAATCATGTAATGGATCAGTTTCCACTCTTTTAGAGGCAAGTTGTTAGCTGCCTAGATTGTAGTTCCATGATTAGAATTGGTTGAAACTGATCCCTGAAGAGGGAATTCGACCCCTAGAGGTGGGGAAAAGGGTTAGAGTGATCTATATATTGTAATTTCTGAGGCATTCTACAGGTTGGACTCTTGGGATACTTTTGATACTATTGTACATACTTTTCATATTTTGGCTAAGGAAAGATCAGGGGTTTTGCGGCACTTGTTGGGATACTTGTGGTGTTCTGTTCTTGATGGTGTTTCTTCTTTGTTTACTATAAGTTTCTTCATGTTTAATGTATGCCATCCTTTCATATTCTTCTGAACTAAATTGAATGAGTGATTAAGGTTGAATCCATTGTTTACAGTGCTTAGCCTTTGAATTCAGTTAGTTCTATATGTTTTCAGCTGTTTGGAGAGGATCCAAGTTCTTCTTTTCCCTCTTCAGCTCCTCGTCGGTCTAATCTCTCCATAAATCCAATTCAAAACATCAAGATCATCACCTACCTCGCCCCAGCTTGAACTCTGCAAAGGTCTGACCTTATCCCCGGACCCAAAATTTGTTTTCCCATTACTCCAGCGAAAACCCAAAAACCAAAAAACAAACATACCTATCTCTTTACTAGCCTAAAATCAGTTCTTATTGTAAGTCATCTCGCATCCTATTGCTCATTTTCTCGAGATTGACGGAGAGAGCCCTCTCTTGTCCTCGTAGGGCTAGCTACGAGGCTGAGCGTGGTTTGATGTAGCCTTGAGTTTTACTTCATTTCAGCCTGAGGTAGATTTGAGTGCTAACATAGTGGCGACCATACTGGGGAAAAAAATCTCAATGGTTTGCTTGTTGATGTGTTTGTCCCACAAGTCTTAGACGGAGTCTGAAGTCACGCCAGGTAGCTTTCGAAACGCTTTTGTTATGCATAAGCGGAAGTAGATAAACGCTGCTTCAGTCGATCTCCGGTAAGCTTGTGTGTTCAGTACTTGATTTGTAAATCACCCCAGTATATTTATTCGTTCTAGACCTTTTGGATGATTGAGTCTAGAAGTCGAAAGGCTGAAAATAGTTGATTGTGTTCCTTGTAATTTTTGTTTTCCAAGAAGATCAATACACTGGCTTCAAGAAGAAATACTAGGGCGAATCCTGACCCTGATCCACCAACAATCTTCGAAAATCCGAATCTGATTCCAAGGACCCTTAGAAAACAAGGCAGTCAAGAGAGTTCTGAGAGAGAAAGCCAATTGAGTTGTGAGAGTTCCAGAGTACTTACCTGATCTGCATCCTGTCCTGTCAAAATCATATATGTTGATGAAATCCCCTTTGATGCACAGTTTGAAACATCTTTGTTTGTGAATTTTTCCGAAACTGAATTGTCAAGATTAGTCCCAGATCCATTGTTTACTGAAGATATGCAATATAGATTTGTTTCACAGTACTTGGATAGACAGCTGCAAAGTTCTATTGAGGATACTAATACTTTTGAATTTACTGAATCTGCTTCACAAGTTCTTGACCCATCTGAAATTTCATCAAGTTCACGGATCCCTACTGAACCTCCTTTTGTCCCCACCATTCCGGTGCAGCCTGAGTTCTCTGATCCGCAATCAATAGTATTTTCTCCGTTTCCATTGAATACATCTCATAGACCTACTACTCCTACTCCTCCTGTATCTCCTCGACAACAGATTGTTTTCAATCCACCAAGAGCTATGGCTGCTCGTTTTGCACCCCTTGTGTTACCCCAACAGTTGAATGATATGCCCGCAGACTATCAGAGTAAGATCCCGACATTTGATGGCACTCCACAGAGTCTTCCTGCACAACAGCATGTAGACAATATGGCAGATTTCTTTGATCGTTTCGAGATTGATGAAGAAAATGTGACCATGAGGCTTTTTGTGCAAACCTTTGGAGGAGAGGTACGAAAATGGTTCAGAGCCTTGCCACAAAGAAGCATAGATACATTGGCAGAACTTCAGAGGCAGTTTTTAGACCGATGGGAGATGAAAAAGGATCCGCTGCAGATTACTTCAGAATATACAAATCTCAAACGTAATCCTGGTGAGTCGGTTCAGGATTATATTATTAGATTCAATACAGTGTATAATGCTATTCCAGATGATTTGAGACCGTCCAAAAAATCTGCTCTCCTTAAATTCCCGGATGGCTTTGATCCGGAGATGGCTTATTCCCTTCGTGATAGAGATCCACCTACTTTAGAAGATATGCAGAAGGTCGCTGGTAGTGTTGAGGCAAATCTGAATGATAAAAGAGCACGGTTGAAAGCAGAGAAAAGAGTGACAATAAAGGAAGAGCCTTCTACATCTATATCAGAACATCAGATAGCTCGTGAGTTGGAAAAGGCTTTAAGAAGAATGAATCTTGACAAGGCAGAAACGCAGTTTCGAAATCCAAATTTCCGTGGCCAGCAGCAGCCACAATTCAGAATTAAGCAGCGTGAACAAAGAGCTCAAGAGCCAGCAGCCCAACAGCAGTTTAAGACTCCACTTTTGCAGAATTTTGTGAGTCATGATTTCGATGATGATGATGATGTGTCAGGTGAGCAAAATCATTTCTTCACCCCTGATGATTTGCCTATTTATATTACCGAGGAAGAGGAGTATGGCGAAAGTTCAGTTGTTCAGAAAGATGAGGATTTTATCCTAACAAATGATGCTGATTTAGAAGAAGAGTCAGATGAATACCAAAGAGGATATTTGAATGCATTGACTGATCAGCAGAAACAATATTCATTGAGAAATCGAGATGTGCCTATAAATCCCATTCAGAAAAGAAAGGAAGCTTCAGCACCGAAAACAGATTCACCAATACCACAGAAAAGAGGGAAAGAGACAATTGACCCTGCAGCAAGTAAAGTGTCATCAGCTGAGAAAGTAAATCAGTCAAACATAGTGAAAGACAAGGCTGAAAAGAAGGAAATTCCAGTTAAAGAGGTCGAGAAGGTTTCTGCATTTAGCTTGGAAAATGAAATTTCTAAACTGAAAATATCCATTCCTTTGACGGAGATTATGAAGAACAGCAGCTACCGTAGTCAAGTCACCAAAATTCTGAACTTTGATCCAATGATTGACACAGTGAATGTTGAGGATGATCAGTCGGAATTGATTTTTGGGCCTGCATTGAATGGTGAGTCTCCTGACAGTAATGTTCCTCCTTTTTACATCAGTTTGAGGTTGCATGAATATATATTGCATAATGCTATGCTCGATTCGGGTGCTTCACACAATTTGATGCCAAAGGCAATCATGGAAAAGTTAGGATTAGACATTACAAGAGAGTATCATGATTTGTATTCATTCGATTCCAGCCGGGTAAAGTGTATAGGACTCATCAAAGATTTGGTGGTAAGTTTAGATCAAATTCCAGCAAAGAATGTTTTGATGGATGTGGTGGTTGCTAACATTCCTCCACGTTTCGGGATGCTCCTTGCAAGATCTTGGGGGGCAAAGTTGAAAGGTACACTTCAATTAGATTTCTCTTATGCTACAATTCCAGTCTTCGGTCAAATGAGAAAGTTGTATCGTGAGCAGAAGATGAAATACATGATAACTAACAAAGAGAAGCCAGTCAATCATCCTGTGAATTATGTACATACTGATTTAGAGTCGTTTGTGTTGCTTGCTGATAGTTTTAATGATGTAGAAAGTCAATTAGTTCAGGCAGAAGACATACCAGAAATAAATGAGAATTTTAGAGAAGTTTTGCAAAAGAAAGAAGAGAAAAACAAGCTGTTTTGGAGCAATCAGCTGAAGACAATGGGCAGCAAACAGGAAAAACAGAGCCGACACAGTTTCAGCATTTAGAGGACGATGAAAATGGTCTTTGGACCATGGATTTTGATGGTGCAGTGGGCAGCGATGGTGCTGGGATTGGTGTGTGGATTCGAAGTCCATTTTCCGCTCCTGATAAAGTTCCGAGCAATGTGAGAGTGTGTTCTTACAAGCTTGCATTCGATTGTTCAAACAATGAAGCGGAATACGAGGCTCTTATTGCTGGTCTTAAGATTCTCAAGAAGCTGAATGCGAAAAGGATTGCGGTATATGGCGATTCAGAATTAGTGATAAAGCAAGTTAAAGGTGAGTTTCAGGCTAAGCATCCTCGCATGAGGGCTTACCGAAATGTAGTTTTGGATATTCTGAAGTTATTTTCTGATTATACTTTGACATGTGTGCCCCGCATACAAAATGGTGTTGCTGATGGACTTGCTAAGGCAGCAAGCAATCTTAAGATTCCAATGAATTCCAGCAACAAGTTTGAGATACATGTGAAACACCGACCCACCGTTCCGGACAATCAGCGATGTTGGCAAGTTTTTGAGGATGATGAGGAGATTAGTGAATTTCTGCAGAATAAGGGTAAGTTTAAAGATACCTCCATAGATACTGAATTTGATGATGGTATTGATGACATACAGATAAATCAAATAGATGTGCTGCAACTGAAGGATAACATCATTCCTAAGGGATTGATTCCTTTGGAAGAATTGTTTGATCAGGATGATGTAGCTCGTAAGCCTACATTGAGGCCAACAGAGAAAGGTGTCGAAGAGGTAAATATTGGGGCAGCTGAGAATCCCAAGATGGTGAAATTGTCAAAGTCATTGTCACCAAAGGTAAGAGCAGAATACGTGAAATTATTATCTTCATTTGCTGATGTGTTTGCGTGGGATTATTCAGATCTTAAAACATATGATACCAATATCATCCAGCATACTATTCCCATCAAACCAAATCAGAAGCCTTTTCGTCAAAAGTTGAGAAGGATCAATCCAAAGCTGCTACCATCGATCGAGAAAGAGGTAAATAGGTTGTATAAGTCAGGAATTATTGTACCTATTCGTTTTTCAGATTGGATATCAAACTTGGTGCCCGTGAGAAAGAAGATAGGTGAGATCCGTTTATGTATTGACTTCAGAAATCTGAATAAGGTATCATTAAAGGACAATTATCCGCTGCCAAAGATGGATCACATATTGCAGCGAGTAGTTGGAGCATCAAGGATGTCACTACTCGATGGATACTCAGGTTATAATCAGATTGTAGTGCAGGAAGATGATCGTGACAAGACTGCATTCACCACTCCTTGGGGAACATTTCATTACGCAAAGATGCCATTCGGTTTAAAGAATGCAGGCGCTACCTTTCAACGTGCCATGGACATGGCTTTTGCCAATGAGAAAGATGTGTTTTTGGTTGTTTACCTTGATGATCTAACTGTATTTTCTAATTCTGATGAGGAACACTTATATCATCTAAAAATTGTTTTCCAGAAGTGCAGAAAATATGGCATTTCGCTGAATCCAAAGAAGAGCCTTTTCGCCATGGATGAAGGAAAGCTCCTTGGCCACATCATCTCAAAAGATGGCATTCGAGTTGATCCTGCACGTGTTGAAGCCATTCAGCAGATTGAACAGCCCCGGAATAAGAAAGAGATACAGTCATTTAATGGTAAAATGAATTTTCTGCGTCGTTTTATTCCCAATCTTGCAGAGCACCTTAGAGAAATCACGAACATGTTGAAAAAGGACAGTCAGGTAAAATGGACAGAAGAGGCAGTAAAGTCATTTAATTTGGTAAAGATAGCTCTTTCTTCAGCCCCTATTTTAATCAGCCCCGATTACACACAAGACTTCATTTTATTTTCTTTCGCTTCTGAGCATACATTGGCAGTTGTTTTGATGCAAAAAAGGGATGGAGTTGAGAAGCCCATCGCTTTTTTCAGTCGGATCATAAGAGATGGGGCATTGAAGTATAATATCATTGAGAAACAAGCACTTGCGCGTGTAAAGGCTTTAAAGGATTTCCGTGTGTACATATTGCATTCCCATATTACAGCATATGTTCCTAACGCAGCAGTTAAGGATGTTTTGGTACAGGCGGATCCAGAAGGAAGAAGGGGTAAGTGGATCGCTGCATTGTTAGAGTACGATGTAGAGATTAAACCGACTAAGCTAATCAAAGGGCAAGGACTCGCCAAGCTCATGGCTGAAACAAATCTGCATGCTCTAGACATAAATTTGATTGCTGCCATGTCTGATGAAGAAGAAGAAAGTGCGCCCGTTCAGGTATCCGATATTTTTGTTTCTTCTCCTTGGTATGCTGACATTTTGTATGTGCTTCATAATTTGTCTACACCGCCTGGTATGCCTCGAAATAAGAGTAGAACATTGAAGTTAAAGGCTGCTAAATTCTGCATTTTGAATTCTGCATTGTATTGGAAAGACCCTGGGGGTATGTTGTTGAATTGTTTGGTAGAGGAGGAAGCTCAAAGAGTTCTGGAGGATTTTCACAAAGGTGACTGTGGAGGTCATTTGTTTTGGAAGACCACAGCGAATAAGATCCTAAGGGCAGGGTATTATTGGCCTTCTTTGTTTTTTGATGTGTTCAAGGTTGTGAAAAATTGTCATGAGTGTCAAATATTCGAAGGGAAGCAGAAACTACAACCTTTGCCTCTAAAACCAATTGAAGTTAATGCACCATTCCAGCAGTGGGGATTGGATTTTATCGGGGAGATCCACCCAGCATCTTCCGGACAGCATAGATGGATCTTGACAGCTACAGACTACTTCACGAAGTGGATTGAGGCGATTCCCACTCGACAGGCCACTGATGCGGTAATTATCTCTTTCCTTGAAAACAATATTCTGTCACGTTTTGGGTGTCCTACTAAAATAATCACGGATAATGCAGCAGCTTTTAAGTCTAAGAGGATGGTTGATTTTTGTTTTAAGTACAATATTACATTGGGACATTCAACCGCATACCATCCACAAGGGAATGGCTTGGCGGAATCTTCAAACAAATCCTTAGTGAATATAATTAAGAAATTGCTGGAAATCAACAAGAAGGCTTGGCACAAAAAGTTGGTAAATGCATTATGGGCTGATAGGGTAAGTCAGAAAAGGTCTATTGGTATGTCTCCTTTCGAGTTGGTGTATGGGACGGATACAGTCTTCCCTACTTCACTTGCTGTCCCGGTGGTCAGATTGCTTCAGGAGGCTGGAAGTGAAGAGGATCCTATGCAGCGGAGGATTAATGAGATGATTCATTTACAGCAGACACGAGAGGAGGTATTTCAAAATACTTTCAAGTTGCAGGAGCGCATTAAGAAGATCTACGACAGAAAGGCAAAATCAGATAAATTTCAGTTGGATGAAGTAGTTTTGAAATGGGATGCCCGGAATGAAGACAAGGGAAAACACGGCAAATTTGAGAATTTGTGGAAGGGACCGTTTAAGATTGCAGCGTATCGGGGGCAGAATGCATTTCTTCTCAAAGAAATGAATGGAGATGATTGTCCTGGTGGACCGATCAATGGTCGGTTGCTGAAGCACTATTATTTCTGAGTACTTGCTGCTGATCTCATTTTCATTGTATATATCATTTTACTTTGCTTCATTACAAGAGTGCACTGATCTCTCATTTTCGGTCTGGGGCCCGGAGCGAAGGCTATAATTCTGGAAATAGAGGTTGGTTGGTTTGAGATTGTAAAGTTAAGTTTATCAGTCTTCTTGTTTAAAGTCATGTCAGTTTGAGTCTAGTCAGTTTTGGTCAAAATTGAAGTCTATCATTAGTCAAATCTGCAGTCAATAAAGGTGTCTAAAGTTTGTCTTGTCAAGTTGAAATAATGATTCCATCGCCCAATGGATGAGAGGCACTGTCTGACTCCCCCAGAGATCTGCTGTTCTTGGCATCTCCATGGAGCCACCATCCCCATTGGAGCCAATGTTAGAGTCAGCCCTTGCTGCCTCTAACATTGATCATTTCGTCTTTTGCATTTTCATTATTAGGTGTCTCACTTGTTTCACTTCTTTGCATATCACTAGGATCATGCCATGAACTGACGAAGGGTTGTGTCATCTTGTGTTTCCTCATATTACACCTGCAGCGCTATTTTAAAAAAAAATTCTCAAAAAAATTATTCATAGTTATTATCATGATACATGAGGTCATTAAAATTGTCAATAAGTGTCCTAGGTCTTGGTGTCTAGGGTTTCTGAGTCATTTATACACTAGTCATCAAGCCTGCAAGGTGAGGAAAGTCCAGCACTTGTGATTTCTATTTTATTATCATCAACATATGTTAAAAAAAAAATACATTTCTAGTCCAAAACTTTGTTTTGGAACTAGAAATTTGTCATTATCATTTTGTAATAAATTTGTAATTGTTCCACCATGAAGACATTGTAGAAGCAGACCCCTGGTCTTTCCTCTAGCTAAGACAACCATATCCCTGCAAAAAGACAATAAAATCATCAGTATCGACCTCAGAGAAGCCAAAGCAAAGTTTGTATTTAAAAAGCCAAAGTGAAAATTACAAAAACATTTGTAATGTGGGTTTAAAGTTGGATTTGAAATGAAATCTGATTGGGAAGATATTTGTGAAGTGTATAAAGGCCAAACAAGTTCATTTGAACCGATTTCATCGCTTCCAAAACGTATTTGCAAGATTGAAGGCCGATTTTGGATTTTTGGAAGGCGTGGACAGTGTTTTAGGGCTGCGCGACCCAACTTGAGCCTGCGCGACCCACCTGGGCTGCGCGACCCAAACAGAACGGGTTTAGCACAGTGGGTTTGCACCTGCGCGACCCACGCAGAGACAGCGTTCCGGAATTGTGTTTGAGCGCCCAGATTTGCTCAGAATTGACTCCAGTTGCCTTCAAAGCAGGTTTTCTTCAATCATTTGGGGTTTGCAAACGTTTTTGTGTCATCATACATGTTTCTAATATGCTAATGAAGGATTTATAACCCCGCTGTTATGAGATTATTGTTTTCAGGGTTAAAATGAAAATCAATGGTGTAAAAATGGGTTTGATGTCTGAAACAGTGATATGGTCAGCCTTTCATAAAACATGAAAATCACTTTGATCTCATACCTATAATATCACTGTCACCATTGTTATTGTTATGCCATGATTAAACCCTTTGAGCACATCTCTCATGTTTGTAATAAGTCATCTTGCCCAATATTAGTGTTTGCTCATGTCTTTGTTTGCCCAATGTTAGCATTGTTTCAAATGACCTATTGAAACCTTTATGGTCATAAACTCGTAGGCTAACCTATCACTGATTATACTATACTCTCCTTTGACTAGATATGTCCAAACTTTGAAGGTTGCCTACTCCTATTTTGTCAAAATTTCATTTGCATTCAAAACAGAGATGCTGCCTGTCAGTCCATTTGAAACAGAGATTTTATCCATAACTTGATTCCTTGATGGTGTTTTGGCGGTGGGATATTGATTGAGTGTTAAACATACGTCCTAATATTTCTTTCACTGCATTCATCTCAGTGTACACATTGCCCAAAAGTTTGATCAGAGATATGTCAGAGACAGAGTCAGAATATGAGCCAGGGTCAAGCAGTGATTCGGTGGCTGAAGGTAATGTGCCCCGGAGTTCCCGCAGAGAAAACAGAAGTGGTGATCATCGCAGAGAGGAGCCTACCTCTTTGGCTCGGTTGCAGGCATGTCCATTAGCTATGGATTGTTTTCGATTCTTGTCATGCTTTAGATTTTGTGAGATGGTTGTGCAAACCCGACCTCATCGTGAATTAGCACGTTTGTTTGTTCTTCATTTGCGGGGTGATCGGGTAAACCTTGCTGGGGTTGATTTCATTGTGTCGCCTTTGACTATTGCTCAAGCCACTGGCATACCGAATATAGGCGAGGAATGGAGCAAGGGTAAGCAGTTAGAGAAATTTCACTATGAGCCATATGTTAAAACTGGATATGTGGCTTACTTGGGCAGAGTCTTTCCATTCCGATTCTTGAGAGATGAGTATGCACCACTCATGAGGCTCATCATTCAGTATTTTAGTTGTGAGGGTAGGTATGCTCGTCTTTTCTCATATCATGTTCGTTTGCTGATGCACTTCACAAGGGTGCGTATGATGAATATTCCTTATTTCATATACCGCAACATAGAGAAGATCGTTACATTTGTGCAGAAGAAGACGAGCCCAGTGCAGCAGTACAGGAGTATATATCATTTCGCTTTGATCAAAATCTTGGTGTCACATCAGTTGGCAGAGCAGGGCATCACTTGGGAGGATTTCATTTCTAGAGACTTTTTCAGAGTGCCACAGCAGCCTCCCGAGGCAGTTTATGATGCAGGAGAGCCCTCATACCAGCCGGACATGCTTGAGGTTGGGCATATCATTACTCCTTTGGTTCGGACATATCAGCGAGGCCACAGGGCCTTATTCGCAGCGA
This sequence comes from Pinus albicaulis, assembly GCA_034641835.2. NCBI lineage: Eukaryota > Viridiplantae > Streptophyta > Pinopsida > Pinales > Pinaceae > Pinus > Pinus albicaulis. Next base: position 81,274,318 of record CM076584.1, on the reverse strand, counting down.
CACGGCGGGTACTATCTCCACGTGAGGTGGAAGGGGTCCTGCCGACTTCATCGACACGGCGAGTATTATCTCCACGTGATGTGGAAAGGGTCTCGCTTTCTTATCCAGTGCAGGTACAGGTACAAGACAGGGGCAAGAGGCCCATGCATGATGAGGGCCCATCAGGAGGCCGGGACACCGATATGACAGTCATTGATGTTGATACGGGCTCTCCTAGCTCGAAGCTGAGGGAAGTCATCCAGGAGCAAAGGGCCGAGAATGACCAGCTGAAAGACCAATTGCAGAAATCTCAGTGGGTGATTAACTATTTGGAGCAGCGCAACAAACAGCTCGAGGATGAGCTCACATTTTATGAGGTGCGCCAAATCCGTGAGGACAGGCAGTGGAATCGAAAGAGGCCCGGTGACATGACACCAGCTGACAGAGATACTGTACTCACGCGGGTGAATATACATTTGGAGAAACTATTGGCGAAGGCCAATCGCGACAAAGACATGCTTCGCCACATGAAAGGCCATTACTGGGCTCGCATGCATGTTTGCAAAGCGAGGATGAAGATCATGAAGAGGAGGTTGCGCAAGGCACTTCAACGGCAAAAAAGGCATGATCCACTCCGGATTTTGGCCGAGGCTTCATTGACTGAGCAAGACACATGATGGAGGACCTCCGCTCCGAATTTGTGCAAATTCGGAGAAAATTTTGTCATTTCCAAATTTTTGGTTTAAAAAACAGGTTTTGTGGCTAGGTGGGTCGCGCGCTCATGCGCTCGCATTTTTTTGAGACACTTGCTGGAGGAGATATTTACATTTTTGGATTTTTCATGGTCAAATATTCATCCTCTGAAGTCAACTTAGCATTTTGACAAAATCTGGATGGTCAAACAGCTCAAAAACACCATAAAAAACACCTTGCTGCCACCTTTTGCACCAGCAGGAAGTACCTCTGGGAGAATGAGGTTTTGGAGGGTCAAATCAACTCCAAATTCAGAAATTCCACTTGGTTTGGAAAGTAGACATCCAGGGATTTCCAACGAGCTATCATGAGCTCAATTTGGATGTCGGGAGCTACCTCAAAATCAGCCTGCAACATGAGCGACCCACGCAGTTCAGGAGCGACCCACCTAGAGATTTTTTTTGAGTTTTCAGCTGCCAGCTTAGTATTTCGCCTATTTTGGACCAGTTTTGCCTATGGATAGAATTCTTGGGTTTTTATGATGTAAATTCATGTTTGGCATGTAACTTTGGCTTGTTTTTATCTCTTGTAGAAGATTCACTCTCAAATGAGTAAAAAATCATGTAATGGATCGGTTTCCACTCTTTTAGACGCAAGTTGTTAGCTGCCTAGATTGTAGTTCCATGATTAGAATTGGTTGAAACTGATCCCTGAAGAGGGAATTCGACCCCTAGAGGTGGGGAAAGGGGTTATAGTGATCTATATATTGTAATTTCTGAAGCATTCTACAGGTTGGACTCTTGGGATACTTTTGATACTATTGTACATACTTTTCATATTTTGGCTAAGGAAAGATCAGGGGTTTTGTGGCACTTGTTGGGATCCTTGTGGTGTTCTGTTCTTGATGATGTTTCTCCTTTGTTTACTGTAAGTTTCTTCATGTTTAATGTTTCCATCCTTTCATTATGCTTCTGAACTAAGTTTGAATGAGTGATTAAGGTTGAATCCATTGTTTACAGTGCTTAGCCTTTGAATTCAGTTAGTTCTATATGTTTTCAGCTGTTTGGAGAGGATCCAAGTTCTTTTTTGCCCTCTTCAGCTCCTCGTCGGTCTAATCTCTCCATAAATCCAATTCAAAACATCAAGATCATCACCTACCTCGCCCCAGCTTGAACTCTGCAAAGGTCTGACCTTATCCCCGAACCCAAAATTTTATTTTCCCATTACTCCAGCGAAAACCCAAAAAACCAAAAATCAAACATACCTATCTCTTTACTGGCCTAAAATCAGTTCTTATTGTAAGTCATCTCGCATTCCATTGCTTATTTTCTCGAGATTGACGGAGAGAGCCCTCTCCTGTCCTCGTAGGGCTAGCTACGAGGCTGAGCGTGGTTTGATGTAGCCTTGGGTTTTACTTCATTTCAGCCTGAGGTAGATTTGAGCGCTAACGAAATGAAGAATGATGATCCCCTTGCTTTAGCTTCAGAAGTATGATCTATAATGCATGACATTGAAAACACTGGTGTAAAAATGGACATATCTCTCATAGCATATGTTAAGGCATTATATCCGACTTACTCACATTATCTTGAGTCTTTGCAAGCAAGTGGAAACTTTGAGCATATCACCTTTGATAAACTTGAGAAAAAGTTTGCAGAAAGAGAGAAAGCTTTTGCGAAGATGACAGTCCCTTCATCTTCCGAAGAGGCTACATACTTGGCACATAGAGAAAAGAGTCATGCTTCAGATTCATCCAGAGGAAGAGGTGGCAAAAGAGGAAGAGGAAGAAGAAACTTCACAGAAAGGGGGGGCAGACAAGCTGACAAATCCAATCTTCATTGCACACGTTGCAATAGAGATGGACATGATGCATCCAAATGCAGAACACCATGGGACAAAATTGAGCAGCACAGAAATCAAGACAAAGGTAAAACTAATGAAAAAGACAAAGGTAAAGCACCTGAATCCGCTCACTATGTTCTAGCACATTGTAACAATGGAGTAACTGAAAACCTATTTGATGTTTCATTTACTTCATGGAGAGATGATTGGTTGCTAGATTCAGGAGCAACATGTCACATGACATTTAGAAGAGATTTTTTTGAAGAATTCACTGACAAAGTTGATGGAGCAGTATATTTCACAGATAAATCCAAACTCAAGCCATCGGGGCTTGGCACAGTCAGGCTTGAACTTCCTGGTCTTCCTTATCATATCCTACATGAGGTTCTATACCTCCCATAGTTAAAGAGAAACTTGTTGTCCCTGGTTGAAATCCGGCAGCAATGACACTCAGTTCACTTGTTTGATGGCAAGGCAGAGGTCAGAAAAGCATCAGATCACTCACTTGTCATGGAGGGAATAGAAGAAGGGAGACTCTTGAAGCTGAAAGGTTCATCTGTTCATGCTCAAAACTTTGCATTCAGTTCACATCATGATGAAGGTACATTCCCATCAAGTCTTTTATGGCATGCTAGATTTGGACACTTAAACTATGACAACCTTTGTTTGTTGAAGAAAAATGGTGTTGATGGACTGCCTACAATTCCTAGAAAACCTAAGGAATGTGATGCTTGTATTCTAGGAAAGCATAGCAAACGGCCATTTCATGATTCACACTCAAGAGCACATAGGAAACTTGAACTTGTTCATTCAGATTTATGTGGCCCTATGCCTATTACTTCTGCAAATGGAAACAAATACATGATGACATTTATTGATGACTACACCAGAATGTGTTGGATTTACTTACTAAAGAATAAGTATGATGCTTTTCAAAATTTCAAGAATTTTCATGCATGGATTGAAAATGATGCACAAACACATATTGGCTCTCTACGTATTGATAATGGAAAAGAATACACTTCAAACGAATTTGAAAATTATCTTCTTCAACATGGAATCAAACATCAAACAACTGTGCCATATAATCCACAACAGAACGGTGTAGCTGAAAGAATGAACAAAACCATTTTAAATATGGTCCGCTCCATGTTATTTTTCAAGAATGTAAAATTGATGTTTTGGGCTGATGCAGTTCTATGTGCTGTTTACATAAAGAATAGGTGTCCTTCAAGTTCAATTAGAAATAAAACTCCTTTTGAAATGTGGCATGGCCACATTCCTTCGGTAAATCATTTCAGGGTCTTTGGGTCCACCTGTTATGCCTTGATACCCAAGGGTCAAAGGAACAAACTTGGTGCTAGAAGCATAAAATGTATCTTCTTGGGGTACTCCAATACCTCCAAAGGATATCGTCTCTATGATGAAGCAAATAAGAAGTTTGTGATAGCAAGAGATGTCATATTTCTTGAATCTTCCAAGAGTGACAAAGTTGTTGAGCGGCAACTTGATCGCCTGGACAGATTCACACATGCAAAGTCTTTCCAAGAGTTTGATAATGTGATTCCACATCTTGAAGGGGGGATTCCGATATTGAATCAAACTGTGGAATCATGTCCTGAAGCACTCTCTCCCCCACATGAAGAAACAACCACGGATGACACATTGGATGATGTGATTGACGGAATTGGGAGATTGAATCTTGAATCAATCCCAACTCAGTCAAATGACCAGCCTGGGCCATCTCAGAAAGGTCCTCCCAAATGGCTGACAAAGACACTGGAGAATGTTCATCCTGATGAGGTTGGAAAAACAGGAACAAGAAGTTCCACTCAAATCGAAGGTGATGTAGATAATTCTGATTCCCCTGTTGATATGGATATTGCTTATAACTGTGAATTGAGTTTGTCTACAGATCATGAACCAACTTCCTTCAAAGAAGCCTCTTCTCATGATGAATGGAAAGAAGCGATGCAGAAGGAGTATGATGCCTTGATAAAGAATGGCACTTGGAAGCTGGTTGATCCGCCTTTGGGAACGAAATCAATTGGCTGTAAGTGGGTCTACAAGAACAAGTACAAAGCAGATGGCTCACTTGACAAGCACAAGGCCAGGCTTGTGGCAAAAGGATTCGCACAGAAAGAAGGAGTCGATTATGAAGAAACTTTTGCTCCCACAGCAAAATGGACCACCATCCGGACTCTCTTTGCCTTAGCAGCTCAGAGTGGATGGAAAGTCCATCGGATGGATGTAAAAACAACCTTCTTGAATGGAGATCTAAAGGAGAAAGTTTATATGTCCCAGCCAGAAGGATTCGTGATAAAGGGTCAAGAACACAAAGTTTGCAAACTTGTAAAATCCTTGTATGGCCTCAAGCAAGCACCACGAGCCTGGTATGAGAAATTGATCGAGCATCTTCTGAAACTTGATTTCAAACACTTTGATCTTGATGATGCAACTTTGTTTGTTAAGAAAGTTGGAAAAACAGTTGTATATCTTGTGGTATATGTAGATGATCTTTTGATAACATGAAACAATGAGAGATATATTGCATCCATGAAGAAAGAGTTGAAGAAAGGTTTTGAAATGACTGATTTGGGTCATGCTCATTACTATTTGGGTATTGAAGTAATTCAACATCCTAAATTCATGTTTCTTTCTCAAAAGAAGTACATTGGAGATCTCTTGAACAAATTTGGCATGGATGATTGTAATCCCTTAACCACTCCAATGGAACAAAACTTGAAGCTCACATCTATTGAAGGGAAGGAATTTGAGGATGCAACTAAGTATAGACAGCTTGTAGGAAGTCTTATCTATCTAACCACCACCAGACCTGACATCTCATTTGCTGTTGGAATCCTCTCAAGGTTCATGCAAAAACCTTGTGAAGGACATTGGTTTGCTGCAAAAAGAGTACTAAGGTACTTGAAGGGGACTCAAGACTTTGGACTCAAATATACACAGGTAGGCGACTTCATCTTGACCGGATACTCTGATTCAGACTTTGATGGCGACAAAGAAACAGGCGTGTCTACTACAGGTTACACCATGAGTCTTGGATCGGGAGCTGTCTCATGGAGATCACGCAAACAGTCAGTTCCAGCAGATTCCACGACCGAGGCAGAATATGTGGCAGCAGCTGAAGCAACAAAGGAAATTGTGTGGCTCCAGAAAATCCTGGAAGATTTGCAGATGAAACAAATGTACTCCACTCCACTCATGATCGACAACACTTCTGCAATAAAGTTGGCCAAGAACCCAAAGTTCCATGATCTAACAAAGCACATCAATACAAAGTACCATCTAATTCGACATCATGTTCAGGCCAAAACCATCCATCTACATCATTGTTCCACAAATGAGCAAACTGCTAACATCTTCACCAAAGCACTTGGAAGAGAAAAGTTTGAAAAGTTCAGATCGATGCTTGGACTCACCAACATCCCTTCGGATTAAAGGGGGGAGTGTTGACACCTAATCCTATAGATGGGTGTGCATATTTAATATTGTATATTAATTAATATTAGGAAATAAGGAAGGCCAAGAGTCATTGGGAGATGAATCCCAATAGCCTCACCTTCATGTATAAATCCATGTGCATCCTTCAGCT